>CM074720.1:117889936-118204936 GCA_037306005.1 Rhinophrynus dorsalis
ATCAAGAATAAGCCTCAGTGGACAACTCCTGGGGAAAGAACTTGCAGCCAAGATTTCCCCCCCCCAGGGCTTAGGTTCACAAATAAGCACCTGGTAAACAGCTATCCACATTTGGGTGAAGGGAACTGTCAGTGATGGTAATCCGCCTAATGGTGGTATTCCATATCTAGCAGAAAATAATAAAATTCTAAAACTAAACAGAACTGTTCTCTTGCCTTGTTGCTTACAACAAGAAACAAAACTTACTGAAGTTAACAGGAAGCTGCAAGCTAAGGTTATAGGGTAGGTTCCTCCCCTGCACTCACTTCTCAGAATTATTCCTGCCTACTTAAAGGGACAGAGCACCTACCCAAAGTTATCAGTAACCTCTATTGGACGACAGAGAAAAGGATTTAACAGATAAGACGAAAATCCTCTTTTCTCTGTCATCCAATATAGGTTACTGGTACACTGGGATGTCCAGCCATTGAGTTTCCCAGAGGAGGGAAGTAAGGTAAGGACCAGGCGCAGGGCCCCAAAGTCATCAGAGCCTATATGAACCATCAGATCATAAACAGCTCAACAAGAACACTGAAGTGTCAACAGACACAAAACTGGTGCAGAACCACACCAGGAACATAGCACAGCACTCAAAACTCAAGCCAACTGGGCTCAAAAGTAAAGGAGCACTGAAGAGACGAATGGAGAACCTAGACAGGCAAAACTGCCTCTAGGATCTTCCTTCCCGAGCACGCGTCAGCCGACGACAGAACATCCACTCGGTAGTGTTTAGAGAAGGTGTGCACAGATGACTAAGTGGCGGCCTTGCACACCTGATCAGCTGAAGCCTGATTCTTGTAAACCAAACATGCCCCACTGGATCTTGTGGAATGAGCCTTGACCCGAAAGGGAACAGGCTTCTTCCTGACATTCACACATCTTCCTGAGAAAAGATAAATGTTTCAAAGAAATCTGAGGCAGAAGAGTGTGCTTGCCCCCAGTGACATCACTGATAACCTTACCCAGGTCCAAAGAGGTGCTTACCCATAAATGGAAGGGGCACCATGGATCTCTTTGAAGACTGCTCAGCCTACCAGATCTTGAGCCACAAAGTGTGACCCAACGCAACAGATGACTTATCAGAGAATCTGGTGCCATCAAAGGCCGCTTCAGTTAGATATGTGTTGGCCTCCAAGATGCTGGCAAACATCACAAAGTTCCTCCTTAGCAACACCCCCATGGATAGCCTTTGAAAGTTGTGCACCGCAGAAAGATACTGCTCTGGCGACACAGGCCATAACAAAAAAAACAAACAAACAAAAAAAACGGTTGCAGGGCAAGAGGGGTACGCAACGCAATTGCTGTCTGTTGATTGCTATGGGGATGTGTTACTTCTGAAGCAAGTTTTCATATAGATCCCTATATCCTAGAAACAGCTGGTATAAAGAAAATAATGAATAGACATATCTAACTACAGGCCCCAACCTAAGTTATTTAATTTGATAAAATACGAGCCACTTATTCCTAGGGAAGAATTCATATTTAAAGACAATAAAGATATTGTACTAAAGAAAAAATGGTACAATGCTGGAGAAAACCAACCATGAGAACAAAATCACATTCCCCAAATCTCCACTGATTTAAAGAGGAACTATCACCCCAAAAAAAGCCCCCCCCCCCATAATTAGTCATCTAGCGTTAAGTGAACCAATGGTACTAATAGCCAGTATAATTACCGCGTTAGTTGGAAATTCTACTTCTGCTGAGACTGACAGCCAGGCTAATTATTTGTGGAAGACTTCATTTGTGGTGATAGTTCTCTTTAAATGGGACTTATAACCCCATTAATGCTAGAGAAATCTCAAACACATTGCTTCAAAATGCACAGACATCTAGCATTCAAGGGTTAAAGCCCCATTTCAATCAATGGGAATTTTGAGACTTTTTATTTGTTCCCTATGCTCATTTACTACAGAATTAGTCCTTTTTTTTTCGTGCATCAGCCTCAATGTGCAACTTTTCCAGTGGCTTTTCACTTCAACAGTTTTACGTGTTTCCAGAAAGGATTTATAAGCATCTTACCTCACAGGCTGCTTGGCTGTTGTTAAACTGCTTCGTAAGTAGTTCAATCCACTGAAGCATTGTGGGCTAAGTGCAGAGACACAAGGGAAATTTCAAAGTTCAGAATCACCAAAATATGCTTTCCAAGTGTTAAGCTCTATGCAACAATCCAGAATGTATATAACAATAAAAAGAAGGGGAGGGGGGGAAGAAAGGTAAACTGTTTGTGTTTAAACATTTGGAAAACACTATAATCATTGAAGACACTGTAGAGCAGTGGTTCTAAACCCGTGCCCTCAGTGGCTACTAACAGGCCAAGATTTGAGAATTTCCTTTTAACCCTCTGAGTGCCAGAGTGGTATGGAATGCATAGCAAAACAATGCATTCCGTACCACTCTGGCACTCAAAGGGTTAAGAGCACAGGTGAGTTAATCAATGACTGAGCCTCTGATCAACACACTTGTGTTCTAGCAGGGGAATTCCTAAGTCCTGGCCTGTTAGTGGTCACTGAGGACATGGGTTGAGAACCTCTGCTGTAGAGCATCATCTTGTTCTTCTAGTAACCAGAAAGCCAGTTTTTGCTGCTCCTTTTTTCAGAGTAGGAACTACTAGTCGTAGCTACTCCATGGGAAACTGGAGTATTTATAGACTGATTTTTCTCTATGTCCAAGAAGAATTATGAAACAGTATTCTGCACTGGTAAGCACCTCAGAAGGTATGTGCTAAGATAACTGTGGCACAGCTCAAGAGAGTCTCACAAGTTAAAGTCAAACATCCACTAAAACCAAGTGAGTCGAGCAAGTAAGACATTAATGTGGATATGTCTATTAATTATCCATAAAACTACACTTCTAATCCCTTTTCTAAGATGCACTGTTTGATTCAACTTAGTTTTTAGTAGATGGACATGATGGACTCCCTTGTCAGCCTGTCAGTTGAACATCTGTACTACACGTGCTATTTCAAAGAGATGCTATACTGAAATAGTATATGGAGTAACAGGTTGTGATAGACGGTCAGACTTCTAAGTAAAGATAGCAAAGAATGAATTCAAAATTTAACCTTGTGTGTGCCAGAGAGGTACGCAAACCTTTTCTCTGCAAAGCATAGCATACTCCTCTGCCACTTACGCAGTTACCATTTAACAGTCAAAATGAAAAGGTTGTGTATTTAAAAAAATAAATAAATAAAAGCACAACGTTCACTTATCTTTTTATTATTAAAGGGAAGGCTTTTTCCAACTGACACATGCAATTTAATGGTAGTATATGCTTCCTCTCATAAAGGGCAGTGCAACAGCACTGAGGCTCCTGTACTAAATGAAATGGGGAAATTCTGAAGCAAACCAACTCCACCACAGGGAACAAATAATAATTATTAAAATTACCATTAATTTAAATGGGGTTCTTAACCCCTTGAATGCTAGAGATAGATCTCTTTAGCATTCAGGGGATTAAAAGCCTCATTTAAATAATTGTTTCAAATGGTACAGTTGGTCTGCTCAAGAACTGCACAACTTTCTTAGTACGAGTCTGGAAGTCCATAAAGAGTACATAACTTGAAAGACTGCACTACTTTTAACTACTTTATTGCCAAATTGCAGACCTCTGGCACTCAAGAGATTAAAAAGACATTATGTAAATCTTGCTAGGTATCTTAACTTACTCCTTAACTCCTGACTGCACTATATATATATATATATATATATATATATATATACATATACACACACACACACACACACACACACACACACACACACACACACACACACACACAAGTTGAAAGGCCCATCCACAGTTCCACCTCTGTAGGCATGAGCAGTAGAGAGTGGCCGCGCCGCGGCTGATACGGAGCGAAGTGCTCCGATTTCAGACCTGGGTCCTCTCTGTGAGACTCCGGTCTGAATTCAGAGAGCCCTGCTCCATAACAGCCATGGCGCTGGCAGTCTGTACTGCGCAAGACTAAAGCGTGAACAGCCGTCTCTACTGCGCATGATGGCTTCTGACAAACCTTAGAGAATTATTATATAGGATATATATATTTATAGAACAAATCTCTGGATATACAATGGGTGCCTGCAAGTCACCCCCTGACATGCACAAAGCGTTAATAAACTGATCAGTCACAAGGTATCACAGTAAACAAAATAATTAGCCAAAATAATCAATACTATGTATTTAGAACCCTATATGCTTTCCTACTTTGCTTCACTCAGTATATTGTTCTATAAACAGGGCTTTTTTCCATCTTCAGAACAATTATATAGCTGTGTCCCCATTTGTGTGCATGTCAAAGAAATATAAAAAGTTTACAATTAAAGGAATACTAACACCTAACTAGTTAAATTAATCTGTTAAGAATATCAAAAGCCACTTATTCCTGTTGTATATCCCTCCTTTAACCCTTTGGGTGTCAGAGGCTTATCCAATGCATCCGCAAAGCAATGCATTGGATACCGCTCTGGCACTCAAAAGGTTAACTCATGTGGATGCTAGAGACTATTGAAACATATTACTTTGTAATGCAATGCAATGAAGAAGTCTCCTAATACCCAAGCAGTTAACCAACAATTTACATTACAGACAACACAAAACATTTCTCCGACGAGCTTAATCTAGATAAACAAAGGGTGCAAAAAAACAGGGATTTTTTTACTTACCGATAAATCCTTTTATCTTAGTCTATTGAGGGAAGCAGTGATCATGGGGATATAGCTGCTCCTAAAAGGAGGCAGTGTGGGGCAGGGCATTCAAACTCCTCATTTCCTGTCCTCTATACACCTCCAAACAAACTGTTTACATTTAGCAAAAGCAAGGAAAGGTATATATACTATGAGAGAAATTCAGAAACGGCAGGTCATCCCACCCCCTGCATCTCTCAATGGAATACGAGAAAAGCATTTATCAGTACGTAAAAATACCTTTTTCTCTTGCTTCATTGAGGGATGCAGGGACCATGGAGACATCCCAAAGCAATCCCAAAAAAACACAGGGAAGAAAAGAAGACTAGAGGACAGAAGCCTGCAAAACCATTTGGCCAAAACTTGCATACTGAAATGTGAAAATAGGATTTTAGTCTGACCTGTTAAATCTTTTTCTCTTAGTCCATACAGGTTACTGGTAACTTTGGGTAGGCGATCACCCCCTTTAATAGGCAGGAACAATTCTGAGAAGTGACTGCAGGATGGAGCCTACCTCCTGTGCTTAGCTTGCAGCTAGCCAATCCCCAACCAATAAGATTTGAAGACCAACTAGTGACTAGGTAGTAAGAAGGTAAAGGAAGACTCCTGTGAGCATGAAACCGAAAGGACCCCCACGTTCTGTCGCAGGAGAGCCAAGCATGGTCCATTGACAGGGTGGGAGACCAGTAACCTGTATGGACTAAGAGAAAAAGATTTAACAGGTAAGACTAAAATCCTCTTTTCTCTGTCGTTCAATACAGGTAACTGGTAACTTTGGGATGTCCAACCATTTAGTTCCCCAGGGCGGGAAGAAAGGCAAGGACCAGGCGCAGGCCCCCAAAGTCACCAGAGCACCAATGAACCTACAGATCATAAATAGCTCAATAATAACCGCAGAGTGTCAACGAACACTGAACAGGGGTAAAACAAACCCCATGAACTGTTACACAGCACACTGAACTAGAGCCAACAGGGCTCAAAAGTGAAAGAGTACTGAGAGACTAAGGAGATCCTAGACAGGCAAGGCTGCCTCCAGGATCTTTCTCCCAAAACTGGCATCAGCCGATGCCAGCACATACACAGGATAGTGAAGAGGTTCGCTACCGAGAGGTCTGGGAGCTCCGGAAACCAAGCCTGTCGGGGCCTGTATGGAGCAATCGCCTTTTGACAGACGCCCCCTTCCTCAGGACCACTGGCAGATAAATACTCTTCCTTCCAGTGGCCTCGTTGATGAGATCCTTGAGCTCAGGCCCAAATTGGGAGGATCCCTGAAAAGGCAAAGACAGGAGAGCCTTCTTGGAGTCCGTGTCAGCAGACCAGATCTTAAGCCAAAGAGCCCTTCTGGTTACCACAGACATAACAGAAGCCCTGGCTACCATACGCACATCATCAAACAGGGCAGCAGAGACATAATGCTGAGCCTCAGCAACGTTAGCGAGAAGTCGCAACATGTCAGAAGTAGGGGCCCCTGACGGACAGCAGAATTGAGCTGTTCAGTCCAAACAGCCACAGCCCTATTTACCCATGCAGCAGCAAAAGGTAGGGTGAAGGGCAGAGCTAGCCGTGGCAAAAATAGCCTTGAGAGAAGTCTCAAGCTTCTTATCAGTCCAGTCTTTGAGAGCAGAGGCATCAGCCACTGGCAAGGTAGTGGATTTAGAAAGCCTGGAAACTGGGGCATCCACTTTGGGGGGGGGATGAACCCACTGAGTGAGGGCCATTTAAGAAAACGGGAAAAGTTTGGCAAACTTCCTAGACACAGATAGTTTCTTGTCTGGAAATTTCCACTCCTCTGACATGAGTCAAGAGTGGGGTTAGGTGGAAAGCATGCGTGGGACCTAACAGGCTCCTGAAAAACATCAGAGGGGTCAGAAGTTGCCTCCTGCACCAAGGGAATGTTCAGGGTGGGCAACATAGTCCTGATCAGGCCCTCAGCCGAGGTGATGGGGTCCGCCTCAAAGGGGTCCCCAAATAACTGAGATGAAGGAACAGCTGAATAGTCTTCATCATCAGAGTCCGCCAACAACTCCTTCTCAGAGGAGTCAGACACATCAGGTACACCCGGCGGTTTAGGCAGGGAAGATCTGATAGGGACGGGGAGTCTGCAACGAGTGGAAGACCCCCTGTAAAGTGGATGGAAGGAGCTGTAAAGTGGACTGGAGGTCCCTGGTAGTAGCCTTAAACTCTTAAATCCATATTGGCTCTAGTGCATGGCTGCAGGCCCCTGCGGGGGATTCCGGGGCAGCAGCGCATGCTAGGCAAACATGACCTGAGTATTCTCTAGGTAACCCTGAGTGACATGAGGAGCAGTGAGTAATGGGGGACACAGACACCCCAGTATCTTTAGTCTTAGGTTTAGCCCCAGACTCTAACGGAGTAGACATTCTCACAGTGTCAAACGGTCAAAGTATCAAAACACCCACAAAATAGTGTGTATAATAAATAAATAAATAGAAAATCAGGAAAATGTATACATTTCATAGGATTTTCTCGCTGAAATACTGAGGGGAAAAAAAATTTCTAAAATGTCATAAGCATAAGACCAAGTGTCAAAAGGAGAGTATATCCAAGACTAGATACAATTCCCTGGGAAAGGTAGGATCCTTCTACGGAGCAACTGTATGAGATACCTCCTGAACAAATGTTTCTATCTCAGAATTACCATTCATTTTCCTCTGTAAAAGCCCTGATAAAAAAGAAACTTGGACCTTAACATAGCTTACACGCATTTCTGTTACAAAATGTCATCAAGAAAAAAGTCCACAACAGAGTGAAGTTTGAAACAGAGGATGAAGGTCTTGTTGATCACAGAATTCAAAGAAGATGCTCAAAATTCGGTGGTAGATATTAGCAGCATGGTTTGTAGGTTCTCAGGTGAGCCTCTCAGCTCCTTGCGATTCTAATATTTGTCTTTAAGAATGGTCAACTTGGGATAATGAATGGGACCTTGAGAGGTTTGCCCAAGAGGAAGACACCAAGGACCTGCTACTGACATAGTGAACAGTTGATGAAACCATGCTCTTCTTAGCCACACAGATGGCTGGTAAGATAGTCTGCCTCCCAAATTTTCTACACCTGCCACATGGAGAATGTGAACTTATGCCTTGATATTGGAGCCTCCATGATGGTTGATGCAAGCAAGAACATTGGCCAGATGGTGACTGTGCTGAAGATTGCGTAATTTCAGAATACTGTGTGGACGAATAATCTTGATGGAGAACCCGTGGACCCGAATTTAGTGAATAGCCCATACTGTTTCTCAGCTGGTAACCTTCAGATCAGGAACAGAACAGGGATGGCATTTGACCATAGCAGCTACAAGATGACTTGAATTAAGGTCTTGACTGATCTTAAAACATGTAGAACCTCACATATTCCTGTTTACTTGTTTGCTGGTAATAAGAGTATTTGGAGAGTTGTGCTGAAAATCATACTCACAACAACAGACATTGTGTAGGGACATATGAGATTTGTGATGAATGACAATCCAGTCATGTTGCTGGAAAATCTTCATTAGGAGTATTATTTGTTCCTGAAGGCAAATAGTAAATGTTGTGTAGATAAGAAATCATGTTAACTATCGGTAGCAGAAGAACATCGTCTAGGGTGGCCACTACTTTTGTGAAAAAACTTGTGCTGTAGCCTTGCCAAAGGTAAGGAGCCCCAAACTGATTGGTCCCGAAACACAAAAACTGGAATAATCGGTAATATACATGGCAAAGGGGAATATGCAGGGAGGCATCTTTTATGTCCGTAGAGGTAATGAATCCTGTCGGTTCCATGGTAGCTATCATGTATCTGATTGATTCAGTCTTGAATTATCACACCCCTGACTGGCTCATCTGTAGCCTGGGTCCACCAAGATCCCAAGGTAGACCCGTTAAAGTGGAGACTGAAGAAACAGAAACCATCAGTCCTTGGGGATTAAAATACCTACCAAGGTTGTGAGGCATTGCACTGCTAACAGAAAAGTTTCCTTCACTTCATAAATTGTTGGGTCTCAGAACAGTAAGAAATGAAAGTGAGGCAGTTTTGTAAACAACAAGCAGAAGGAAGCAAAATTAAATAAAGACTTCTTCATGGAAGAGTCTACTCTTGAATTTGTTTAATTCCCTAGGGCCTAGGGATACCATTGGGTAAGCTTACACTAGGTCCACCCTAACTTGCAGAAAAGGGTAAAGTTATGCAAACTTTTTCTAACCCCCCGCCCCCCCCCCCCCAGACATCCTGAGGCTGCCAGTTCTCCATAAGGGGCTGGAGTAAATGTTTATAAACTTCCAAAGTATGGAAATTATCCATAGGCATTAAAATAACATTCACACACATATACTCCCCTACACACAAATGTAGGCGATACAAATTAAATAGGTTAGCGTAATCTTATCTCCCTCTAATCCTAATTTTTTAGCACAATGGTTAACACTGCCTAAAAGACAACAAGAATTACTTTTCCTGTCTAAGTACCAAGAGAGCGTTCTAGTCATATGCATGCTAAACTGCTGGCATGGCAGTTGGGAAAGGCTAGTGATCATGTTCATCTTTATTATTTGCAACTCAGTCACAGCAAGTGTGTAAGAACATAGGCACTCAAGAAAAGTGCTCCATCCAGCCTTTTTTACAGCCACAGTGTGATAAACTAGGGTAATAGCACAGTTATAAAAGGCTCTTCAGTCCATATGTAGCCCTGAACAAGCAGCACTGTGCCAACTGTGTTTAACTGTGCAGCCAAAGCAGCAGTACCAGCATGTCACTCCAGATAACCGGATTACGCATGGAACCTGAACTGAAGGTTGAGTCGTAATATACACACTGTGTATATTTAAGTATGCATACTCCTGAATAAATAGAAAATAGAGAACTGCCCAAGGAGAGTCCCAGTACAATATAAAACATGTCAGTAAATATACAGACCTTTCAGTTAATTCACCCAGATGAGCCCTAGAGCAGACTATAAAAGCTCCTCCAAGAGGAAGCACAGTCCTCACTGCATTTTTTTTTTTTTTTTTTTTGTAGTTGAAGAGGCAGAACAATATAACTGTTCCAGGTGGAGACAAAGCAAAAACAGACATACTCCTCAAAGAGGAGTATAGTTATTCACAGTTACCAAATGGTGTAGACTGTGTGCTCCCAAATGTTATCGGAGAGGTTAGTTGAGAGGCTGTTTTCAAGTCTGAATTCTTAAGTTTCAAAGATCCTTTTCCCCACAGTACCCAGGGGCCTGAACTATGTGAGGATAGGACTATTCAGTCCTACAAACATTTCAACAAAGTCCTTATTTCCATAAGAATAATATATAAAAAAAGTATAATAAACATCATTTCCCATAAGGGAAATGGCCCTGTTCCTCCTTTGAGGTGACTTAAATAAATGACTGATGGTCTGTGCTTAGAGGGGTATAGAGGACAGGAAGTAGGAGGACCTTGAGTTTTGCCTCCTTGTGGTCCCTGCATCCCTCAATGAAGCAAGAGAATACCAAACTAAAAGTAGTGTTTATTTTATACTGACAAGGTTAAAACATGCTACTCTTATTGGTTTTTGACTTTCAATTTTTAAGATTATTATTTTAAAAATGGAATTTTCCCCCCAGCTTATTTGTTATTGTTTTTATTAATGCCAACCAAACTGTGTATATTTCTTCATATAAAAAGCCCATCCTTATAATACCTCTGAACTCTGAAAAAGGATAGTGCTAATCCTAATAGCATGGAATAAAACACTGTGCTGTCAGGGTGGAGTAAGGAATGGTAAGCAGCAGTATTTAGGCCTTTATAAATAATGACAAAAATAATCCATCATCAAGAAAAATTATGCACAAGTGGTTGGCTTTACTTTGCCTACCACGGAGATTCATTTCACTATTGTGAAGCCTCAATTTTAAAAAGAAAGACATGTTTTCTACTGCTGCTACAAATGTCTATATACTGGTACAATATACCGTATTTATAAAATAAAAGATGAGAAATTCTGGAGCAGACCAACTGAACGATAGGTAGAAATAAAAGTTCCCCAGATTTCCATTGATTTAACTTGATTTAAATTGGGCTTCTAACATCCTGAATGCTGGAAACCTCTCTAGGATTCAAGTGTTAAAGAACCCCATTTAAATCAAAATGAATTTTTATTTCCGCCTTTTGGTGAAGTTAGTAAGCTCCAGAATCGTGGTTTATTTACTTTGTATATAAGAAACAAATTATTTTTTAAAGGGATAGTAATGTTTCACAAAAACCGCAGCTCCAATTAATCTTCATAGTATTTGGGCCGTGGAGAGTGTTATTTCAACACTGTCAGAGTTGCAGATCAAGGGTAATTGAATGATAAAGTATCCCCCCCCTCCCGCCCCTTTTACTGATGTAACACTGCTCACCTCAGAGCAGCAAGACTGTCCAGATGGATCGCAGAGAGGGACAATCTTCAGTGATCATATGGAAAAACCTGTGAAGGGGGCAGGGTTTTCCATATACTCACAGTAAGAAGAGTGTCCCTTGCTGTGAGCTGTCTGGTCACAGGACCCTATTCCACATCTGAGGGGAGGCAGCTTACACTAGGTAAAAGGGATGGGTGGGGGATACTTTATCATTCAATTACTCTTGAACTACAACTCTAACAGTAATGAAATGACACTCTCCATGGCACAAATACTATGAAGATTAACTGGAGCTGGCTTTGGCTGAAAAAGATCATATTTTTTTACTGCTACACAAATTATTCCATACTGTCAAAATGTATGCCAAGTTTCATTTTACCCCCCACCCCACAAAAAAAACAAACAAACAACAAATGGGTTATTATTTTAAACACAACTTGAAACACCCTGTAGTTTTCATGCCTCTGCTAAATGCTATTTGGAAATACCTCTCTGTTCCTTACCTTCCTCCCCAGTATCCTCCAATTCTGCTTCTTCTTTGTTGACTGACAGCACCAACAGAGCAACAAAGATCGTTAGAAATATGCAGTGGCAGTGGGATTACTAGGGAGGAAGGGAAAGCTATGGTGGTCTCTTGGTGCATGACTCAAGTAATATCAAGATATTAATATACATTATGTAGGAGTAGTCACTTTTTCAGCCATTTCAGCCATATGAAATGTCAAGACAGGAGCAGTGAAGAAGAATTTCAACAACAAAGCCGTGTGTAAAATAAAAATGTAAGAGCAATGCAGAAAAAGATCAGACTGTACAAACCTGTTTGTGAAATTAAATGTTTACACATACGCATTACTAAATTACAGGATAAAACAAGAGTGGGGGGGGAATCACTATGTGGTGATAAAACATAGTAAGAATAGCTATATCATACAACCCTTATTTCAAACATCTATAACACTCCATCTTAAGAGGACCTCATCCAACACTGGTGATTCTAAAAGAGCTATGCTGTTTTAGCCATTTTTTTCTAGTAAGAAATCTAGGTGTGTTTTTTTTTTTTTTTTTTTAACTGATTTAGACTTACAGATTATGCTAATGAAGGCACACTTTACAAGCAGATCCTTTATTAGCTCTACATTACCTCCTCAACTCACTGGCACAATCCTTTCAGTTCTAGAGGAGGTGGGCAAGACAAGAAGTTAAAGCGTGCATGCTTTAATTAGCATAATCTATCGGTCTAAATAACTCAAACTAGTTTTAAACATAAACAGCCAATGCAACATATTTTTTTAAATACATTTTTAAAGTGCTTTCAAATCACCAAATCCATTTTGTTGATAGTGTCCCTTTAAAATAATAATTAAATGGAATACAAGCTGAAGAGTTTTCTCTCACTGAAGAGTCCTATCACAGCTTATATCCCAGCATCCTACAAGTATACTCGTCTTGTTTATTCATTGTCTATTAGGACAAATCATAACTACTTCATCAGATTTACCATTTCTATTATTTCTACATTTATACCATCCATCTTTTTACTCTAAAGAGGTAAGATCCACACACTATTCTTTTCAAAGGGTTAGCTTCCCCACGACCTACTGATGTGAGAAAAAGAAGCCCAATGATATACGCAGCCAACAGGTCCATGATAAGACAGGTCCTTTTAGTATGATGTCAGATAAAGAAACAAACATACTGCCCAATAATAAGTACCTTTTCCTTTGAATGGATGAATGTCTCCAAAACAAATGATGTACTAAGCTGTAGAAGGAAAAACAAAAAGGTTCAATGCAATTCTTTCCAAAGTTAAAACACTATCTTTAAACCTATAACTTAAAGGGATAGAAATGTTTCAAAAATAAAGCCTCTCCTATGAATCTTCATATAATTTGGGCCACGGAGAGTGTTACTTCAATACTATCAGAGCTGTAGCTCAGGAGTAATTGAATGATAAAGTATACCCCTCCTACCACTTTTATTGATGCAACACTGCTTACCTCAGAGCAGCAAGACTGTCCAGCTGGATCGCAGAGAGGGACAATCTTCAATTAGCATAAGGAAAAATCTGAAAACCTGTCAAGGGGTGCAAGGTTTTCCTTATGTTCACAGTAAGAAGATTGTCCCTTGCTGTGGCTGTCTGGTCCCAGGACCAGATTCCACATCTGAGTGGAGACTGCTTATACTAGGTAAAAAAAAGGGGGGGGGGGGATACTTTATCATCCAATTATCCTTGAACTACAACTCTGACGGTATTGAAATAACACTCTCCATGGCCCAAATACTATGAAGATTAAATGGGCCTGCTTTTTGTGAAACATTACTATCCCTTTAAACAGTGTTTCTCAATGTTAGTCCTCAGGACACACCAAAAGTGCATGTTTTCAAAATATCTCTGCTTAATTTGGTGTGGGTAATTTGTGACTAGGTCTATGCAGTTGATCATCCTGTCCTTATTTAGGGATATCTTTGAAACCTGACCTGACGGTGTATCCTGGGGTCTGGAATGGAGAACCACTCACCCAAAGCATTCAACAATTTAATGTAAAAACTGGGTTCCCCAATGTTTTTTACCTGCTGAAAAAACAGTTATTTTATTTCTGGAGGAGAGTGCTATTATGATTGAAACTTTTTCATTAAAGTGGACCTACTACTTACACCGCTTCCTAATATAACTTAATGTATATATTTAAACATTTTATACATTCTGCTTTTTGTTTTTCAATCTGTGTAATAGCGCAGAGCTTTTTGGTGCAATAGTTGGGGAATCTAAACTCAGCTTTGTTCTCTGACTTGGTCAGATAAATCCTACATAATTACATGTTCATAAATTCACCTCTCGCCACCTTTTTAGGATGCTGGAGCCAGATGGAATAAATTAACCTAATGAGTGACAGAGGGGCACAGACTGCATTGCTTTTCAATGCCTTCCGTGCCCCTCTGGCACTCAAAAGGTTAAGGGAGATAAATAATCAAGCAAATCCCTTCAAAATAGAGGAAGTGTTTGAAATCTTGACATATCCACCATAAACCATTTTAGAATTCTTAGGGCTCAATGCACAAACAAAGGACCAATTCCAGGGCAAATTAATTACCACAGGGGATAAAATAGGATTTAGTCTTATCTGTTAAATCCTTTTCTCTTAGTCCATACAGGTTACTGGTTGGCGATCAACCCCTTTAACAGGCAGGAAGATTTCTGAGAAGTGACTGCTGAGTGGAGCCTACCTCCTCTCCTTAGCTAGCAGCTAGCCAATCCCCAACCAGTAGGAGTTGCAGACTAACTATTGACTAGGTAGTAAGAAGGTAAAGGAAGACTACTGTGAGCATGAAGCCGAAAGGACCCCCACGTTCTGCCACAGGAGAGCAAAGCATGGTCCCTTGATAGGGTGGGAGACCAGTAACCTGTATGGACTAAGACAAAAGGATTTAATAGGGAAGACTAAAATCTTATTTTCTGTGTCGTCCAATACAGGTTACTGGTAACTTTGGGATGTCCAACCATTAAGTTCCCCAGGGTGGGAAGAAAGGCAAGGACCAGGAGCAGGCCTCCATAAGTCACCAGAGCACCAATGAACCTACAGATCATGAACAGCTCAACAATAACCGCAAAATGTCACTGGACACTGAACAGGGGTAAAACAGACCCCAGATACTGTACACAGCACACTGAACTAGGGCCAAAAGGGCTCAAAAGTGAAAGAGTACTGAGAGACTAAAGAGATCCTAGACAGACAAGGCTGCCGCAAGGATCTTCCTCCCAAAACTGGCATCAGCCAATGCCAGCACATCCACATGATAGTGTTTAGCAAAAGTACACACAGACAACCAAGTGGCCACCTTGAACAACTGATCAGCTGAGGCCTGGTTCTTGTAGGCCCAAGAAGCCCCAATAGATCTCACAGAAAGAGCCGTGACCCAGAAGGGAACAGGCTTCTTTCGAGGTTCGTAAACCTTACGAATCGTGGATTTGATCCAAGAAGCTATGGTTTCCTTGAAAGCAGGATTCACTGCCTTAGGACCCTCAGGAATGACAGAGTGTCAGACTGCCTCAAAGACTCAGTGCGATTTGAGACAACGCACATCCAACAGATGAAGATCCCTCTCTTTGTCAGAAGTAGGGTTAAGACAGAAGGAAGGGACCACAATCTCCTGATTGCGGTCCCTTCTATGATGGAAATGAACTTCTCCACCAAGCAAGACAACTTCTTGGCTGGAACCGGATCCCAAGACAGGATAGCTTGGACATTTAGTGCTATCTGATGAGCCACTTTGTCCATCAGAAACACATCCTCCTCTAAGTGTTGAAGAGGAGGCCCAGAAAGACCATCGACTGGGAAGGAACAAGGTCTGACTTGTCCAAGTTGATGATCCACCCGTGATGGGAGAGAGCATGAATACAGTCCTGCACCTGCTGGTGAAAGAATTCTGGAGACGAGGCCTTCAGGAGGAGGTCGTCCATGTATGGAGTCACCCTGATGCCGTTCCGATGTAGGATGCAGATCAGTGCTCCTAGGATTCTGTTGAAGACTTGAGGAGCCGTAGTCAGGCCAAAGGGGAGGGCAGAGAACTGGAAGTGCCCTCTGTCGCAGGGAAAGCGGAGATACTGCAGACTCCCTGGATGAATGGTGATATGCAGATAGGCATCTTGAAGATCCAGAGAGGCCAGAAATTCCCCAGGAGACATGGCCGCTATCACTGTGCGTAGAGACTCCTGGCGGTACTGGGACCTGACCACAAAGGATTTGAGATCCTTCACATCCAAAATGGGGTGAGAGCACCCATTTTTCTTGGAAACCACAAAGAGGCTGGAGCAGAATCCCAAGCCCCTCTCCTGAGGGGGAACTGGCTCAAGGATCGCCTTGTCTAGCAGGGCCTGAATAGTGTCCTCGAAAAGGCATCTCTTTTCTGCTCCCAAGGGAGAACAAGAAACAAAGGTCCCTGGAGGAGGAAGGGAGGTGAAGGGAATCCTGTATTCTGAGGCCACCACTTGTAAAACCCATGGGTCTGCCAGAGAGGCCTGCCAAGCTGAAAGGTAGTGGCGAAGGCGGCCACCTACCTGCAGGTGGGGACCCGGGTTTGTCGAGTCATGCAGGAGGTGGTTTGGAAGCCTTGGGCTTCGTAGAGGACTTGGATCTCCATTGCTGCTTAGGCTTGGATGAGGAGCACAGAGCCTGAGGGACCGTCTGGGTCGCTTGGCGTGAGTCTGCCTGAAAGGGATGAAAAAGCCGATTACTTCTGACAGGCGTCTTCTTTCTCAGGACCAATGGCAGGTGAGAACTTTTCCCTCCAGTGGCCTCGTTGATGAGATCCTTGAGTTCAGGCCTAAACAGGGATGATCCCTGAAAAGGCAAAAACAGGAGAGCCTTCTTAGAGGCCATGTCAGCCGACCAGATCTTAAGCCAAAGAGCCCTTCTGGCTACCACAGACATGGTAGATTCCCTTGCTACCATAAGCACAGCGTAAAACAGAGTGGCAGAGACATAATGCTGAGCCTCAGCAATGTTAGCGAGAAGTCGCAACATGTCAGATGTAGGGGCTCCCTGACGGACAGCAGAATTAAGCTGTTCAGTCCAAACAGTCACAGCCCTATTTACCCATGCAGCAGCAAAAGTAGGGAGAATGGCAGAGCCCGCTGTTGCAAAAATAGCCTTGAGAGAACGCTCAAGCTTCTTGCCAGTTCAGTCTTTAAGAGCAGAGGCATCAGCCACTAGCAAGGCAGTTGATTTAGAAAGCCTGGAAACTGGGGCATCCACTTTGGGGGGGATGAACCCACTGAGTGAGGGCCGTTTCAGAAAACGGGTAAAGTTTGGCCAACTTCCTAGACACAGATGGTATCTTGTCTGGAAATTTCCACTTCTCTGACACCAAGCTGACAAGGGTGGGATTCGGTGGAAAGCAAGCATGGGGCTTAACAGGCTCCTAGAAAACATCAGAGGGGTCAGAAGATGCCTCCTGCACCAAGGGAATGTTCAGGGTGGACAACATAGCCCTGATAAGGCCCTCAGTCGAGGGAATGGGGTCTGCCTCAAAGGGGTCCCAAAAAACTGACATGAAGGAACAGCTGAACAGTCATCATCAGAGTGCACCAACAATTCCTCCTCAGAGCCTTAAACTCTTGCATCCATATTGGCTCGTGCATGGCCAGAGGCCCCAGCAGGGGATTCAGGGACAGCAGCACATGCTGGGCAAATATGACCTGAGTATTCTCTAGGTAACCCTGACTGACATGAGGAGCAAAGAGCAATGGGGGACATAGACACCCCAGTATCCTTAGTCTTAGGTTTAGCCCCAAGGTCTAATGGAGTAGACATTCTCACAGAGTCAAAATGGTCAAAGTATCAAAACACCCACCAAGTGTGTATGATAATTAATGTCCTACAGAAACACTAAAACAAGACTTATCTGGTAGACGAAGGGTTAAACTGAGGAGGAGAGAAGGAGAGTCCAAGCCCTGCGTAGGATACTCGATCTGCGGATACACAAAATGGCTGCCGCGACGGGAGCCAATCGGACATTAGCATGCGAATCGACCGCTCATGGGAAATGTAGTTTCGCTGACAGAGTACCCCAACAGTGCCCAAAGCCCCCTAAAGCCCCCAACATCCCCGGAATGTTGACCGGATGACAGAGCAAGGAAAAACCCACAAAATGAGCCATCTCTGACCACGCTACGTGGAGCGGTTGCAGAGATATGTCCCAAATCATAAAGTCCCATAGAAGTGAATGGAGCAATGGCGTTTATGCGGTAAATGCGTGCCTTAAAGGTGCGGAACATAAAGTTAACAAGGTGAATACCAAACGTAAACCACTGAAAAGCCCACTAGAAAGAAAAAAAAGTAGACCCAATAAACACTGGACCTAGTAGGGAAAGTACCCAAACCCCCCCCCCCCCCCCCCCCACACACACACACACACACACTGCTAATCAGCAGCAAAAGGGTTAAGTTAACACAGAAAATTGCTCCTAACAGCTCACAGACATACAGATAAACCCAATGAGTGCATGAGTATGTAACAGGAACTCCAAATGAGACCCCTGTGCGGAGGGAAAGCATGGGACATGTGGACCTCAGCACTCAAAGGGTGCTCACCTTTTTCAGCAGGTCTTCTGTCTTCAGATTACCATATATATCAAGAAGAAGCCTCAGTGGACAACTCCTGGGGAAAGAACTTGCAGCCAAGATTTTCCCCCCAGGGCTTAGGTCCAAAAAAGCACCTGGTAAACTGAGCTATCCACATTTGGGTGATGAGAATTGTCAGTGAGGGTAATCCGCCTAAAGCTAAAACTAAAACTATAGCAGAACTGTTCTCTTGCCTTGTGTCTTGACCAAGGAACAAATCTTACTGGTTGGGGATTGGCTAGTTGCTAGCTAAAGAGAGGAGGTAGGCTCCACCCAGAAGTCACTTCTCTGAATTGTTCCTGCCTATTAAAGTGGCTGATCGCCTACCCAAAGTTACCAGTAACCTGTATTGGATGAGAAATCATAATCCCCATTTATTTAAATAGGGCTTTAACTATATGAATGATAGAAAGGTCTCCAAAGGATTGCTTCAAAATGATTTGGAGACTTCTCTACAGTTCATGGAGTTAAAGGGATAGTAATACTTCGTTTTAACTTTATTTTATTTTGTAGGCATTAAAAAAACATGAAGAATGATATAAGTCTCATCTCTCAAACCTTTATGGTTTATGAGATATTCACAAGCAAAGTTTCCCCCTCCCGCCCTTTTTACCTACTGTAAACAATCTCTTCTCAGATGTGGAATGCAGTCCATAGACTGGACAGATAACAGAAGGGGACACACTTATTCCTATGAAAACAATGAAATCCCTGCCCCCCTTGACAAGCTTTTCAGCTTTTTCCCTTATCTTAATTGAAGATTGTCCTTCTCTGCAATCTACCTGGGCACCTCCCTTCTTCTCAGGATGAAGAGTGTAACATCAGTAAAAGGGGCGGGAGGGGGGACACTTTGTCATTGAATTACTCTGGAACTACAATTCTGACAGAATTGAAATAACACTCTACAAAGTCCAAATACTATGATGATTAATTAGAGCTGTTTTTATTATGAAACATTACTATCCCTTTAAAAGACTCATTTACATCTAAAGAAATTTGGGGAATTGTTATTGGTTGGTTTGTCCCAAAATGTTTTTGGCATAAGTCTCATAGTGATAATGTGACAAAAATATATGAATCCATTGTAGAAGTGATAGTAGAGTGTCATGGATGTGAAAAACAATGAGAGAGAGCTTAGTGTTACCTTTGCGGTCATTAAAGATACTGCTTTAGGATCTGGTAGTGTACTTGGAATGCTGCTGCACAATTGCCACATGAACCTAAGAAAACACAATACATTCATGTCATACCCACAATTTGTATCTTAGAGAACACAAATGAAGTAACAATAACACACGTACCCAAAATAGGTATGCTCAAAAATATTCTTGTCCTGCAGAAACTGCATATTATCATGCCAAATCCACTGAAAAACAAAACACACATATTAGGCAACATAAAACTTCCTGGCACTCCACAATGGGACTTTGGAAGAAAATCCATAGTCTATGTACATATTTATTTTATATTATTTACAATATTTGTTTTGTTTGGATAGTGAGTGAGCTATTGTAGCACTATTCATTTTAGTTACTGACCATTGGACATTTGCAGTGACTGATAAAGTTTTTCACATACTGAGCCCATCGGACTCGAGGTTTTATTGGATCCTTCAAATAAATACCTCAAGCAGCTCAGAAGAAACATCAAATTTTAACTCCCTGCTATTTTCTTCTTCTGGCTCCACCCGCTTGTAAAACAGCATATAAGCACTATGTGTCTGTGAAGAGAAA
Organism: Rhinophrynus dorsalis; assembly: GCA_037306005.1. Taxonomy (NCBI): domain Eukaryota; kingdom Metazoa; phylum Chordata; class Amphibia; order Anura; family Rhinophrynidae; genus Rhinophrynus; species Rhinophrynus dorsalis. Next base: position 117,909,876 of record CM074720.1, read on the forward strand.
GCAAAAAAAAAGAATGTTTCAGAGATTATTATACTTTATAAGAGCACACTTATTTAGCACAAGTGGTTCTCAAACTTCTAGCAATGATGGAACCCTTTAATTTAATTCTAAATCGGTGATGTATCCAAACAATCAAATCCTTTAACCAGCTGAATGCTAGAGATTTATTCATTGTATTGAAATGATTTTAGCATCCAAAGGGTTAAAATTATATCAATATTAAATGTTATCTGAATGCTGGTTTGTATGGGTAACTAGATACAAACATCAGAATGCAAGAACTTCTGCAATCACTATTTACAGTATTTTGATGGCAAAATGATTAGCACCAAAATAGTACTGAATTGAGAATGTTTTCGCAATTCGCGAATGTTTGAGCTTTTGCATGAATACGTTGCAAAAAGTGGGCATGGCTATTATGTCCACCATTTTTTTTGAAAGGATGAATGATTGCGCCTAATTCAGGAATGGAACTAGTACACATTTCACAGGCCTGGCTAACTTTGCCATTAATTTAGGGGCATTTGCTAACTTTGCCATTAGTCTAGGAGCATGTGCTATTCAGCATCAAGGCATTAGCATGTTTCTTCCATCAAAACGTGAGCAATCGCAAATATTGCATAAAATTATGGCTTTCAATAAATTGCGAATGTTCCACTTTCTTGCATTCCGCCCTAAATTATTAGGCTAAAATTACCTGAAACTTGTTTCAATCTTTCCAATGTCACTGGTAGTCAGATAATCATAAATACACTGATGGTCACCCCAGTCTCATTCAACTGTCTGCCATTAAAGATATTCGACTTGTACCTCATCAGGGAACATTAACGTTCCATGGAACACAGTTTGCAAGAAACTGATTTATGCAAGCAATAGATACCTTTTCAAATGAGAAGTCCATAAACTTATCAGTGACAGAGTCGTATGTCTTCGTCTAAAGTAAAAAAAATAAATGAAATTACATTTTGTACTGGCGGATTTTACACAAATTACTTTAAGGATATAAAAGGTCTAACTACAACTAGTAAAAAGCATACTATAAATAAAACGTTTATTGACACAGAAATCCTAACTGCAAAGGTGGAGGAAACAGACAATTTTAGTTGCCCACTAACAGTATTTGGCTTTGGTAATAAGCAGCAATAGGCTTGTGATTGGTAAGTGTGAACACGGGGGGGGGGGGGGAAGAGTATAGATGACTTTAGTTGTATTTAATTGGTAGATGTCCTGAGCGCCTATTCCTTGCCCCACTCCTATGCCAATTCTGACACAACGAGAATTACCTAAGACTCCTAAGCAATGGCCTTTCACCATATTTATAGGTTGTTGTTCACTCTGCAACTTCAAACGATTTTGGTAACAGTTTTTCATGCAATTCTCCCATACAACACAAGCCATATTATTCTGCATAAGCAGAGTATGTAATTCAGCTGGCACAACAGTCACCACTGTATCTTAAACCTAATGTTCTGCCTACCCTGTTAGTAACGGGATGTTTTTTTTTTTTCTACTCACTGTCATTTCTCCACCAAAACATTCTGATGCCAGTTGAGCAGAGTCAAATGGCTTTACTTCAGCATCATTGAATAGATACCTATTTAAAAAAAGCAAATGTCACAAGTTTTCTTTAACAAACAAAACATGATTAAATTGACATGCAAGTGTAAAAATAATCCTATTTTATAGAAGAAAAAGTGATCTATAATTAGCCTTCATCAGCTGAAATGCGGCGTAGGTTTTTTCTCCACTGTAAAGCAGAGATGGATACATGCTTCCTTCCAGATGTTGCTGGACTACAACTCCCAAAATCCTTAAGCTAGCCTTTGGAGAATTTGATATTCTAATTCTAATATACTTTGAGGCTGTGCAGTGCAATTCTTCAGCAACCAACAAATAAAATGTCCTATTGCTTTAAATGGGGCTTTTATCCTCTTTATTGGTATAGAGGTTGCAAATGCACTGCTAAGCAATGCATCGGGGACCTATCTGCAATGGATTAAAAACATAATAAATAAATAAATATTGTGTAATGTTTAATTTGTTCCCTATGGAGTAGTTCTATTGCTCTAGAATTTCACCAATTTTCCTTAATACATGAGTTTTTTGTATGTGCTTTGTAAGCCTCATGATTGCTCTCAGGCTCAATTCAGAGACTGATATATATTTTATAAAATGTACTTTACAGAAGTGTGTATAATACGCACACCTTCTCCCCTTATGTGAGGAGAGAGACAGATAGAGAGAGAGTGTGTGTTGTATTATACATGAGAGGGGAAAAATGTATCCTTGTGTCTGCTCCCCTCCTTCCCGCCACCTCAATATGCTCCCACCTTCCCTTCCCTCTACTCACCCCATATGGGGACATCTGGGACATCTGTGCAGCAGGCTGCATTTTGCAGCCTGCTTCCCGCATTCCCCTGTGAGGACCTGTGTTAATTCAAGATAATGGTAGTGCCCTTTGAGGACATGATGGTCCTCGCAGTGCACTAGCATAGATCCAATGCATCTGTGCACTGAAACTACAGTAGTGCCTGAAGTACCTTCAGGTCCTCAAAAGGCCCTACCATTATCTTGAATTAACACAGGTCCTCAAAGGGGGGATATGGGAAGCAGGTGGCAACTGCAAGCATGCCTCGCTGGCCAGACATCGCAGATATCTCAGGAGCCCTGTGAGGACCTTCAGGTTCTCAAAGGGCACTCTAATTTTCTTGAATTAACAAAGGTCCTCGGAAGGGGTTGCGGGAAGCAAGCAACAAATGCAAGCCATGCCACCCTCTGCACACATGTCCCAGATGCCTACGGGGGGGGGGGGGAGGAGATGGAGGGGAAAGTGAGAGCATATTGAGGTGGGTGGAGGGAGGGTGAATATTATACAGATACTTTTGCTTCCCCCTAAAATCTCGTGCATAATTTATGCCTGCGTATTATATGGTGAATTATACTTAAGATTTTACGGTAATCATACTTCCAGGAGTAAAAAATAAATTAATTAATTAAAAATAAGGCACAGAAATATTATTATAACTAGAGACCTAAAATGTGATGCTGCTGAGCAGTCACTAGTCGTAGAACAAGCTATTGTGCTTCTGTTCGTCTTCAGAGCCTCTCACATTTTGTTATGTAAACAGACAGACCAGTCAGCCTTACTATGTAAAGACATAATCAACTCTTTGAATGCCATAGGGGTACACAAAGCATCGCAAAGTAATGTGCCGAGCACCCATCTAGTACTCAGAGAGTTACATGCTGTTTAAGCTTTATAAGCAGACAGTGTGAATTTTAAGACTGATTGTTCTTTCTAAGGCTTTAGATCAGTGGTTCTCATCCAGGGTGGTGTGGCACTTTGGTGTGTCGTGAGCACAGTAGACAAATATGTTAAAGTTGAATTTCTAATGTAAATTTATTGAAATTAGTGTGCACAATTTTTTTTGTCATTCTAACTGTAAACCTAACAACAATGACACTTATAAGTATTGTTCCCTTCATTCAGCCCTAGAGAAATTACCTATAAAATGTGAAGCTTGCCCTGCACATGACTGCATGTTAGGGGTGACTTGAATGAAAAAATTACAGTAGCCAGGAGATACAAAGTCAGTGGACACACATTCCCAGAGATTTGGGCCATTTTTAATACTGAGGACAAACATTTTCAACATATGACGATTGCATTGTGCAACGATAAAAATGTGCGTGTGCGTGCAACACGTCATACAAACGTTAGTTTGCAGTTGATGTTTCAGTCATTTTTAAAAATACTGCATCCCTTGACTACACCAATACCAAATGTGTATAGTTTTACATACATGGTCCACACAGATGCCAATTCAAAGAAACACACATATTTTCAACTTTATCAATTCAAAATGAACATTATAGAGGTTACATAGTAAAATTACCCTAAAACTTCAATGTAACCACACAAAAGCAGATTCCCTGAAAGTCAACATAAGGAATCAGAAAATGGCTAAAGTGTTGTAGAAATTGAGAGCTATGAAAAGTTTGAATAGAATTTTGTGAACCTTTCTTGAGAAGGAACTGGTAACAAAACCTGCATATCTAGCAGAAGACACTGCACAAGATCAAAAGGAACTTTGGACATGAAGTGACAGAGAGGAAGAGACTTGAAATCTATGTGGTATCTTCTAAAAGCACCCTAAAACCCCTATGATCTGCAAGGGAAATGGCCCACGTGCTGTAAAAAAAGAATGAAGATGACCTCAGATTGCCTGAGGTATGCCAGGCCCTTGCGAATCATTTGGCAGTAGACTTGTCAGCTATGGGCTTCTATGCAGACTATTTGCCTGTCCAAGCTTGTAGAGCAGAGTATGCCTGTGCCAGTAAAGGTGTAGAAGCCCTGGGCACAAACTCATACTGGCGGCGGTATCAAAAACTAAGTGTCTTAGGAGTAACCTGATGCAATAAAGGCACTCTTGCTACAGTGGTATGACATAACTTTTTACCACAAACAGAAGGCACACTAGGGACCTCTTGGAAGAATGATCAGTCAATGTGCAGCCACGGTAAAGACTGAGGCCTTCCCGGTAAATATGCATCAATGGCCACTTCTGAAAGATACGTATTAGTCTCAAGGAAGTTAGAGACAGCAAGAACAATATCTTCCTTAGGAGTGTCCGCATGGACAGCTTCCAAATGTTGATCCTAGCAAACGGACATGGTCCTAGTCATCCAAGCACCAGTGAAGGTGGGAAGTAATGCAGCACTAGAAGCCGCAAAGTTTGCTTTCAAGAGAGAATACATGAGATAATCCGCTAGTCTTTATGTGCCACTGCATATGCAAGCCACAAAGCTGTATTCTTAGAAATGTGACAGATTGGAGTTTAAAACACACAATATGCATGAAAAAACAGGGTGAAACAATAGTTATTAATACATCTTAATTACGGACATTTAATTAGTGTTAATATGCAGATCAGGGGTAGATGTAGTCTGGACATAGGCTACTGAGCACTGCAAAAGGAGTCTCTAAGGATGTCTCAGATTTTTAAAGCTCTAAGCTGATGGCAGATAGTAATGCGATACAGGAGGAGTTGGATACATAAAAACTACACACATTGGCAAACTACTCCGATAATACAACATGACTTACCATTTGTTATTTCTGTAAGCATGTGGATTCACTATATCCCGGATGAAACTATAGTAGTGACCCCCGTCCGCAGTTCCAGTGTGAACAGTTACACCAATCAGGTCATATTCATAGCTCTCAGTCTCTCTTAGTTCCTCTCCATCTTCATTAAAGCCTGAAATGCAAAGTCCATTTATTCCCACAAATTATGGGTGGTACCCTTACTGATATGAGAATGATACCAACATAAGGACATAATGGAGAAAAAAATAAGTGTGTGTGTGTGTGCGTGTGAAAGAGATCCATTCCCACACACACAATGGTTAGGATTAAGCCATGAGTTAGTTGTGTGTGAGATGCGAGAGCGACAGCGTCGTGATTGAGAGCGACAGCGGCGTGAGTGAGAGGGAGAGCGACAGCGGCGTGAGTGAGAGGGAGAGCGACAGCGGCGTGAGTGAGAGGGAGAGCGACAGCGTCGTGAGGGAGAGCGACAGCGTCGTGAGGGAGAGCGACAGCGTCGTGAGGGAGAGCGACAGCGTCGTGAGGGAGAGCGACAGCGTCGTGAGGGAGAGCGACAGCGTCGTGAGGGAGAGCGACAGCGTCGTGAGTGAGGTGGGAGAGCGACAGCATCGTGAGTGAGGTGGGAAAGCGACAGCGTCGCGAGTGGGAGAGCGACAGCGTCGAGAGTGAGAGAGGGCAACGCTGTCGCGCGCGATCTCTCACACTCAACACTGTTGCGCACAATTTCTCACACTCAACGCTGACAGCGTTGAGACCGGGAGCGCGCCCGATGCAGGGTCAAGAGCGCGCCCGCGGCAGGGTTAAGAGTGAGAGCGCGCTGCGACAGGGTCGAGAGTGAGAACAAGCGCTACAGGGTTGAGAGAGAGCGCGCAACAGCATTGACTGAGTGCAGCAGCGTAGAGAGAGAGCTTGGCAGCGTTGAGAAAGTGCGGCGGCGCTGAGAGTGAGAGAGGGCGGCAGCGTTGAGTGAGAGCGCAAGAGGTGAGTGCATGCAAGAGTTGAGAGTGTGCAAAAGCACTGAGTGAGAGAGAGCAACAGAATAGAGAGCGAGAGAGCGTTGAGTGCGAGAGCAAGACAACATTGAATGTGAGAGCGCGTTAAGCGCGCTACATCGCTGAGTGCAACAGCACTGAATACGAGAGAGCGACGATAGAGAGAGAGTGACCTCTGAGTGCGAGAGCTGAAGCAATATAGAGTTTGACTGTGCTTTTAGGAGATAGCTTGCTTCAAGTCACCCAAAATATGTAAGAGAAATGAGAGAAGAAGCATTACGTGTAATAGGTTTAATGAATATAGTTAAAGGGATAGTAATACTTCATTTTATCTTTATTTTGTAGGCATTAAAAAACATGAAGAACAAAGTCTTATCTCTCAAACCTTTATGGTTTGAAAGATATTCACAAGAAAAGTTTCCCCTCCCTCCCCTTTTACCTAGTGTAAGCCATCTATTCTCAGGTGTGGAATCTGGTTGTAAGACTGACAGATAACAGACGGGGACAATCTTCTTCCTATGAGAACAATGAAAACCCTGTCGCCATTGACAAGATTTTCAGGTTTTTCCCTTATCTTAATTGAAGATTGTCACACTCTGCAGTCTACCTGGCCACCTCCCTTCAGATCTGGCTGAACAGTGTTACATTAGTAAAAGGGGCGGGAGGGGGATACTTTGTTATTGAATTACTCTTGAACTACAACCCTGACTGAATTGAAACAACACTCTCCAAAGTCCAAATACTATGATGATTAATTAGAGCTGCTTTTATTATGAAACATTACTATCCCTTTAACACAAGGAAATACAACTGTACGTCCTAGAACCCCACAGAGTATACATCATCTCGGGGTCCCTATGTCCCCCTACAGTCGCTTAGCTATGTCCTCCCAGGTATCCTAGTCCTTGACAACAGATGGAAACATCTGTTTTGGACTTGGATGAACCCTCTCCTGGCATGGGAAACACACGCCAGCTCCAGGTCACCAAAGTTCACTATTCCAATAGTCCACTGAAAGAGGCAGGACTAGCCCAAACGAGCCGGTATAAGTACCAGGGCAACAGTGTAAGGGAATAACTCACAGGGGATGTGAGACAGGGACCAGCACTTACAAGTGCAAGAAAATAAAATAAGGCTGCTACATTTCTTTATAGCTGCCACCTCATCCATTTGTGACAATAAAAAAAAATTAAATAGAAAATGTTGTGCATAAAATTAATAAGAAATACATTGATTACAAGTATAGACAAATTTAAATTACACAAGTAAAAGATTTATATGGTTATTCTTAAAACAATTGTAAAAACATATAAAATGCATTAAATAATTTGGGATTTTTCAGTGTAATCTCATTAGAACTTCAATATAAAAACGACAACTAGATACACACTGCCACCTACAGATCAAAGTGGCACATGAAAAAGATGATAATCAATAACACGAATACTAAGAATTTGTCTCGTCATGCAGAGGGGAAATCCTATAAGCTCTACTGGAGATGTTATTAGGCATCACTTTATACATTTTTTCTGGCTTCTTTCAGGCATAAGTGTGACTAATAAAATACCTATAAAGAAAGCTAAATGATTAACAGAAGAAGTCCCTAGCCCATGAAGTAATAAAGGAAATAAATAAACTGGTAAAATACTGGAGTAATAATCTATACATAACACCAATACTACTGTATTTATGAAACAGGCATGAAGACGGAGTAGCTTCCATAAGCATATTAAAATGAATGCCGCTAAATCAATATCTATATTCAAGCCATTAGGTTCCAGAGTCCATAATTCATAAATCTAGTAAGTCTCTATTTGTCTCAACCTAAGAAATCGACCCCCCTCCTCTATGATTGTCAACCAAGCTCTCTATTCCACAAATCTGGACATTATCTACTGTTGTTGTGGAATTGTGCAAAGTGGTTGGAGACACTGTGGTTTACCAGACATATTCTAATGATTCTGATATGTCCCATGATCCTGATATTACGTTTCCTTTTAGTAGATGATGTCCAGATTTCTGGCCACCTTTGTTTGTCTGGGCCTTGAGGAAGCCGGTGAAAACATGTCCAGCCTGATTTTATTTTCTTGCACTTATAAGTGCTGATCCCTGCCCCACGAGTTACTTCCCCTACACGGTTATCCTGGTACACTTATATCAGCTTCTTTGGGATAGTCCTGCCTCTAATGCAGTGGATTGTTGGAATAGTGGACTTTGGTGACCTGGAGCTCGCGTGTGGTACACATGCCAGATGAGGGTTCATCCAAGGCAAAAAAGAAGGACGTTTACAACTGTTATCAAGGACTATGATACCTGGGACACTCACCTGGGAGGAGGACATGGCTAGTCCTGCCTCTCTTGCAATGGACTATTCGAATAGTGGACTTTGGCGACATGGAGCTGATGTGTGCTTCACATGCCGGGTATGGGTTCATTCAAGGTTTAGACACTAGCCGCACAAGACATTTCCAGTGGTTATCAAGGACTAGGGTACCTGGGAGGACACAGCTATGTGACTCTATGGGAGCATAGGAACTATGCTATATACCATATGGGGTTCTAGTAAGTGCAATTGTGTTTCCTTGTGCCAACTATATTCATTAAACTTATTACACAGTGCTGCTTCTCATTTTTCGTGCATATGTTGGGTAACTATTGAAGCAAGCTATCTCCTAGAAGTGCAGTCAAGCCCTATAATGCTTCGGATTTCATTTGATGGTCAAGTACAAGACCACCAGCACAAGAGTTATGCTAGTAACAAAATCGATTTTGATACCTGCTGCTCCCAATACATCCCTTGATGAGCTTGCAATAAGGCGACCCGCCCTTCTGAGTACTAACAAGGTGTGAGCCATCCAATTCTTTTATCATTCACTTTTTAGTTTATTGCATTTTAATTATTTATCCTACTTTACTGGAGAGACAGCGACAAGGACGCGCTCGCGAGACAGACAGCAATGAGGGCGCCCGAGAGAGACAGACAGCGACGAGGGCGCCCGAGAGAGACAGACAGCGATGAGGGCGCCCGAGAGAGACAGACAGCGACGAGAACGCCCGAGAGAGAGAGACAGCGACGAGGGCGCGCGAGAGAGAGAGAGACAGCGACGAGGGCGCGCGAGAGAGAGAGACAGCGACGAGGGCGCGCGCGAGAGAGAGACAGCGACGAGGGCGCGCGAGAGAGAGAGACAGCGACGAGGGCGCGCGAGAGAGAGAGACAGCGACGAGGGCGCGCGAGAGAGAGAGACAGCGACGAGGGCGCGCGAGAGAGAGAGACAGCGACGAGGGCGCGCGAGAGAGAGAGACAGCGACGAGGGCGCGCGAGAGAGAGAGACAGCGACGAGGCCGCGCGAGAGAGAGAGACAGCGACGAGGCCGCGCGAGAGAGAAACAGCAAAGAGGGAGCGAGAGAGACAGTAAAGAGGGAGCGAGAGAGAGACAGCAAAGAGGGAGCGAGAGAGAGACAGCAAAGAGGGAGCGAGAGAGAGACAGCAAAGAGGGAGCGAGAGAGAGACAGCAAAGAGGGAGCAAGAGAGAGACAGCAAAGAGGGAGCGCGAGAGAGACAGCAAAGAGGGAGCGCGAGAGAGACAGCAAAGAGGGAGCGAGAGAGACAGCAAAGAGGGAGCGAGAGAGACAGCAAAGAGGGAGCGAGAGAGACAGTGTTGTGTGTGTCAGGGATAGAGACAATTCGGACCACAGTCATTGTGTATGTTAGCTAGCAACACAAAAATAAACCCCACAAATCAAATGCAAACTAGGAATCTATTTACGTATGCAACATTATGTTTATGATCATCAGCTTTATTATATATAATGTTTCAGAAACAATGCAAAATGTAAAGGATATTTACCTTCTATCCGGTCATTCTTCCCCATTAGAAAATCTTCAGTATATGGTGTCATATCCAAACGCAGTGGGAAAGAGAAGTGTGTGTTGACTTTTTCCTTCATCATAGTGACCATATTAAAAGTGTACCTCATGGTGTTAAAGCTTAATATTCGTGGTAACTTCTTAAAACATGCTCTAAAATAATTGAAAAAGTGCACATACAATTAAAAAATATACATGATATAATTCTCTAGAGTGCTTGGAGCATGAAGTGTTCTACTACATTTGCTTAAAATATAAACATATGCTTGCATTTATGCTACACATATTTGCTGCTCCAGTAAAAGTTATTATTTTAAATAAACATGTTTTTTTTTTTATTTTTCAACATTAGTTATTAGACTGACAGGGTTGCCTGCTTTTGTTTCTAAACACAGAGCCTTATGTACAAAAGAGGAGCAATTATGGAAATATGCATGATAGGAGAGAAAACAGGATTTTATTTAACTTACAGATAAAGCTTTTTATTTTAGTTGATTGAAGGATGCAAAGGGGTATTAACGGTGCTCTGAGGAGGCAGGGCGCTCACATTTGAGACTCTTTCCACCTCCTGCCCCATATACCTCTACCCACATCTAGCTAGTTCAATTTACATTTAGCAAAGTAGAGAAGAGATAAGGACACCATGACAAGGAGCCGAGATATGGCAGAGCAGGGAGTTTTCTCAGGGTGAGATGCCATGAATCCCTCAATCGACTAAAAGAAAAGTATTTATCAGTAAGTAAAAAAGAAAAAAAAACAACCCTTTTCTCTATCGCGAATTGAAGGATGCAGGGAACAAAGTAGATGTCCCAAAAAATAAAAATAATTACCTTTTTACTCAGGAAAAGATCCCCGATATTCTTGCTGACACTCAAAATACTGAACCAGCTGGCTATGAGGAGTAAGAAAGGGCAGGATGCAGGAGAAGTTTCAACTTTGAAAGCCCAGCATCTTAGGGGAGAACGCTATACCACATTGGTCCCTGCATCAGCTCAATGAATAATAGAGAAATGCAAACCCCCCCAAATCTCCAAATTATTTAAAGCAGAACTACCACCTGTTTTAAAGTTTATGTCATCTAATTCCCCATCTGGCAACTATCTGCTCAGTAGTGCTAGTTGCCAGAATAATTACCTGGTTAAATAGAACGAGACCCTGATCTGGGGCTGAATGACAGTAGGGTGCACAAACATCTTGCCATAGTGACGTCTTCGCTCCTAAGCTGTCAGTCCCATTTGGAGTCAAACAGCTTCTAGCAACATCACCTAGAGCCAGCTGGGACTGACAGCGCATGGTCGAAGACGTCACTACGGCAAGATGTCTGCGCACTCTGCCTGTCAGCCCCAGAGCAGGGTCTCATTTTATTTATCCAGGTAATTATTCTGGCGACTAGCACTACTGAGCAGCTAGTCGCCAGATGGGGAATTAGATGACAAACTTTAAAATAGGTGGTAGTTCTGCTTTAAATAGGGAATTGTACCCCTTGATTTCTAGATACCATGCTTTAAAACAATATGAAATTATATTTTTCCTCTATGGTGAAGCTGATTTGCTGTAGAATTGGTCCTCCTTGCTTTTGTACAAACAACTCAGTGTTTCTCACCCCTTAATGACCCATGACATGCCAGGACCAATATGGGTAAACTTCCCTTAAGGACCAGTGACGGTCCTGGTACATCAAGGGTTAAATGATAGCAGCACACCTCACACCTCAGTGAGTACTGATATCAGGCTGGGGAGGCTGAAACGGAGAGCTCCAGGATGGAACACTGACTACTACAGTGGTCACACATACCACTGGCTTCTCCATTCGCAAAGGCTATGTGTTTTAAACATTGCTTTGTCACTGTTCTCTGCCTCTCTCTTCCTAACTATGAGAGTAAGGGAGAAGCAGAGAATAGACAAAAAATAATTAAACAAAAAAAGACCAATGTGGGGGGTATTAACCCTTTCAGTACTGGGAACAGGATGAATGTAGGTCATTTATGACCTACAGACAGCAATTTTTTGTTTTGTTTTTATAAATCTGAGCAACACCAAAGTATTCAATTAGACATACTAATTTATAAACATATCTGCTGAAGTTTAAACAAACATTAATGGGAGCTTTACTGTTGTGGAGCAATGTAATACCCTTATACACACCACACAATCATATATCCAAAAAAGTGGGAAACTAGGGAGGGAAAGAGGGACACGGGGATTTTCATCCCAGAGGAACAGTGTCCCCCTTAAAACTGCACATTTTGTAGGTATGAATGGCCAGTCATACCTTTCATGCAGTCTCCATAAAAAAATGAACCCATTAGGCACAAATAATCGCAAGAGAACCAATAAAAATTGTGTTTTTTTGTTATATATTTTTCATTGTTTTCTTTATTTTTAATAAAATAAATGGTGGGTTATCCATATGTTTGCTATGAAAAGAAAGCCCTACTTGTGCTTAAGTATATAATTTGTTTGGCTGGAATAAAAGACTTAGAGGGAAAACACTGTTGAACAAACACATACTCAAAAAGGTCAAAATTGCTTCAGTCCTTAAGTGCAAACCACCCCAGATTTTCTGGGCCTTAAGGGGTTAACAGAGTCTTTGAGGCTTACTCTTATGGTGGATTTCCCCCTTTGTCAAGTGGAAATCAATAATGCTTAACAGAATGGATGAGTTTCCTACATATCATTATTTCTTTCTGAAGTCTGTCTCTATATTGCACCTTCTTGCAACAAACAATAGAGCAGAATGACTTGTAAGGGACATTAACCATTTATTAGATTGTAAACCCAAACAACTACAAGTAGAATAAAACAGAAATTGAACACTAATAGAAACAGATAATAGGAATAACTTGCTACTGCTCGAAGGAGACCTATCCAATACATCCTTCTGATAAGCAAATTAAGTCATTCAAACATGTGGAATAGTTCCCTTTTACGCAAAATATCTGAAGGGTTTACAGTGAATATACTCAAGCAGATTAAATACCGTATCCAAATACACATCCGAAACATCTATCTACCCTGGCATCTATCGACAACAATGTCCTGTAATATTTTCAAACTTGATGCATCAAATTTTATACCAGTGTGCCTAAATAACTATGTAAAATGCTACTCTACATAGACAATTTCAATGTCAAACTAACCTTTTCTCAGCTCGTACTTTCTTGCCACATTGAGAACAAGTATACATGTTGTCACCTTCTAAGGTATCTTTAATTGTGACTTCATCCAGGGACTCCTATGTTAAAGAGAATGCAACCAGTTATGTACTTTTACTATAGCAAGCATGCATTAAACAAGCAACTTTGCAGCCATGCATGCTTGAAAACAATTGCATATAACTGTAAACCCCCCTCCTCCACTTTTCAGGGCTTCACCAGGTGACAGGTGTACAGAGAGCTCATTTGTAGTTTTAGATTATAAACAAAGGCGACATAACCCGAGAATGACAATTACTATCAGCACAGTAAGCAAACAGCTGGCTGAGGATGATGGGAGTTATAGTCCACAACAGATGGACAGCCTCAGGTTGCACACCTCTGCTGCAGACTATGAAAACAAAACGCTAAATAAATATTAGAAAACATAATTAAAATCTGCCTATATGTTGTACTGGACACTTTTCTGTAAAAGTAATATTTTGGTGACACAGTGTGGCACTTTATGCAAATTCCCTTCACTGCATGCAAATTAGTTATGCTCAAGATCAAACTTACCCCAACCTGTGCTATTAAAAATGACCCCAGTGTGCCAGCTCTGCCTATACCAAAACACTGTGCGGTCATACTGACCCACTAAGAAAACTAATTAGCATGAAGTACCACACTGTGCCACCAAGAAATAACGTTTCTCAAAAACTATATTAGAAACAAGTGGCTAATACAACATAAAAAGCAGTTTATACTTCTCTTTGGCACTGAAAGGGTTAAACGCAGATATGGAACTTAAGGAATGATTTTCAGCCAGTTCAAAGACTCGGTCCTTTTTTCCACCAGAAGGACAATCTACAATTAAAGTGAGGCATGGTGTATTGCCCTCCTGTTATCACATAATGGTGTACACAGCACTCTGATGGTTTCAGTAAATTATATATTTCCCTGATGGCCTCATGTTATTAAGTATTAAACCACTTATGTCATGTGATAATCTTTCAGTCTTCTGTAAAGATATAACGCCCTGTTGGGATCACAACAAGTCTACTGGCGTATATAGTGAGTTCAGCCAACTTCCAGAGCCTCAGTTTTACTATCTTCCCCACTGGGTTGTTTCAGTCATGGGGACTTACAAAGCATTATTAAAGAACCAGTAACCTTTCAGCACATTTTAACAGCCACAAATGAAGTGCACTGAAAGCTTTTTTAATATTTATTTATTTTCATTATATTGTTAGTCTATCAATACAAATAACATTTAATGTGTGAAAGAAAGAACCATTATCAGTTTCAAATGCTTTCATCTACACTGCCTCTAAAGTTACTCACATAAATGTTCTTCATATCTGCTACCTGACATCTGACCGTGTAGAATTCTTCGGCTGTCTGACTTACGTGTTCACAATCCTGATAAAAAAAATAAAAAAATAAAAAAAAAAAAGTTACAACCAGTACAATAAATTCTAAGTAAATACATTTTGACAACTTCAGACAGAATATAAACAATAAAATTATTAAAAAAAAAAAGTTGAAGAGCCCGTGTACACGGGCCACAGTGCCACCCAGCAATGGCCGCGGTGCAGTCATGTGCAGTAGAGACTGCCCACAGCGCGGCTGATAATGGATTGGGCTGCTCCGAATTCAGACCGTAGTCCTTACCTTCTTAAACATCCTTGGAGCAGATGTTGGCACAAAGGGGAGCGCGGTGAACTGGTAATGACTGCTATCGAAATGTAGAAAGCAATGATGGCCTGGATAAATTGGGATGTGCAGGCAGACGTCCTGGAGATTCAGGGAAGCAAGAAGGTATCCCAGATGCATGGCAGTGATAACAGATCGCAGGGATTAAATTTTAAATTGCAGAGCTAGCATACTGTTTGAGACACTTAAAAAGTCCAGACTAGGACAGCAGCCGCAATCCTTTTTGGGAACCACCTAAAAATTGCAGTAAAATCTGGTGAAACGTAACTGAACTGGGACGGGAACCAGCACCTGTACTTCCAACAGGGAGGATACTGCATCAATAAAAAGACGAGTCCGAATCTGATCTCCAGGAACGCTGGATAAAGAAAAAAAATGTGAGGTCTATGAGGTACCCTTCCAAAATAAACTGCAAAATCCACGGATGCATCACAGAAGACATCATGCATCTTGTAAAAGGCAGAGTCGGCTCCCTACTGATGACAGATGGAAATGACTCAGTGAGTCATGCGGAGGTGGGCTTGTCAGCCTTAGATTTCTATGCAGCCTTGCCAAATCTGTTTGGGCTTTGGTGTGAGGTGGGGCAGGCCTGAAAAGGGGTTTGAACCCTGGGCACCACAAACTGGTGGCGGCAATGAAAGGCAATTGTCTTCTTGGGAAAAAAGGCACGTTTAGGTGTCGGAGGCAAGAGTGTAGTTTTGACTTCAGTAGCATACGTCAGGTCCAGAAATTTGTCTTCCTAGAATAGGAATGGATGCTAACAGATTTTTTTTGGAAGACTGGAAAGCCAACCACATTTTGAGCCACAGCTACTGAACGGACTGAGGCCTTGCCAGAAAACCTGAAGTGGTATCAAAGGTCACCTCATTAAGGTATGCACTGGCTTCCATGATACTGTCAACTTAACTATTGTCTAGAATAACTAGTGCCTCTTTAGAAAAATCCTCACTGATAGCACCTGACAGCTGTTTACCACAGAAAGCCATGGCTCTAGTGACCCATGCTGTAGAAAAATGGGTCACAGGGGGGCCCCAGTAGTCACAAAATTCACCTTTAAGAAGTAATCTAAGCACTTAGCCTGATCCTTAAACCTTTGAGTACCCGAGGGGTAAACAAATGGTTAAGGGCCATGGCATCTGCCAAAGGCCAGCAATGTGTTTTTAGAAAGACGAGTTAGGAGGAATCAATAGAAGGTGGGTTAGCTCACTGGAAAAAGGCCTCAGCTGAGAAAGGATAAAGGTTGGAAATGCATTTACTAAGGAAGAGCGTTCTATCAGGAATCTTCCTTTCTTACAGGATAACCTGGTCCAGAGAAAGATGGGAAAGAAAAATGGGTGATTTCCACTTGCATCTTTGGAAGCTGCCAAGTGAGAAGACCCTGTATGGAAGGCTCAAAGACCTGTAAAGTCTCTAAAACAGTTCTGATAAGCCTCTCAGTCAAAGGGCAAGAGTATTCCTCAAAGGCATCCCCAAAAGACAAGGAAGAATCCATGTCCTCCCCCATCAGTGTCAACCTCCTCCACAGAGAAATCTCAGACAAACTGAGACTGGCCCTAAAGACAAAGTCAGTGTGTCTGATAGGTGGCATGTGGTGCCAAGAATTGAAACCACCTTAAATAAATGACAGGTCAGAAGCAACTGAAGACATCAGACTCTTAAACCAAATTAGCTCTTATTCTGCTTTGGTGGGCCCTGGAGGAGTAGTAGGCACCACAGAGCAAAAGGGAGTAGGTGGCTGGATATTCCCATGGAAGACCAGTTTGGTATGAGAAACAGTGTACTATAGGGGTTAAAGGGACTCCTGCATACTTAGGTTTGACTTTCTCCATTTGTCCTCTAAAGTAGAACAAAGTAGGAAAGTAAATGAAAATGCACAGACATGCCCAAAGTTACTTAGCTGACTGTAAAAGGTTAAACTGGAGAATTAGGTTAAATTAGAGAAAAGAGACCATACTCTGTGTAGTCCATGCAAAGATAGGATATGACGACTGCTAAAGCACCACCTTGTCCTAAGAAGAAAGGCCAGGAAAAAAGGAGATTCTGGGCAGTGTATATTTCCATTGCATAATCTAAGAAAAGGTAGCTCATTGGCCATTTTAATATGGTGAAATTAAGTGGTCTGAACACTCTCCCCACACTGACAATCTTATAGAGCATGGCCAGCGATTCCCTTTGAGCCTGCTCTGACCCTTGTAGGTGAAACAGGTGCAGAGATATTGCCCTGTAAAGATTTGCCATGCATTCCTATGAAACAAGGATAGCTGCTGCATGGGCTCATGTTCTTAAAGATGCTGTGTTTCAAAAAACTAAAATACTAAATGAAAATAGAAATAAAGTTAAAAAAAATGAAAAACTATAAAGCGAAATTAGGAGAAAATAAGAACAGAATAAGGCTAACTGTAAATAAGAGAAAAGGAAGCCTATAAACAGAATGAAGTATCTACATTGCAGCAAGGGTTAAGAAAGCCATACTACTGAAGGCAGCCACCTTTGCAAGCATACTAAACATGAGAAATATGAAGGACTGAGGGCTAGACACCCACTTTATAGTGGCTGCCAAGTAAGAACAGGGACATAACAGTAAGGACCACAGCACTCAAAGTGTTAACTTATCAGTCTATCTTCAGACTTCCATTACATCAGTACAGAACCTCTGAGAAATTCAGTAGTGAGGTACAGACTTGTAATAAAGTCACCACAGGGAAATGGTCCAGAAATACACCTGTAAACTGGGCAATCCAACTCCAGAGAAGCCAGTTAATGGAAGCCCTACTAATTGGTGATTATACAGCACCATATACACATAAAAAAACATACAAAAGAAAACTAAAATGTGCCAGCTTACCCTTTCCTGAGGCCAGGTCATTTGAAATGGAAGGGTGGGGGGTAAAGTTTGATGGAGTGAGTCTCTCCCTCAAAGGCCTTGCCTTTTTTGAAGTACTCTGCCCTCTGAAAGGGGAATTTTACCCCAAGGTTCTTGTGTTCCACATTGGATGTAAGAGAAACTTTTTTTTTAATGAAAATGTATAAATGATAGGGCTTTTACTGCTGAGTAGAACAAGGGTACTACCAACACTGTCAGTTGATGTGTTAAAATATTATAATAGTTAAAATAGCCAGGAAATAAATTACACTGCGATTACCTCCTGTTCAAATGAACAGCATGACTCATACATTTTCATCACATTCTATGGAAAACTGTTTGGCAGAGATTCATCTTTCCCAGAAAATAGGGATGACTTGATGGCAGGTTTAATTTGTAATAACTCTGGAAATATGCATCTCTTAGCAGTGGGAGTACCCGTGTTTTACTCAACAGAAGAATTCCTACAATATATAAAAGTTTAAAGTTCCCTTAAGGCTGCTGGAGCAAATTTATGGGGAGGAATAATCATGCGGTTATCTTGAAGATTAAGAGTCCCACTGAGGGAAGGATTAGAACAGCTGTCATGTCAACTAGCAAGGACAGCTTATTAAGCATACATAACAATGTCTTAGACATGTTTGTCATTGCTGCATTTAAGAGGACCATGATCTAGCATAGTTATGGGTTTCTTTGCTTTATAGGAGGGTTTTGAGACTGTCACGCATATTACTTAACTAGGTGTTGTAACTGATGGGCAATCTCCTCTCTCGTGGTAACTCAACTGGGCAATTGCCTGTGGCAAGCCAGACCAGCCTGTTCCGACTATGGAATATAAGAACGAAAAGCTCAGTGTTGTGGGTCAAATGTGCAACATTATTATTGTTATGGAGAAACCGAGGCCTTCCAGCTGTTGTTGCACAACACTGCCAATCATCATTATCAATGGAGTTGCAGTCGAACCCTGCTTTAGACACCTCTATGCTGTCCTTGTGTCTGATTTATTGTCTTTGATTTCAATTATTTTCATGATTTAACCAATACTGTTTGAGAAAATCCTGAGAAGTACTTACCAAAGAAACAACATTGTTTGTGATGACTCCTCCAAATAAGCTCTTTACAGTATTCTTCTGTTAAGATAAAAAATACAATTATTTACCTACTGTATCACAAGGTATTTTCATAATAGCAATATGCTATGAAATGTTACTCACCAGATCAGGAGACATTTCTTCAATTTTTGTTATGAGATCTGTGAAGAACTCAGTCATGTCCTTCTGTTCCCCCGTATTAAGTGGCTGTTTATCCATTGTGTAAGTCTTGCAGAATGGCCTGGGATTGTAAGCTTTGCATTCACTTTCCTTCAAATAATATCAATGAGAGTCAATTAAGTACATTTCTTTTCTACAAACAGAGAAGTCACTATAAAAGGTAAACCACCAATACAATAATTTTAGTCTTACCTGTTAAATCCTTTTCTCTTAGTCCATACAGGTTACTGGTAATTTTGGGTAGGCAATCTGCCCCTTTAATTGTAGGAAGGAACAATTCTAGAATTGTATGCAGGGGGTGGAGCCTACCTTTCCTCCTTGGCTGCAGCTAGCCAACCAGTTCCAGAAAGATTTGAGACACGAACTATTGACTAGATAGTGGAAGGGAAAGAA
Organism: Rhinophrynus dorsalis; assembly: GCA_037306005.1. Lineage (NCBI taxonomy): Eukaryota > Metazoa > Chordata > Amphibia > Anura > Rhinophrynidae > Rhinophrynus > Rhinophrynus dorsalis. The sequence goes on from CM074720.1 coordinate 117,929,220, forward strand.
GACTCCTGTGAGCATGACTCCGAAGGACCCCCATGGTCTGCCACAGGAGAGCCAAGCATGGTCCCTTGACAGCGTGGGAGACCACTAACCTGTACGGACTAAGAGAAAAGGATTTAACAGGTAAGACTTAAATCCACTTTTCTCTGTCATCCAATACAGGTTACTTGTAACTTTGGGATGTCCAACCATTGAGTTTCCCAGAGGCGGGAAGGAAAGCAAGGGCCAGGCGCAAGGCCCCCAAAGTCAGCAGAGCAGATATGAACCATCAGATCAGAGACAGCCCAAAAAAAAAAAATAAAGAAGTGTCAACAGACAGTGAACAAGGGTTACAACACCCCAAACTGTTACACAGCACACTGAACTAGAGCCAACAGGGCTCAAAAGTGAAGGAAGCACCAAGAACCGAAGAAGATCCTAGACAGACAAGACTGCCTCCAGGACCTTCCTCCCAAAACTGGCGTCACCTGAAGCCAGCACATCAACATGGTAGTGCTTCGAAAAGGTGTGCACAGATGACCAAGTGGCAGCCTTACACAACTGATCAGCAGAGGCCTGATTCTTGTAAGCCCAAGAAGCCCCAATAGATCTTGTAGAATGAGCCATGACCCGAAAAGGGACAGGCTTCTTCCTCAGCTCATAAGGCTTACGAATAGTAAACTTGATCCAAGAAGCAACAGTCACTTTGGATGTAGGTCTTCCTGATCTGGGACCCTCAGGAATGACGAACGGCGCATCAGATTGCCTGATAGACTCAACGCTATGTACATAAAACTTGAGACAACGCACCACATACAACAAATGGAGATCCCTCTCCTTGTCAGAGGTGGGGTCAGGACAGAAAGAAGGCAACACAATCTCCGGATTGATGTGGAACTACAAAACCAGCTTAGGAAGAAACTCCTGAGAAGTGCGAAGCACCGCCTTGTCCTTGTGAAACACCAAAAAAGGTGGTTTACAGGACAGAGCATGTAAGTTCGCGACACGGCAAACTGACACGATCACCAGGAGAAAGGCCATTTTCCACGTCAACAGGCGTAGAGGAATAGTAGCCAAGGATTCAAATGGAGGGTGCTGAAGAATGCCCAAAACAAAGTTAAGATTCCACAGAGGAGCGTGCTTCTTGAAGGCAGGACAAGTATGAGCAACGGCCTGGAAGAAAACCTTGACATCAGGAAAGATGGCAATGCACCTCTGAAAGAAAACAGAGAGAGCAGAAGTCTGAACCTTAAGGGAACTCAAACTGAGGCCCTTATCCACACTGTCCTGCAAAAAGGCCAGGACCGTAGGCAGATCAAATTCCTGAGACAGGTCCTTGTCAGCACACCAAGATAGAGAGGTCGACCAGACAAGATGGCAAATCTTGGAAGAAAAAGGTTTGCGGGCACTGAGCATAGTAGCCACCACACCAGAAGAAAACCCTTTTTTTCTTCAATATTGAGGATACAATTTCCAAGCAGTCAATGATAGCCGGTGAATCTCCTCCATCCACAGGTAACCCTGTAGAAGAAGATCTGGACAGCAAGAGAGCCAGAATGGCTCCGCCACTGACAGATCCAGCAACTCCAGAAACCAAGCTTCGCAAGGCCAGTACGGAGCAATCAGAATGACTGGACAGCATTCCAGTCACCATTTCCGTAACACTCTGTGCATCATTGGGAAGGGAGGAAAGATATAGGCCAGAGGAAACAACCAAGGAATGGACATTGCATCCAGTGCCAGAGCTAGAGGGTCCCTCCACCGAAAGCAGAACCTCAGAACCTTCCTGTTGTGTCTTGTTGCCATCAGGTCGATGTAAGGAAGACCCCACTTCTGAACAATGAAGGTGAACACCTCTGGGTGCAGTTCCCACTCTCCGCTGTCCACTGTGTGTCAATTGAGGAAGTCCGCCATGATGTTGTCTACGCCAGGAATGTGCACTGCGGATATGGCAGGAATGTGTTCTTCTGCCCAGGACAAAATAGCCTTGACCTCTAACCAAGTGGCAGGACTTCTTGTTCCACCCTGCTTGTTGATGTAAGCCACGGCTGTGGCGTTGTGGAACTGTACTCTGACTGGACAGTCTTCCAGCTGAGATGTCCAATGACGAAGGGCATGAAATATCGCCCGAAGCTCCAACACGTTGATGGGAAGGATAGATTCCTCCGGAGACACCGACCCTGAGAACTCAGGTGACCCAGGACCACTCCCCAGCCGGAGATGCTGGCGTCCGTCATCACAGTGGTCCAGAAGGATACCAGGAAGGACTTCCAGCAGATTGGAGATGTTGCGCCAGAAGGTCCGGCTAACCCTTGCACACCTAGATCACAAACCTCTGTAGTTCCCTGGTGTGTGCCATGGTAAACGGGACTGCTTCTATGGTGGAGATGAATTTCCCCAATAGAGAGGACAGCTTCTTGGCTGGAACTGGATCTTGAGCCAGAACAGCAGAAATCCTGTGTGTAATCTGGAGAGCTACCGTGTCCGTGAGAAACACCATGCTCTTCTGTGTGTCGAAGAGAAGGCCCAGGAAGACCAGACGCTGGGATGGGACAAGATCTGACTTGTCCATGTTGAGGATCCACCTGTAATGGGTGAATGCATGAATGCAGTCCTGAACCTACTGATGGAGTAGTTTCGGAGAAGTGAATTTCAGAAGCAGGTCATCCATGTACGGAGTGACTCTGATGCAGTTCTGATGGAGGATGGACAATAAGGCTCCCAAGCACATGACTAAAGACTTGAGGAGGTGTAGTCAGACCAAAGGGAGGACCTGAAAACTGAAAGTGCCCTCAGTTGCAGGCAAATCTGAGATATTGCCGGCTCTCTGGATGAATGGCGATGTGTAAATACGTGTTCTGAAGATCCAGAGAAGCAAGGAATTCCCCCGGGGACACTGCAGCAATCACCATCTCTAGAGACTCCTGGTGATGAGTCCGGATCACAAAGGAATTGAGATCCTTTAAATCCAAAATAGGGCGACAACCGCTGTCCTTTTTGGAGACCACAAAGAGGTTTGAGTAAAAACTCATACCTCTGTCCTGAAATGGAACCGGCTCTAGAACATCCTCGTCCAGAAGAGTCTGAATAGCGCCGTTAAACAGACGGTGTTTCTCCACGCCCTGAGGCATATAAGAAGGAAAGAAAGGAAAGTGAGGAAGACAGACGAAAGGGATCCTGTATCCTTCAGCCACAACCTGTATAACCCATGGGTCCGCCACTGAATCCTCCCAGAAGCCGTGGTAGTGACACAGACTGCCACCCACAGCAGAGTGGGGACCCGGGTTTGGTGAGTCATGCCGAAGGCTGCTTGGAAGCCTTGGGCTTGAAGGAGACCTTGGGCATCCATTGCTGTTTGGGCTTGGAGGTGGTACGCGGAGCTGAGGGAATCGTCTGGTTCGCCGGACGCATATCAGTCAGAAAGGAACGAAAATACTGATAACGTTTAAGCGGCGTTGTCTTCCTGGGAACCAAAGGCAGAAGGGTACTTTTACCCCCTGTGGCCTCACTAATCAGATCCTTGAGATCTGGCCCAAACAATGAAGTACTTTAAAAAGGCAAGGAGAGCAAGGCTTTTTTGGAAGCAGTGTCAGCAGACCAGATTTTGAGCCAAATAGCTCATCTGGCAACCACAGACATGGTAGAAACCCTGGCCACCAAACGGATGGCATCAAACAAGGCAGCAGAAACATAGTGCTGGGCCTCAGAAATGTTGGCAAGAAGCCGCAACATATCCGAAGTAGAAGCACCCTGACAGACAGCCAGGGTGAGTTGTTCAGTCCAGACTGCAATGGCCCGGATAACCCATGCCGCAGTGAACGCTGGACCCATGGCAGTACCAGCATTGGCAAAAATGGACTTGAGAGAAACCTCAAGCTTCTTGACAGTCCAGTCTTTCAGAGCCAACGCATCAGAAACTGGAAAGGCAGAAGACTTAGATAGGAGAATCCACTTTGGGAGGATGAACCCACTGAGCAAGCGCTGCCTCAGAGAAAGGATAAAGCTTAGCACATTTCTTGGACACAGAAGGTTTCCTGACAAGAGATTTCCACTCTTCAGACACAAGGCGGTCAAGATTGGGGTTAGGTGGAAAGCAAGTAAGGGGCTTTTTAGGCTCCTGAAACACATCAAAGGGATAAGAAGGAACCTCTTGAACTAAGGGAATGTTTAGGGCAGTCAAAACAGCCCTGATCAGGTGCTCAGCCGAAAGCTCAGGATCAACCTCAAAGCGGTCCCCAAAAAACTGAGAGAGCCCACAGCAGAACATTCCTCAACATCTGAATCCACCAGCAGTTCCTCCTCAGAGAAATCTGATATGTCAAGTACTCCCTTTGGTTTTGGCAGGGAAGACTTGATGGAAGAGGGGGTCTGCCAAAAATGGAAAACCCCCTGTAACTGGGATGGAAAGAGTTGCAATGTAGACCTAAGGTCCCTAGTAGCAGCCTTGAACTCATGCACCCAAATTGGCTCTAATGCATGGTTGGAGGTCCCTGGGAGACCCTCAGGGATATCAGAACATTCTGGGCATAAATGACCTGAGAATTCTCGAGGTAACCCTGAATGACAGGAAAAGCAATGCGTAATGGGGGATACAGAGACCCCAGCATCCTTAGTCTTAGGTCTGGCCCCAATCTCCAACGGATTAGACATTCTCACAATGTCAAAAACTTTACAGTTTAAGAAATCAACCAATTACAGTGTGTGGGATTAAAGTTTCACCCCAGGAATCGCTAAAACAGACTTATCTGGCAGGCGAAGGGTTAATCGGCAGAGGAGAGAAGGAGATTCCAAGCCCTGCACAGGATACTTGTTCTAGAAATGGCACAAAATGGCTTCCGTGGCGGGAGCCAATCAGAAAACAGCGCGTGAAGCAAGAGCTCATGGGAAATGTATTTTACCCAGAAAAAGTACCCCAACAGTGCCCGAAGCCCCCTGAGCCCCCCAACAAACTAGAAACATGAACCTGATGATAGAGCAAGGGCAGACAAGAAAAATGAACCATCTATGAAGCCACTAGGTGGAGCGGTTGCAGAGAGATGTCCCAAACTGTACCGTCCCATAGGAGTGAATGGAGCAATGGCGCCTATGCAGTAAAGAGGGCCTTTGGAACTCAAATTTTACAAAATTGAATCAGTAAAATAAAAATGCATGAAACATCACTAGGACATGTTAGAAGACCCAAAACACACTGAACTCAGTAGGGAAAGTGACAATAAATGCCCAAAAGATGCAAAACCAGCAGCTAAAGGGTTAAGCTACCACAGAAACTTGCTCCAAAACACCCAACAGACATACAGATAAACCCAATTAGTGCAGGAGTGTGCAATAGGAACTCCAAAGGCAAACCCCTGTGCGGAGGGGCACTGTGGGACATGTGGACCTGCAGCACTCAAAGGGTTGCTCACCTTTCCTGCAGATCTTCTGTCTTCAGATTACCATGTATTAAGAAGAAGCCTCGGTGGGTGACTCCTGAGGAAAGAACTTGTAGCCAAGATTTTCCCCCCAGGCTTAAGGTCCACAAAAAGCACCTGGTTACTGAGCTATCCACATCTAAGGGCATTGTCAGTTATGGTAATCCACCTAATGGTGGTATTCCATTACTAACAGAAAAATAAAAGAAATTCTAAAATTATAGCAGAACTGTTCTCTTGACTGTGTCTTCACCAAGGAACACATTTTTCTGGAGCTTGTTGGCTAGCTGCAGCCAAGAAGGGAAGATAGGCTCCACCCCCTGCATAAATTCTAGAATTGTTCCTACCTAAAATTAAAGGAGCGGATCTCCTACCCAAAGTTACCATTAACCTGTATTGGACGACAGAGAAAAACCCTTTAACCCCTTAGGGACCCTTGACGTACCAGGACCGTCAAGGGTAAATGTGCTCGAACGACCCTTGACGGTCCTGGTACGTCACGTACTTTTTACTTACAGCGCTCTACCGGGAGCGCTGTAAGTAAAAATAGGGCATGAAATAGACCGCTCCAAGATCGGAGCGATCTGTTTCAAGCCCCATAGTGACGCGCCGATACACGTGACAGGTCACGTGTACCGGCGCGTCCAAGTGCCCCTATGCGGTCGTTATGGGACGGAAATGTCCCATAACCTCCGGTCGTTAAGGGGTTAAAGGGAATGCACTGCCCAATTAAAAATAAATAAATAAACAACAGTAATTTTGAACTCTCATCTACCTTTTAAAATAGGATTTTGTACTCACTGATAAAGCCTTCTCTCATTTAGCCCCCTGGGGGCAAAGGAACCATAGAGATTTAGTTACACCGGGCAGGACACTACACATTTCTCAGCTGGCTGAACCTCCATCCATCTTTTAACTATAAATCCCCCAAAGAGCATAGCAATTGTAGTTTCCCACTGGCAAATGCCATCCAGTGAGAGCAGAAGATATAAGGGAACTTACATGTGGTAAACAAAAAATTATTTCCCACTTGGGATACCATGTATCCCCCAAATGAGAAAGGAGAGAAAAAGTTTTATCAGTGAGTACAAATATCTAATTTTCTCTTAAGTCTCACTGGTGGACAAAGGGAATGTGTGAACATTCAAACAGGTTGCCAAAAAATAGAAATCAAGAAGAGAGAAAACATTTTTCTTAAGAAACTACAGCTTGAAAAACTTAACTCCAAAAATTGGATGGGTGGAAAAAAAAGCATGGAACTTGTAGAATATTCTAAACATGTGAACAGAAAACCATTTTTGCTGCTTTGCACAGCTGCTCAGTTCTTGCTTCATATTTGAAGGCTCATGAGGTGCTGAGAGCTCTGGTAGAGTGAGAACTAAAGGAAATTGGTACTGCTAGTCATTTTCCTTTTAGACTTGTGTAACTGAGCAATGGATCAATTTAGCAATTGTGGTCTTGGATGTTGGCAGACCCTTTTTATGAACACCATGAAGAATCAACAGAGAATCTGATCTACGGAAAGATTGTGTCTTCAGTGTATGTCTTGAGCACTTCAACCAAATTTAGAGTGCTCAAGTTCCTCCTTGATGCTCTTTGGATTAGGGTAAAAGGAAGGAACCTCGATCGCTTTATTATTATGAAACCCAAAGACCGCTTTTGAAAGGAATTATAACATTGTCCTAAAGGTGTCGTGTGTGACAATGTACAGAGTTTGAGTAACATCTTTGACATGCCAAAGTGCGCTGGAATGGATTAATTTGGTTCAAAACGATATTTATGAAGGGCTTATAACACAACATCCAAGTCTCATGGTGAAACATGGTTCTTGTAAGGGGGTACATATGTGGATCACCCCATTACGGAAAGTCCTAACGTACTTGTTAAGGTACTTGTTCAAAGCAAAAACAAAAAATCAGCGAGAGAGCTGAGACTTGAACTTTGAGGGAACTGGCACTAAGGTACTTGTGCAAAACTTCTTGATAATATTATAAAATGGTGGAAATTCTATAATCATGCACCATTTTTGCAGAGTTCACAAAAGACATGCCAGACACAATGGCAGGCTTTAGTTCAGACAAGTTAAGCACAAATTAGTTGAGGGTCACATACTCTAAGATTCCCTCTGAGGAGAGTAATCACAATAGTTGCCAATATTTGCACAATTATTTTGTTAGGGAGGTTTGAAAAGAAAGATGAAACTTAAATAGTTTGTTGCTCTGCTGATGCAAATCTAATAATGAGCCTCTAGCTTAAGACAGAGTATGCAACCTTTGGCTCTCAGGCTGTTGGAGACTACAACTGTCATCCCCCCCCAACCAGCAGACAGTTGGCAATCCAAAAGGTTTCCTACCCCAAACCAAATTGATCTAAAAAATTAGACTTTGGGCCCAAAGGGACTCAATGTAATTAAAACGAGATATCCTAGTGGAGGTTGTGGTTCTTTTTTTTTAGCTGGGAGCTGCATATGGCTCAGGGAAACGTTTTACATGCTTGCTTGAGATCATACAGGCTTTCTGGCTTTCATCATCATGGAAATCGCTGCATCTGATAGACCCTTTCTTCTCAGACTCCTGGTTTTAACGGTCATGTTGTTCAAGCAAGAATTCCTGGATCTTGATGAAAAAAAAAATAAAAATGGGCCTTGCGAGAGAAGAACTGCACAAAAATACAGTGTTCACTTGTCTACGGACATGCAGAGGATGTCCAAGAATCGAAAACTATCAGGCCATGCTGGGCTATCAAAACTGTGTCTACTCTTTCCCTTATCTTTTTCAGGATTCTGTGTAACATGGCTATGGGTGGAAACATGCAAGTTTAACCCTCTGAGTGCCAGAGTGGGTATGCAATGCATTGTTTTGCAATGAGCAGGATACCCCTCTGGCCCTCAATGGTTTAAGTCTCCCGGGAACCACTACTACATCTGCATACGCACACAACCATTTCATTACACAGGCACATCATTAAATGAACACTGGAGAAACGGTCGGTGTTGAGGTCTCTAACCTCATAAGGAGGTTTGAGACTTTATGCATCACTCCCTGACTTCATGTACATACCTGACATTTTATGTAGGCCACTGGTGTGGCACTGTCTGATTAAATCTGTACTGGGTGACCTAGTAAAAAAGGTGTTAATGGAAGGACTGCGTTGAGCATTGCTTTGAGCTTCAGCATTTTTAAAATGCAAGGAAGGAAGGAAAGAAAAGAACAAAAAAGAAAGAAAATGAGAAAGAACAAAAGAATGAAAGAAGAATAGAGAAAGAAAAAATAAAGGAAGAACGAAAGAAATAACTTTTTGTAAAAGGAAAAAAAGAAGAGAGAAAGAAAGAAGGAAAGGAGAAAAAAAATAAAGCGAAACATTGAAATCGAGAAAGAAATAGGAAAAAAAGATCACCCATACCCTATAATCTCCCATAATATGATATGCCTGTCAACCAACAGACCAACTCTACATGTGGGACCTATTACAGGATGCCAGTCCTTAAAAAGCAGCATTTGATCTATGAACATAATGGTGGAGACAGCTGTATTGGATAGACAGAGATAACATGGTGGTAGAGACTATTACATCACACAGCACTGCCTACTCTATGGCAATACACTGGAATGGCTTCCATTACTGGCTTCCCTGAAGTGAAACTACTTAGTTTGAAGGAACGTCTATGTATCATTTCCCTGTGGAGGTTGACTTTATGATAAGTATGTTACTCATTACTGACTGCTCTATCTAAATGGGAGCCTGAAGACAGAAAACAGGTGAGTAACCCTTTAAGTGCCATGGACCCATTATGTCTCACTATGTTGTCTTCTCCACTTATTGTGGTGAATATGCACTCATCCTTCACTATCCTTCCCCTCCCTTTCACATCTATGGCAATATGGGATTACCTGAGGTTTCTAGGATGTATAGTGTCTGCCTTTAAAGCAGTGCCTTAGGTTCCATTCCACAGGACACTCTCACAGACTTGTCCCTACAGCATTCTCCCCTACTCACTCACTCAAAGATCCTCTTCCCTCAAAACAGGCAGGCTCTCTGTTGGTAGTTACATTGTCCTCATCTGACTCAGGAATGTCACTTTGTCATACTGGAGTGGAATTTGGTCACAACAGATGTCAGCTAGAGAGGCAGGGTTGCAAGCATGGGTGCCCTGGTAGCTCAGGAACAGTGGACCAGAGAGGAGAGAGTCCAGTAAATAAACATCCTGGAGATCCATGCCATGCGTCTGGCACTTCTTCACTGGTCTCAAGTACGAACTGGGACTCAAGTCTGGGAACAGTCAGACAATTTGACAGCAGTGGTTTGCATCAACCCAAAGTGAGTTAGCCAGGAAGGACATACTGTAGATTCTCCAATGGGCAGAAACTCGCATTCCAGCCATCTCAGCAGTCCACATACCAGGTGTAGAAAACTCAATCACGGTTTGTTTTTCTCAGATGTGGATCTAGGAAACTGGGAACTGAACTCTGTGGTGTCCAAACAAACAGTCTTCCAGCTGTAGATCTGATGGTCTATACAGGACAGGAACGTACCCTGATTATGCACAACGTCAAAGGATCCCTTGGGCTTTGCGAAGTAAGCAATGTTCATTTCATGGAACTTCCTTCTCTCCTCTGTTTCCTCCAATTCCTCTCATTCCCAGGGTGATTTGAAAGATCAGGATGGAGAAGGCCCTAGTCATCCTGATTGTTCCATTCTGGTCCTGTTGGACCTGGTTTGCAGACCTTCCTAATCTATCTATCTAGAAGCCATTCCATCTTACCCCAAGACCAGATCTCCAGATCCAGGTGCCCATCTGGTACCAGGATATGGAAAACCTGGCTTTGATAGCATCTCTAGTGAAATCACCATCCTAAGGAAAGGTTTATCAGACTAAGTCATTTCTGCCATTGTCAAGGTTAAGAAGCCTGTCTCTTCTAAAGAGTACCATAGGGTGTGGTCCATATTTCACCAGTGTTGCGTTGACAGAGATATATCTACCCAGAAGGCTGAGCTTCCTACGATTCTAGACTTCCTACAAGATGGTGTGAAGCAGTGTCTTAGTCTGAACTCTAAGTGGAACTTTCACCTTAATTCAAGTTTACGTATTTGAAAAATTCATTTATAAACTGCCTATATCATGTCAGCCAAAAGAATAGCAAATGTACAGTTAAGGAGATATTCACAATTCTTACATAAGTATTTAATGCATGCTAATTGCTGTACCGCTGCAGTACCAGTGACATTTTCATATGCTAATTAAGCTCATCAGTAAAGTTTCATATGTAATGAAGCCTTTACAGTGATATGTCTTATGTTAATGAAACTTTGCAGTATCAGGAAATGTTCCATTTCACTTTGCCCAGAAATAAAAATGTGAATATCTCCTAAATTACACTTCAGCTGGACTTTTGGTTAACATGACACATATAGACCATTTTTAATGCTGTTTTCAAATATACAAACTTGAATTAAGGTGAAAGGTCCACTTTAAAGTACAGATCTCTGCTCTTTCTGTCCTCTTACTGAGACATATTGCTACTGTGCTGGATGTTTAAAGGGATAGTAATACTTTGTTTTAACTTTATTTTATTTTGTAAGCATTAAAAAAATATGAAGAATGATATGTCTTATCTCTCAAACCTTTATGGTTTAAGAGATATTCACAAGCAAAGTTTCCCCTCCCGCCCCTTTTACCTAGTGTAAGCCATCTCTTCTCAGATGGGGAATCTGGTTGTAAGACCAGACAGATAACAGCAGAGGACAATCTTCTTACAATGAAAACAATGAAAGCCCTAACCCCCTTGACAAGTTTTTCAGGTTTTTCCCTTATCTTAATTGAAGATTGTCCCTCTCTGCAGTCTACCTGGGCACCTCCCTTCTGATCTGGCTGAGCAGTGTTACATCAGTAAAAGGGGCGGGAGGGGGACACTTTGTCATTGAATTACTCTTGAACTACAACTCTGACAGAATTGAAATAACACTCTCCAAAGTCCAAATACTATGATGATTAATTAGAGCTGCTTTTATTATGAGTCATTACTATCCCTTTAAACCATTGTTCAAAGGGTGACTAATGCCTTCCCTTTCTTCAGGGATCCTGCTCCTCTGTGGGTCCTTGGTCCTGAGCATCCTTCTGAGACCTGCTTTTGAACCATCTTTCCGGGTCGCCTTATGTTTTTTTCTTACCCTCAAGATGGCCTCCCTCTTGGCCATTGTCTCTGCATGGAGGGCTGCCAAGTTGCAAGCCCTGTCTTGCAAACCTCCTTTTCTGCTATTCCTTTGGGACAAAGGAAGTACTTAATCAACGCGGTTTCAGGTTTTCACATCAATCAGGATATCATTCTGCCTTCTTTTTGTCCTGACGCTTCCTCTGAACAGGAGAAGGTGCTTCATCTGTTGGATGTGGTGCTACACCTCAAGTATTATGTGCAATGTACACAGACGTTTCGTAAGGCTGATTCCCTCCTTTTCAATCCTAAGGATCCTAGGGTGGGCCAGGTAGCATCCAGTCACTATTGCTTCTTGGATTAAGGCTACCATAAGTCAGGCCTACTGGATCAGGAAGAAACAAGTTTCTCTCAAAGTGGCAAACTCCACCAGATCTGCAGGTGCTTGCTGGGCCTTCAAAAATCACGCATATGATGAGGAGTTGTGCAAGGCTGATACATGGTCCTCCTTGCACACATTCACCAAACACTACTGTGTGCCTCAGATAAGGCCAGCTTTGGCCAGAAAGTCATTCAGTAAGTAGCGCCTGTCTAAGGACTTTTTTCCCAACTGCCACGTTCCGTTGAGTAGTTTGAGCCTGGTTACCTCTTGTTTAGTTGGTTTGTTGTGATGGTTTGGTGTTTGCTGACACCTGATGTTTCACAGATCAAGTTTAGTCCCCTGGAATCTTTGGGATGCTTTGGTATATATCCCCAAGATTCCTGGTGCATATTGGTCTTAAGTAAAAATATGATCTTAGTGAATTCACCATTAATGCCTTTTCTCCTTAAAGCGGAACTACCACCCCTGTTAAAACTTGGCCCAAATAAATACCCATCTGGCGACTAGCTGCTCAATAGTGCTATTCTCCAGAATTATTACCTGGTTATTGAGAATTAAACATTGCTCCCAGACTGACAGGCAGAAAACAGTGCAGACATCTTTCCATAGTGATGTCCGCGCGCCTGCGCTGTCGGTCCCTTTTGGGACTCTGCCCAAAAGACCTGGTGTTTTTGAAGTACCATGTCCTACTGGAGGAGAGAGCTCAACCCCATAGTTCCTATGTTCCATGTAGACTAAAGAGAAAGGATTTAATTGTAATTTCAATCTTATTTTCAAAATCAGAGCAGTGATCGGGTCTTTTTAACAATAAACCTGGGTGAGGTTCATCGTATTGTAAACTAATTTACTAGAAGCATTTCACAACACTATGTATACATGAAAACTACAGGCAACCAACAACAAAATATAATAAAAAAATGTTTCAAGCTTAAATACAAGTTTGATTAAAAAAGTTGTTCCAATGCAGAGATGCTGATGACCAAGGGACCTTTCTAAATACCTTCTGGAGTTGAAAATATATACTTTTGCCCACTTGGGGCATAACTAGAAATGGACCGCATTTTTTTTGCCTTCCTTTCAATCAACAAAAAATAAGTGAGATACAGCAAAGGTTGAACTTTATGGATCCATGTCTTTGTCTGTTTTAACAAGTGACAACGCATGAAGCAAAATATAACTCCTGTCATCAGAAGCATGTCACATAAACAAATATAAAAAATACAGCAGAATAATTTATATATATATATATATATATATATATATATATATATATATATATATATATACACACACACACACACACACACACACACACATATGTATTATTCTTTTCATATTCACATACAGTCAATTTAACAAAGATGAAGCTCAAATAAGTGTCACAGTTTCTTGGCTGAAACAAAAATAAAGGGCATATTCTAAGGTTACCACCAAGTATGTAAATAAACAAAAAACCTCCACTTACCATTAAATAAGTAAACATTTTCTGAAGTTCCAGTAAAGTAGTTTTATGTTTAATGTCCTCTGCATACTTTATAATAAAAAAAAAAGAAAAGAAAAATAATCTGTTAAAGACCGTGACAGTACGCTACTTCTAAATCTGTACATGAAAGCTGTCTCAGCTTAACGTAATAGCATTATTAATGAACCACAAATGTAAAAATGCAACTTGAACTTTCATTAAGCAAGTAGAGAAATTTATTCCTACAGCCAGGTAAAGAACAGAATATGCAGTTGCTGTCAGTGAGGGAGCACAAAGCTCTGTGCTGCATCTTGCCTAAGCATACAGCATTATGTGTATGCACAGTCAAGAGTGTGAGCAGCACCTCTGCATAACAATGTATCTCACTGCCTATCATACTTTCACATAATCTAGACACAAAGATATTTAACACCTTAAAGACCGGTGACAGTCCTGGCATCACCTGTGTCGTTACCTTAAGGACTGTTGCATCATGGATTGTGTGTTCACAAAGCTCCTACAGGAGCATTGTGAGCACCAGAGGAGTCTGAGACTGCTCCAAGATCAGTACGGTCAGTTACAGACTCTCATTCTGAAAACCAGCACACATGATCAGCCACGTGTGCTGGCTCTTCGAATGACATGTATGAGGCACTTTAGGTTGATCCAACCCCAGGACCACTAGTCATTAAGGGGTTAAGAATGATTATTATTATTATTTGGTGGTCAAAAACAGTAACACATTACCGATAAGCTCTTTGGGTCATGGACTCACTTTCGAAAAAATATGTTTGTGTACATCATTGTGTAAATTAGCACTGCTGTAAAGAATATATTTTTTGCAATGTGCCTATGAAAAATACATCATCATTTACTAGTTGAACAGCCTGTGTACAGGGCCACAGTGCCAGCCGGTTGTGAGGCAGTCATGCACAGTAGAGACTGCCCGCGCCTGATACAGTGCCAGGAGGGCACGGGGCAGTAATGCACAGTAGAAGACTGCCCGTGCCTGATACAGTGCCAGCCGGTCGCGGGGCAGTCATGCACAGTAGAGACTACCCGGTCTATGGCTGATACTTCGGAGCACCATGCTCTGTATCAGCCAAGTCATGGGTAGTCTCTACTGCGCATGAATGCAGCACAAGCAGCAATCTCTACTGCGCATGACTGTGTTGTTACAAACTTTTTAGCAAATTATTATATAGGATAAGGCCTTATGCAGGAAGGTAAAGAGGTGTTATTATTGAGCACACTAACTGCATCACAGGACACAATAAAAATTCCCCAAATCCCATCAATTTAAATGGGGATTTTAATGCCATTTGAATCGATGAAATGCCTACTTCACACCCTACGCACAAAGTGCAAAGTTTACATTCTGCACCAGAGTACAGCTGAGGTGAACAAGAAATACACACAGACCAATACAAATTGTGGTCAGTAGCTGAGAGACAATGGGGCATATTTAGGAAGCACTTCTTGAACATACCAAATGTACCACAAAGGACAAATAAAATAAATAATTTAATTGGTGCTTTTAACTTCTTGAATACTAGAGATCTCTGGCATTCAAGGAATTAAGAGACACATTTAAAGCAATGGGAATTTTGTGAACGGTTGTCTCCTATGGTTCTGTTTGCCACAGAATTACAACTCTTTAGCTTACTGAATATGGCCCAGTGCAACAATAACATACCTTTGCAGTAAAGATGGCTTGCCTGGCCTCAGGTATCATGTACAACTGCTGGATGGTAGATGCCAGATAGCACGTGGCTCCAAGGTTAGTCAGACCAACAAATCTGCACTCAGCACGAACATCGTCGTGAGGCCAATAATCCCATTTATAAGGTGAGTGAGAGGCTGTTGGGGGGGTCAGCATCAGTAAGGAGTTGCAATTATCATATGTATACACATAACCGATTATTAGTCACATATACCAGAATTCTGATAAAATAGGATTTTAGTCTTACCTGTTAAATCCTTTTCACTTAGTCCATACAGGTCACTGGTACACTGGGAGGCGATCCGCCCCTTTAATAGGCAGGAACATTCATTCAAATGTATGCAGGGGGTGGAGCCTCCCCTCCTACTTAAGCTGCCTTCAGGCCAGAGCCAAGCTAGATTGATTTGAGACACTTAAACTGACCAGAGGTAAGAAGGAAAAGGAAGACTCCTGTGAGCATGCCCCGAAGGTCTCCCACTGAATGCCACAGGAGAGCCAAGCATGGTCCCTTGACAGGGTGGGAGACCAGTGACCTGTATGGACTAAGTGAAAAGGATTTAACAGGTAAGACTAAAATCCTATTTTCACTGTCGTCCAATACAGGTCACTGGTACACTGGGATGTACAAACATTGAGCTGTCCCAGAGGCGGGAAGTAAGGCAAGGACCAGGCGTAAGGCCCAAGTCACTAGAACTGCTATGAACAGTTAATCATATAGCCCAGTAACAGAATTGTCAACGGACACCAACCAGGGGGGAAAAATATAAACCCCCGAACTATCACAGCACACTGAACTAGAGCCAACCGGGCTCAACAGTAAGGAAGCACTAGGAATCACAGAGTAGAAGTCCTAAACAGGCAAAACTGCCTCCAGGACCTTCCTCCCAAAGCTGGCATCAGCCGAGGCCAGTACATCAACACGGTAGTGCTTCGAGAAGGTGTGCACAGAGGACCAAGTGGCCACTTTGCACAGCTGATCAGCAGATGCCTGATTCTTATAGGCCCAAGAGGCCCCAATTGATCTGGTGGAATGAGCAGTAACCCTGAAGGGAACATGCTTATTCCGCAATTTGTAGGCTTCACGGATGGTAGATTTAATCCAAGAGGCAATAGTTACCTTGGATGCCGGTCTTCCTGCCCTAGGCCCTTCAGGAATGACGAACAAGGCGTCAGACTGTCTGATAGACTCAGTGTGATGAACATAAAATTTAAGACAACGCACAACATCCAACAAATGGAGATCTCTTTCCTTGTCAGAGGAAGGGTTAGGGCAGAAAGAGGGAACCAAAATCTCCTGATTGATGTGAAATTCGGAGACATCCTTGGGTAAAAACTCCTTGGAAGTGCGAAGCACTGCCTTATCTTTGTGAAACACCAAGTAAGGAGGTTTACAAGACAGAGCTTGTAACTCTGCTACCTGGCGAACTGAGACAATAGCCAAAAGAAAGGCCATTTTCCAGGTCAAGAGACGCAAAGGAATAGAAGCCAAGGATTCAAACGGGGGTCTCTGGAGAACCCCCAGCACCAAATTGAGGTCCCACTGGGGAGCAGGACTCTTGAAGGCAGGCCGAACATGAGCCACACCTTGGAAGAAAACCAGGAAGAATAGCAATCCGTTCCTGGAAAAATACAGACAGAGCTGAAGTCTGAACCTTGAGAGAACTCAGGCTGAGTCCCTTTTCAACCCCATCCTGCAAAAAGGCCAGGACCGTGGGAAGATGGAAATCTAGAGACAGATCCTTAGCAGTACACCATGCTACAAAGGTGGACCATATGCGATGATAGATCTTGGAAGACACAGGTTTGCGAGCTCTAAGCATCGTAGACACCACTGAAGAGGAAAACCCTTTCTTCTTTAGAATTGAGGATTCAACCTCCAAGCCATCAAATGGAGATGCTGAACATCCTCCTTCCACAGATATCCCTGAAGAAGTAGATCTGGACGTGCAGGAAGCGGGACAGGATCCGTCACAGACATGGCTAGCAGTTCTGGATACCAGGACTGACGAGGCCAATTTGCAGTGATCAGGATGACAGGACAACGCTCCACCTTCAGCTTCTGGATGACTCGGATCAACAGAGGAAGAGGAGGGAAGATGTAAGCCAGAGGAAACATCCAAGGGATTGACAAGGCATCCACTGCCAGAGCAAGAGGGTCCCTCCACCGGGAGCAAAACACTGGCACCTTCCTATTGTGTCTGGTTGCCATCAGATCCACTACTGGCACCCCCCACATCTGGGTGAGAAGGTGAAACACTTCTGGATGAAGCGCCCATTCTCCGCTGACGACTGTATGACGACTGAGAAAGTCTGCCATGACGTTGTCTACGCCTGGAATGTGAACCGCTGAGATGACGGGCACATGAGCTTCTGCCCAAGACAAAATGGCCTTGACCTCTAACCAGGCGGTGAGGCTTTTCGTGACGCCTTGTCTGTTGATGTAGGCCACTGCTGTGGCTTTGTCGGACTCCACTCTGACTGGACAACCTTCCAGCTGAGATTCCCAGTGCCTCAGGGCAAGAAAGATAGCACGAAGTTCCAGAACATTGATGGAGAGAAGAGATTCTTCCAGACCCCATTTCCCCTGAGCACTGAAACGACCCAACACTGTCCCCCAACCCCGGAGGCTGGCATCCGTCGTGACTGTGGTCCAATAGGGAACCCGAAAGGATCTCCCTTTCAGGAGATGAGACAGGTCCAACCACCACTCCAACCTCAGCTCTACATGAGGGGGCAACGATACAGAGAGATGCTGGTGATCTGGATGAGATCTGCAAGTCTGAATCACAAACCTCTGAAGTTCCCTGGTGTGTGCCATGGCAAAAGGCACCGCCTCTATCGTGGAAATGAACTTCCCCACCAGAGAAGACAACTTTGGTACTGGAACCCTGTCCATTTCCAGGATCCTGGCCACCCGGACAGCAATCTGATGAGCCACTTTCTCCGGCAAAAACACCATGCACTGCTGAGTGTCGAACAGGAAACCCAGGAAGAGGAGCTGTTGAGATGGGACCAAGTCTGACTTGTCCAGATTCACAATCCAGCCGTGGCGATTGAGTGTCTGCATGCACAACTGCAGCTGCTGGTGAAGGATCTCCGCAGATGAGGCTTACAGGAGCAGATCGTCCATGTAAGGAGTCACCCTGACTCCATCTCGATGAAGCACAGCAATCAAAGCTCCCAATACCCTCTGAAAGACCTGAGGAGCTGAAGTCAGACCAAAGGGAAGAGCTGAAAACTGAAAGTGGCCTTTGTGACAGGCAAATCTGAGATACCGTCTGCTCTCTGGATGAATAGGGATGTAAAGGTATGCATCCTGAAGGTCCAGGGAGGAAAGGAACTCCCCTGGAGACATTGCTGCTATCACTGAACGCAGAGATTCCTGACGAAAGTGGGAACTCACAACAAAGGAATTGAGATCCTTGAGATCCAATATAGGACGAGCACCTACGTCCTTTTTGGCCACAACGAACAGGTTGGAATAGAATCCTGAACCTGTGTCTTCTGGTGGAACCAATTCCAGGACCTCTTTGTCCAAAAGATCCTGAATAGCGTCGTCGAACAGACGTCGTTTTGTAGGCTCCTGAGAAGGACGAGTAAAATGGAACCGAAAAGGAGGAAGGGAAGAGAAAGGGATCCTGTATCCCTCTGATACCACCGAACAACCCAAGGGTCCGCCACAGACTCCTCCCAAACCCGGCGAAAGATGTGGAGATGTCCACCTACAGCCGGATGCGGACCCGGGTTCGGACCCGGGTTCGGCGAGTCATGCCGAAGCAGTCTTGGAGGTCTTGGCCTTAGGGGCAACTTTGGGCTTCCAGGACTGTTTGAGCTTGGAGGAGGAGCGCGTGGAAGACGGACCTGTCTGGGGCGTGGAGCGTGTCTCAGTTTGGAAAAAACGAAAGGACCGATTGCGTTTGGCTGGAAACTTTTTCATGAACACCGATGGCAGAAGAGTACTTTTGCCACCAGTGGCCTCACTAATCATCTCCTTAAGTTCAGATCCAAACAGTAAGGACCCCTGAAAGGGCAAAGAAAGCAAGGCTTTCTTAGATGCAGTGTCAGCAGACCAAATCTTCAACCAAAGAGCACGTCTAGCTACTATGGAGGAGGTAGAGGCCCTCGCCATCATGCGCACAGCATCAAAAGCAGCATCAGCAACATAATTTTGAGCTTCTAACATATTAGCAAGAAGCTGCAACTGCTCAGACACTGGAGAATCCTGGCGAACCGCCTCAGCCAATTGCTCAGTCCAGGCCGCAATGGCCCTATTAACCCACGCCACTGCAAAAGTTGGACGCATGGCAGTGCCAACAGAGGCAAAAATGGATTTAAGGCAAATCTCTAACTTTTTGTCCGTCCAATCTTGCAGGGCCGAAGCATCAGACACAGCTAAGGCAGGAGATTTGGATAACCTAGAAATAGGAGCATCCACTTTAGGAGGATGAACCCATTTTGCCAGTTCAGTATCAGGAAAAGGATAAAGTTTAGCAAACTTCTTGGACACAGAAGAGGATTTTTCAGGGTTCTTCCATGCGTCTGAGACTAAACAGGCAAGGGTAGGGTTAGTAGGAAAACAAACCACAGCCTTTGATGGTTTTTGGAAAACATCATTTGGATCATGAGTAGATTCCTGAGTCAAAGGAAGGTTGAGCGTAGTAAGTACAGCTCTGATCAAACCCTCAGCCGAAACTTCAGGGTCACATTCATAAGGGTCACCAATGGACCTATTAGATTCAATAACAGTGCCTTCCTCAGCATCAGAATCTTGCAAAAGTTCTTCTTCAGAAGAATCAGACACATCAGGAGCCCCCTGTGGCTTAGGCAGGGAGGTCCTGATTGAGGAGGGGGTCTGCCAGATCTGCAGAGCCCCCTGAACCTGAGAGGGAAAGAGTTGAAGAGTGGATCTGAGATCCCTAGTGGCAGCTTTAAACTCTTTTACCCAAGTTGGC
Source organism: Rhinophrynus dorsalis (assembly GCA_037306005.1). Taxonomy (NCBI): domain Eukaryota; kingdom Metazoa; phylum Chordata; class Amphibia; order Anura; family Rhinophrynidae; genus Rhinophrynus; species Rhinophrynus dorsalis. Next base: position 117,949,275 of record CM074720.1, read on the forward strand.
TCAATAGCGTGGCTGGGAAGCCCAGAGTTGCTATCCTGACTTTCTGCACATTTTGGGCATAAATGACCTGAAAATTCTCTAGGCAGCCCAGAGTGACAAGAGGAGCAAAACGCAATGGGGGAAATGGTCACCCCAGCCTCTTTGGTCTTGGGTCTAGCCCCTGACTCCAGTGGAGTAGACATGCTCACAGCATCAGATATACACCACCTAATAAAACCACCCAGTAAAAGTGTTGAAGATTAAAGTTTCACCCCAGAAATGCCTAAAATCGGACTTATCTGGCCAGCGAAGGGTTAATCTGCTGAGAGGAGAGAAGGCTCGGTCCCTGCGTAGTATACTCGCTGAGAAAAACACCACAAAATGGCTGCCGCGACGGGAGCCAATCAGAAAACGAGCGCGAAACGGGCGCTCATGGGAAATGTAGTTTTCCTCAGAAGTGCCCCTAAACAGTGCCCGAAGCCCCCCCCCCCCCAAACCCCCAACACACTGAATCTAGCCACTGGATGATAGAGCAGGGGAAGACCAAAAAAATGAGCCCTCTCTGAAGTTGCTGTGACAAGCGGTTCCAGAGAAACGTCCCACACTGTGAAATCCCATAGAGAGTAAAGGAGCAATGGCGTCTATGCGGGAAAAAGCACACTTAAAGGCGCGGAACACTAAATATTAATAAAGTATACTAAAAGTAAAAAGTACACCAAACACACTTTTGACAATGGAAAACATGAGAGAATAAGGACCCAATGCTCCAAAACCCAGGGAATACCACAAACATTGCATAATTACAAGCAATATGAATAAAAACACCCTATGAGTGCTGGAGTGCAGAAAGCAAACACCCAAATACAAGCCCAGAGAAGGGACACTGTGGGGACAAGTGGACCTTCAGCACTCAAAGGGTGGCTCACCTTTCTGCAGGACTTCTGTCTTCAGGTAACCATGTTAAAAGGAGATTAACCAGAGGAAAATCCCCCCAGCAGGGAAGCTGCTTGACTCAAGCTGTTCCCTCTTCAGGGCATAAGGTCCACCAGAAAATCCCTTGAAGCTGCACTAGCCACTTTGGAGAGGGCAATTCACAGCCACGGTCACCCGCCTAATGGTGGTATTCCATATTTGAAAGAAAACAATAAAAAACTAAAGTTGAATGAGAGATGTTCTCCACCTGGTGTGCACAGCACACAGGAACAAATCAATCTAGCTTGGCTCGGCCTGAAGGCAGCTTAAGTAGGAGGGGAGGCTCCACCCCCTGCATACATTTGAATGAATGTTCCTGCCTATTAAAGGGGCGGATCGCCTCCCAGTGTACCAGTGACCTGTATTGGACGACAGTGAAAACCTTATATGTATTTTATATCAGGTTCTTACATTTTTATACTATTATACAAGTTATCCGTCACTATTAATTGGACAGAGAGCAAGTTTTATAGCCATCATGGCAAAAGCAGACAAAATATGTAGTATGAGCATTTGGGGGGCTGGGGGGGGGGGGATTGTTGGAATTACAAAATACTGATCCTCACATTGTGTTCCTTTTCTCCTACTCAGTAAACAATTATGCGGCTTTTCCATCTAAAATGAGTGTGCTGCAACTGATAGGATATGCTTAAAGGGATAGTAATACTTAAGTATTACAAATCCCTATATTAAAGCCCTTGTAAAAAGAAACATATTGCTCCCAGTGTCATCTCTCAAACCTTTATGGTTTGAGAGATGAATGCTTTTAAAGTTGCCCTCTCCCTCCTCCTTCCCCATAGTCAGCATTTTAGCTGACTGCAGGGAACAGAGTTGTAAGACTTTCAGGCGGCTCTCCAGCACAGCCTGATCACGTTAACTTAAAAAAAAAAAAAAAAAATTCACTGAAATGGTCTTCTACGTGTGCATGGTTTGCAAGCACACGTAGAAGAACGTTTTAGTGAAAGTTTTTTTTTTTTTTTTTTTTTTTTTTAGTTAACGCGATTGCGGCTCTGCTGCAGAGCCGCCTGATGATCTCTGACCGGATTTCCCCGAGTCAGCTAGAATGCTGACTACGGGGAAGGGGGAGGGCAACTTTAGAAGCGATCATCTCTCAAACCATAAAGGTTTAAGAGAGGACACTGGGGGCAATATGTGTTTTTTTTTGTTTTGTTTTTTTAACTAGGGCTTTAATATAGGGATTTGTAATACTTAAGTATTACTATCCCTTTAAATCAAAAGTGACACAGATTAAATGTGCATATGTATTTATTGGCAGCTGGAGCTTAATTTTGTGGCCAATATAGTTGTATTGTTTGTTGTTGTTTAGGCACCCCTGGCCAAATTACATTTTTTTTTATTTTGTAACTGAAAAGAAGTTAACACAACCACTGCAGCAAACGATCTTAAACTTGGCATATTTCTGCAAATTGTAATGAACAGATACTATTTATCTGCCGAATTTAATGGACTGAAAAAATAAAACAGAAAATGCGGCATTTGCACCTTGTCGGTCAGTAACACCACCTTTAGCAGAAAACACAGGCATCAGAGTCCAGACTGTGAAAGCCATTACAAAACCTTAAAGGGATAGTAATGTTTCGTTTTTACTTTATTTTATTTTGTAGGCATAAAAAAAAACAAAGAATCATATAAGTCTTATATCTCAAACCTTTATGGTTTAAGAGATATTCACAAGCAAAGTTTCCCCTCCCCACCCCTTTTACCTAGTATAAGCCATCTCTTCTCAGATGTGGGATGCAGTCCATAGACTGGACAGATAACAGAAGGGGACAATTTTCTTCATATGAAAACAATGAAAGCCCTGCCCCCCTTGACAAGCTTTTCAGGTTTTTCCCTTATCTTAATTGAAGATTGTCCCTCTGTGCAATCTGCCTGGGCACCTCCCTTCTGCTCTGGCTGAGGAGTATTACATCAGTAAAAGGGGCGAGAGGGGGACACTTTGTCATTGAATTACTCCTGAACTACAACTCTGACAGAACTGAAATAACACTCTCCAAAGTCCAAATACTATGATGATTAATTAGAGCTGCTTTTATTATGAAACATTTCTATCCCTTTAAACTTTTGTTTCTTGAAGTATTTCATGGTCAGTTTTCAGGTATGTTTGGATCACTGTCTTGTTGCAATATCCAACCTCTTTTCAGTTTCTTCACTGACTGTGGGACATTTAACTTCCAGGACTTGTTATTTAAGTGTGTTGCATACTTCAGATATTGATATTGTGATAGAATTACAGGTAAGGATTCCTTCTGATGACTCTTCCATGCAGATCATGTTTGTGCAAGCAACACTGCACAGTGTACTGACCCACCACTACTGTGCCAATTAAAATCTCCTGTAGGTCCTTTACATGGGGGTTCGCTTTGGATTCCCAACCAGTCTACAAGCAGTATATTAAGATTTTTCTTGGCCTTCCTGATTTTGCCTCAACTTCAACAGTTTCCCTTAACTTCCATTTCTTAATAACATTTCAGACAATGGAAATTGCAAGCAGTAATCATTTAGATATCTTTTTATAGCCTCCCACTGCTTTTGTAAGAGTCAGTTATCTTTATTTTCTGATCTTCAGTCAGATGCTTAGACACCCTAAGTCGAACACTTTGATTGTGGCCTAAGGTGTCAAGTTCTGAGACCTTCCAAAAAATAACACTAGTGGATCAACTGGCCCAAACTTTGGCACATGCCACGTTTCCTGTTTTTTATTTATAATCTGTTAATTTAAGCAAATAGTAACTGTCCATTAATATTTGCTAGAATGTCAACTTTAAAATGTGTTTGTTCACTATAGATGTGTTAAATTCTTTTAACTTAGAATAACAACAAAACAAGTAATTTGGCTAGAGGTGCCCAAACTAAGTAAACTAAGTAGTAAACCTTTTTGAATTAAGAAAAAATGTGTTATACTGCAATCCTACAATGGACATAATTTTCATTCAAAAGTTTATACAGCCCATAATTATTTTTATTGGACGGTATAACAATTCACAAGATCTCCACTGATTTATGAGTTTTTAACCCCACGAATGCTAGAGATCAATGACACACTGCATCACAATCTTTGAAGACCACCTTGGCATTAAATGGGATAAAAGTTTATAGTACAGCTGCTTTGCCCCAGAATAGCTCCACCTCTCCTTAGTAAGGGATGTCCAAACTATGGCCCCATGAGTCCATTTATGGACATCAACATACTTAACCAAGGTCATCTGAAAATTAAAATAAATCCATAAATGTGCCCTCTTTGATGTAAAACAATACTTCATTCTCGGTCCTTAGTGACTAGACAAGAATGTAATGCAAGGTTCTGTAACAAAATTAGCTATGTAACGCATACGATAACCTGTATAAGCTCTCATTTTCAGGAAGTATGATTGCCTTTACATTATTTATTAATATTTTGGCCTTGATTCACTGTTTTTTTCCTATCCCAGCCCTTGAGAAAAAGAGCTTTATCCTTCACCATAAAAAGAACAAGACTGAAGACCAATCGTTACAATTCTAAATTGTCCAACAGCAGATATCTGACATGTTAAAGCAGTATCAATGACCTGACTCTTACATTGCATGTGTTGTGCCATTACCCAGTTGTGTAACAGCCTGTAGTTCTCCACTGAGCCTTTCACCATTTCTACCAAGAGGTCGTATGCAGCAGCGCGGGAAGAATGAGATTTACATTTTGGCTGCAGTCTGTCTTTTAAGCTTGGCAACAGGAACAAGAGATTAAAGATATCTCTGAGAAACTCCTGAAAAAAAGTGAGGGAATTAGTCTGACTACAAAAAAAGCAAAATAATGGTGGTATTTATCAAAATGTGAATGGCAGATAAAGAAATGCTCATGTTTGCCTGAGTGTTACCAATTCATAGTGGGTCTGCACATGTAAATTTATGAGTGTAAGTGTGCAAAGTTAAGGCATGGACAGATGCTATTACCATATGGCAAGTATTGGCAGGAGTATCCCTTTGAAATGAACGAGGTCCCAACCTTATTTAGAAATATATAGCATTTATTTAGGATTTACACATGCAACATATTTCCCTGTATATGTTATGGTTGTATATTCTAGAAAGTGAAATATGCTCAACCAGTTTAAATTCCCCAAAAGGTATTTATAACGGATTGCTGCATATTAGAAGTGTTAAGTGGAGAGGGGAGAGTTTGGACAAATTTCTCTTACCAGACAATAAATAAAAGATACCTAGAATGCAGGAAGACGCAGGATCATATGTACAAAAGAGAAGTGGAACAAATCTTGGAAAAAACAACTGCACCAAAAGGCAACATTTAGTTTTGCAAATATTAATGGGGTGGTTCCCCAAAGCATTAAGAATTAATGCTCTAGAGACTTCTCTAGCACTCAAGAGATTAAAAACTCCAATTAAAATCAACAGGAGAACTACTGGGCAACATAGAATGGACACATTCTTTTGAGCTATGATGGTGCCTTTCACATATTTCTATCTCTCTGTACCTATATAAGGGGATTTTTGTGTACTTTCTGATCGAGCCTCTTCTTTTAGGCCATGTGGAACACAGGAACAATGGGGTGAAGTCTCCTCCTCAGAAGGGCAGGGCCTTCTAAATAGAGCTGCCAGAGGTGGAGACTCCCACTCTGCAACATGTAACCCCACGCAGTTTGAAGTATAGCAAAGCCAAGATAAAGACAAGAAACATAAAAGGATAAAGACAGGGAAACCCCTGAAATGAGAATACAAGAGGACCACCCCCAGCCGGGACTTAAACCTGTGTTTTTTTTTTATTCCAAGAGGGAAGTCCTATGTTCCAAATGGACTAAAAGAAAAGGATTTATCTTTAAGTGCACAAAATCACCTTATTTTTCATCTTACGTGGAACACAGGAACCATGGGAATATACCAAAGCTTCCACAAGATTCCAGCAAAGAAAAGAGAGAAAACCCTCAGAACACAGACAAGGCTCAAAGGGAAAGAACTGATACAACAAACCGCAGATGTCAAAAGAAACAAACACTATAAACCAAAGAACAGAAAGCAACAAGGTACTGGTACAACATGAATCAGAAAGGACACCTACACAGGCACAAGCCTGTTGGATCTTCTGTCCAAAGTTAGCTTCAATCGAAGAAAACACATTAAAATGGTAGTGTCTGACAAACGTGTGAAGTGACAATCTCATTTCCACCTTACAGGTTCAAATCCCCCAGAGGAGCGAGAATCCGGAGGCGTGGGAATCCAAAAGACTGGGTGTGCAAGTGCCACCCCATGGGCAAAAGTTTGCTCATCACACAAGGTGGCAATCCACCTTAGAAAAGGACAGAAAAAGCCGAAATCTGAACCTTATTAGAACTAAGACCAAGCCCTTTCTGAAAATTGTCTTGAGGAAAGACCAAGACAATTGGAAGATGAAAAGGTTGCTGCTGTAACCGCCGAACCTCATGCCACTTGTAGAAAAGGGACTACTCACTGTGATATACCTTGGAGGAGACTGGCTTCTGAGCCTGTATAGCTTGGCAGCAATTACATACTCAAAGCTCCCTGCCCACTCCTGCCAAAATAATGCACATACATTATATTGAACTCCCACACTCCCCTTCATATACACCTCATTCAGTAGCCCTTCCACCCCTCTACCAGGCCAAGTAGTACAGGTCTCCAAAAGTCTACTCACCAACAATTTCTACTCACCCTTCCACCAAACATTCAGCCAACCTTCCCTTTCACAACACTTTCTTCCGCCCCTCCCTGTGTACACAATGTCATCTTACCCTTCTTCTCGACACCCTTTCCACACAGTTTCAAAGCACCCTCCTTTTAGCCACACATTCATGCCGCATTACCTACACAGATCCACCCCTCCCTCCAATTCACTCCACCTTCCCTATTACAACCTTTTCAATCCACCAACCCTTAGACACATATTAAGCCCTCCCTTTTCAGCAATTTCATCCCTAAAACACACCTTTAAAATTCTGTTAATAAACCATAGCCACTACTTACAACAACTATTACTGACCCATGTGGGACTCTGTATTTCAGTCATACAAACCCAGTGGAGGCAGTATGGAGGTCATCCATTAAGACTAGACGAAAGGTGCTTTCAACCAAAACAAAGACAGGGTTTGTGTTTTTTTTTTTTTTTTTTTTTTTTTTTTTTGTTTTTTTTAACAGTAAGGTCAGTAAAGTTACAGAATTGTTTGCCGCAGGATGCTGTGCTTGCAGATACTGCAACTGCTTTTAAAAAAAGTTAATTCTACAGTGCTGCCCACAGCATCATACACTGTTGCCTGGCACAGAAAATACACTTAGCCCATGATATGCAAAACACAAAAAAGTCAAAACCCTCGATTGTTACTAAGGTCTCCAAAATCATTGCACTGGATTGTGTTGGAAACCTTTCTAGCATCCACAAAACTAACTAATAGCCAATGGTTGTGTCTTGTGCAGGGGACACCTGCATTGCACTGGCCACACTAATAACTCAGAATGTAGATATGTACCCCAAATTTGCAACATCACTCAAGACTTGCCACTCTAGTCTGACAGCTTTGCCTAATGTGAAATCCTGCACTACGTAGAACAATAAATATTAATATCCTACCTGCCCTTCTCTGGAAAATTTAAATGGAGGCTTATGTTTGATGACGCTGGTTGCAAGTCTTAGGAGTCCAGTCATACCATCATCTTCTATGTTACCATCCTGGTAATCAAAGATTTCTCGGCTGCAAAATAAAAGCAGGAAGCATAAGTAGCTGGTTTACACATAAGAAATATTGTCAGAACATAAAAACTAAACAAGAAATCCCATCTATTTAGCATCATACATCCTCCAGCATATCCTCCTACCTCTCTTGGCTGCATATAAAACAATAGGAGAGAACCCCAAACCTACATCCACTTAAACTAGCGACCCTATGCAACAAGAACCACCATTTGGTTGGACCAGGCTTGGGGACCCACTTCCACCTAGAGTTTAACAAACAAGAACTGGGGGTGGGGGATTGTTAGATGATAAAAAGTTTATGGAAATGCTCTTCCTACAATATTACCAGCTGAAAACCAAAGTGGAATCAGTTGGACGTAACAGGCTTTGGAACCTGCTAGCACATATAGAGAAGTAGCCGAAAGCCTCAGAGAGAGGAGTTGAAGGGGGGTCTCTTCCCTACTTTACATTAATGGTTGTCCTGGATCTATGGTAATGGTTGTGGTGGTGATGAGGGATAATCATTTGGTGAGCGAGGGCTTGGGGAATCATTCCCTCTCCACGTTACTTTAGAGATGAGGATGGGCACGCCAGTCTCTCCATGGCAATATTAGTATAGAAGACAATAATATGTGAATTCTAAGGTGAGAGGGGTAATGTAATTCCTCTCTTCAATGCTTTAAAGAGAACTACCACCTCAACTAAAGTCACCCTGCAATACTTCGGCAGGTGGAGACTAGCTTAATAATCATTATTTTACCTCTCAAAAGTGCCCCCGAATAAAGTTATCATTAAGCTCCTGAGACTGCGGCCAGGTTACTGCAGCCTGTGCTCCTGCGCCATCAGTCTCTTCTGGAGCCGTTCGGGCCAGTGCAATGCCTATGAAAGGTAACAGGGACTGACAGCGCAGGCGAGCATTCAAGATGTCCGGTGATGCCTGGCTTCCGGTCTTGGAAGCTTAAAGGGATAGTAATACTTCGTTTTAACTTTATTTTATAGGCATTAAAAAAACATGAAGAATGATATGTCTTATCTCTCAAACCTTTATGGTTTATGAGATATTCACAAGCAAAGTTTCCCCTCCCGCCCCTTTTACCTAGTGTAAGCCATCTCTTCTCAGATGTGAATCTGGTTGTATGACAGGACAGATAACAGAAGGGGACAATTTTCTTTGTATGAAAACAATGAAAGCTCTTCCCCCCTTGACAAGTTTTTCAGCTTTTTCCCTTATATTAATTGAAGATTGTCCCTCTCTGCAGTCTACCTGGGCACCTCCCTTCTGATCTGGTTGAACAGGGGGGGGATACTTTGTTTGTGAATATCTCTTAAACCATAAAGGCTTCAGAGATAAGACTTATATCATTCTTCATGTTTTTTTAATGCCTACAAAATAAAATAAAGTTAAAATGAAGTATTACTATAAAGGATAACTTTATTCGGGTTCACGTTTGAGAGGTAAAATAATGATTATTAAGCTAGTCGCCACCTGCCTAAGTATTGCAGGGCAACTTTAGTTGAGGTGGTAGTTCCGCTTTAAATTTTTGAGTGCCAGAGAGGTGGGTAACACAATGAAAAGGGTTAAAAATGTTTGTGATGATGGGATATAGATTGGAGGCAGAAGTATACAGGGAGTTATAGTAGAAATAGGGGGTAGTAGTTTCTGCATGGCATGCCCTGCAGTTAGCTTATATACACACCCCACAGCTAAACATAATAAAAGAAAAGAACTGCAAAAAATCTAAATTTAAAACAAAAACAGACTTGTGATTTTGAAATCTCTTAAAAAATGAATTACCAAAATGACTTCTAGATGAAAGTTCCATTTTAAATTCTAGCATGGAAATTCCCTGACCTTATGTACCCAATATAAATGTTACACCAAAAAAATAAATGTTTCTCACTAGCTGGCAAACTGCTTTTCACATACTGGTGCCTTTCACACTACCAGCCTGCATAATCCTTTCAATATAATAGCACTGACAAATTTTAAAATGATACCAACTTACCTACGAATGCAGTCGGCCAAATGCCGTGCTAGGGCATCCAAATCAAGCAAGGTTGTCTAAAAACACAGAGATAAAAAGAGAGGAAAATGCAATGTAAAAGTATACTTGTTTTTATATTTAACTCTATGAGTGCCAGAGATGTATAGCAAACATTTCTTACAATGTGCTGTGAATACCTCAAGGAGTAACTGAGGCTATGTGTTACATATTTTTTAAACCTAAATCATAAATAGACAGAATATTCATCCCATATAATAATTCACTAAAAATCTGTAACGACACAGTCATGCGCAGTAGAGACTGCTGTGCATGCTGCAGTCATGTGGAGTAGAGACTGCCCACGCCACAGCTGATATGGAGAGCGGAGTCGCGAAGTCAGACTGGAGTCCAAAACAGTGTCCCAGTTACTTATTCATAGGTTCTATATCAAGTCCCAGACTGCTGCAGAAAGGAGTCAGAATATTTCCTCCTAGCTGCCAGCCCAAGGGTGTAGGTGGCATAGATGAAGAAACTGATCACTTGACTTTATATATTACACTAGCAAAATACACATGGTGGTGCCCGTGCGCTTGGGCACACTGTGTACGGCTACACAGTCTGGTTGAAGGAGGTGTAGCCTCACTCTTGTGAAAGCCACCTCCCCCGATTTGCTGCATGCAGCCAATCTTTGGCCTCCTGCTGCCCCAGGACACACAGTGAACCAAAAACCACTTACAATTTTATATATATATATATATATATATATATATATATATATATATATATGTGTGTGTGTGTGTGTGTGTGTGTGTGTGTGTGTGTGTGTGTGTGTTTACATATATAATATTTATATGTGTGTAAAAAAAAAAAAACTGTAAAAGTACCTTCATTGTTTTACACGATCCTTTCAAAAATCTAAACTCACAAATATGTTTAAAGATATAAGCATCAATGTTCTCACTGTACCTGGCTGGCATCTTTGACATGGATATTATCAATTAGTTTACACAGTAACCAAAAATATTCTTTACATCCAGGTCGTAAAATTGTTTCCTCCTCATATTCTTCAACCTATTAATATGTAAGAAAGTTGATTGAGGGTTCGTATTATATTATGTAGCAGACGATACAACTATACACTATATGCAGAAAGGACTTAACAAGAGGAACAATTAAACACCTACTAATAACCGTGACTTACCTCACTAAGGTCAGACAAACCCAATGGCCAATATGAAGTTTTGCCCTTGCGCCTTGATTCAAGAGATAGCATCTTCCAAGTTTTCCAGTATGCCATATCTGTGCAGTTGTACGTGATTCTTTCTGGAAGGAATCCTGGACCCACTGCAGTATAAAGCTGCTGGCTCACTCTGCCTACATCATTTGGGAGGGTGATGGGTGTCCAGTGGGCAGAAATTGGGGTCCAATACTTTTGCCAGAAAGTGTCATATCTGCCTCCAAGGAGAGGACATCCAGGGTTGTTTTAAGATTTCTTTCTTGAACCAAGGAGCAAGGATAAAATTCAGAGAGGCCATTCAGGTTTTGGGCCATAATAAGGTAAACAGAAGGGTTATTATGAAGAAGTGTTAGTGTTCCTTTAATTGAAGTACAGGCCAAGAACAACTGTGATGTTATATACTAACGATTCACAACAGCATGTCCTGGGTACAATCATCAAGACAACCTCTCTCAATATGCCTAGAAGGTTTCCAATAAGGAAATATTATCCATACTAAACTTAACCCTTAGAGTGCCAGAGAGGGACGCAACGCATTGCTCCTCAATGCCTTGCGTACCCCTCTGGCACTCAAAGGGTTAACTTAACAACAGGTTCATCAATTTAAAGGGGATGTATCACCTTAAAAAAAAATTTTTACCACGGGTTTTGTTACTAAAGTATTATTAGGGAAGATGTTTGTTTTTTTTGTAATGTAACTACTTTTGCAGATACTCTATTTTTACGCTGTGCCGGTCAGCATAATGCAGTATGCTGATTCTTCGTCACAGCACTGACTGGAGCTTGTTATAATGATAGAAGCCGTTCACAGCACACCGAAGGGAAGCATGAACGTGCTCCCTGGTGGAGCTGTGAGGAGGTGGGAAGAGAAGAAGGAAGTGCACAGCACAGAACATTAAATATCTGCAAAAGTAGTTACATTACCAAAAAAAAAAAAAAAAAAAAAAAAAAAAAAAAAAACGCTTTCCTAATATTTTTAGTAACAAAACCTATGGTCAAAATTTTTTTAAGGTGACACATCCACTTAAATACAACACATAATGGTCTTAGATATCAAAAATGTGACTGCATATTTCTTGGTTGTAGAAGAGTAACTGAAACCTTTTCTAAGCCTTTTATCAGATACAATGGGCCATAAGAGGCGTAATTATGAGGAAACAAAATTCCCACTGATCTAAATGAGGCTTTTAAAGGAGTAGTAAACTTTTGTTAAAAAAAAAATATATATATGTTATGGTGCTTATCCTGCTTAGTAAATGAGGGGACTTCCTCTGCTAAGAGATGCATATTTTCAGTTATTACAGTTTAAATTTTTGTGTGTTTGTGTTTTTTTTTTTAAACAATGCCCTGTAGTGGTCATATTCCAATTAGATAGGCTATTACATTCTATTTGAGAGGACAGTCACTGACAAACTGTTCTCCACACATGATGCAAACTGCTGAGTCATGCTGTTAGTTAGAACTTTCAGGAAGTATACACGCTGTAATTCACTTCCTGTTTATAACATTTAACTAAAAATGGACAGAAGTGGCAGTGCCCTTGTTTTACTCAGGAGGAAAAGCTCTATAAGATTTGGTATTCATAAAAAAAGTGTTTAATGCTCCTTTAAATCTCGAATGATAGAAAGGTCTCCAGCACATTGAAAAGCTATGCACTGCAGATCTCTCTAGCATTCAAGGAGTGAAAAGCCTTTTGGAATCTGTATTTGTTCCCTATGGTGCACTGGTTAAAACATTAGCCTCACAGTGATGTTGGAAAGCTTGTATTTTCAACCATTTGTAGTCCAAATAAAATATCACATTTATTAAAGGCAAAGATAAGGCACGCTCTACAAATCTTTTTGATAAAAGAATAAAAATAATTTCATACAAGATGAATATTCAGATATGAACATTATGACCCACTGAGTACTTTGGGAGTACGCTATGACAGGTCAAATTTCAATCTTTTTCGATTTTTCTCCTTTACAGATACATATAGCTCACGGTTCTAAAATAAGAGTCTAAAAAGAAATTTCTTAAAACCTCAGTTGGCCCGTAAAGAATAATACAGCCTACAAGCTATTTATTTCTTTACCATAAAAATATTCCTTACCTGCATAGGTTTTAGAGCTTGAGCATCTGGAAGAAACTTTAATAGAGTGGATGCAGCCAGAAGCAAGAAAGAACGATTTATAGAGTCCCCGCCATCAAGACCAGACAGGGATAGTTTGTACAATCCATTGCATGATTCATGGCGAACTGCAGTCTTCAAGACAAGAGAAAGAGAACACAGTTTTTAACCAACTTAATTTGTTTAACAAAAGGACTTACCTAGGTTGGTGTATTTTATACAACAGGCAGGTTTATCTTATTTATTTAATTTTGATCTCTTGCACAGTAGTATTCTAGTATGTGCACATTATAAAGAGCAGAGGGTAAAGGCCATCACTCTATTGCTAATCCCATTAAAAGTAATAAAGCCTATTGTTTATTGTGAGGAGTGAACTTCATACAGAAAACAGCAAATATTATGGAACATAAATATAACATGTATAAATATTCCTGCACTATGATGTACTCCCTACCCATGTACCTTATGTTAAGTACATCCCGACACCTATACTTTAAAAATAACTCTCAAAATATGTCAGCCATTTAATATTTTAAAAACAGTTTGAGATATTTACTGTTGTGTTGTGGGGTTTATAATAACAGACACGCTGCCACACTGGAACTACCTTAGCTAGTAATTCTTGCTTTCCTCTAGTGCACCCTCCCCTTCCACTGTCTAACGTTGGTACTAACTGAAGTCTATTAAAATAGTTTATTTAAAATTATATGGAGAGAGGTGACCACACTCTCACCAACAACCACACATCTGCTAGAGGAAGAAGAGAGAAAGAGATCAAGGAATCCCATCACTGCATTTGTGTTAAAGGGATAGTAACCCCCCCCAACAACTTGACGGCAAAATACAGCAATCATAGAAACATACCGAAAGCACTTAGTCCAATCTCTCAAACCTTTACAGTTTGAGAGATGTAAGGCAAGACAGTCCTCCGCTCCCTCCCCCTTCTGCCTGATGAGCTGTAAAGCTGTCAGAGGCAGAATCCGGTCGGCCGACTTTCCGCGGTTCTGCAGGAGTTCTGACATCTAGATATCTCCGTTTAATTACTTCACAGGAATAGTCTACAACATGTGCTTGCAAGCCAGGCACATGTTTTAGACCATACCCATGAAGTAATAATACGGAGATATCTAGATGACAGCGCTCCTGCAGAGCCGCCGTCTGGTGCTAGAAGCCGGATCTCATGACGTCTGCTATACAGACGGACGTATGAGAAGGGGGAGGGAGCGGAGATCTGTCTTGCCTTACATCTCTCAAACCATAAAGGTTTGAGAGATGGGACTAAGTGCGTTCGGTATGTTTCTATGATTGCTGTATTTTGCCGTCAAGTTGTTGGGGGGGATTACTATCCCTTTAATGGTGTTCATTACAGGTGAGTGAGAGAGGGGCATAGGAGAAGAAGAATTAAGGCCAGTGGAGGCTTTTCCTCCCCATAAGAAACACAGCACACAGATAAAAATTGGAAGAAATTATTGTATATAAAAATATTATTATTGCTCTTAGCCTCTCCAAAATCAAATCTACTCTTCTGCAGTGGAGAGAGGATTATTTTAGTACCATTTAGCTTAAACTGCCACATGGAGGCAGGGATTGTGGAACTTCAGTCGTGGTCTCATGATACTGGCATCAAACTCAATGAAAGATGTATAGATCATTCATCTTTGAGTGTGTTTTATGCCCACCCATTTCAACATAATGGGAATATAATATCTGAATCATGGTAACTCCACTCTCCTACAGATATATCAATGCTATTTTGTAAATCAAAAATGGCTAACAAAAAGTATAGGTGAATTAGAAAGTGCTTTCACAATTACTTGTCAAAAGAAGACAGGTCCAATGCAAGACAGATATGAATGTTTAAGTTCCTAAATCATGTGTTTTAATTTGAAAATTAGCAGAATTATAATTAAAGGGATAGTAATGTTTCATAATAAAAGCAGCTCTAATGAATCATCATAGTATTTGGACTTTGGAGAATGTTATTTCAATTCTGTCAGAGTTGTAGTTCAAGAGTAATTCAATGACAATTCAATGGACCTCATTCCACATCTGAGAAGAGATGGCTTACACTACGTAAAAGGGGCGGGAGGGGAAACTTTGCTTGTCAATATCTCTCAAACCATAAAGGTTTGAGAGATAAGACTTATATCGTTCTTCATGTTTTGCTTAATGCCTACAAAATAAAATAAAGATAAAACGAAGTATTACTATCCCTTTAAGCCCATTAGAATGCATTGAATATTTACAGGAGTTCCATGATCGAGTCATTTGTAAGCTCCTTTATATAGGGTTTAAAGTAATAATTAGGATTTGTATTACCAGACAGCAAGCTCAAACCAACCATTAAAATAGATTGGAAAACCAAATCACTGCATATCATTATTTTTACAAATTTTCTTATATCTTACCTCTGGAATAAGTAGAGTTAATTTTTTGAGCCAATCCTGTAAATTATCACTGTCTGCAAGGCTGGATTTCACCATAGAACAACAATGCGCCCAGCTCACCAGGAGCCACATTGAATAATGTGTTACTAGGCAGGGGAAATACAGATAATAGGTCAACATTGCAGCTGAAATCCTGCATCATAACAACTATGATTTGCATACATATATTGGTGTGACTGCTGCCATGCAGTGACTGGACAGAAAATGGTCACGGTATACATTACACACAGTATACATTACAAGTGCAGAAACAGCAATAGCCAATTAACATGACTGCAAGGTAGCACAAACACATTTATAAACCACATATTCTGAATCAGAATGGTGCCTAAAACTGTAATGAGTTGCTCTCAGAATCTCTTATATCAGACATGCACTACAGTGCACTTTGTGAGAAAAAAATATTTCTATTTTGCAAACATTTAAGTCCTTGGCAAATCATATGCATTGTAGTTGGAGATACAGTATGTTTAAGTGAAGCAACTAAACAGTACATCATTAAGTACAAAGCTTTCAAAAACTACAAGGTGAAGAATACTTATTTGAACACTTGGAAGTGAAAAACCTGTGAAGTTTCAAAAGATCTGTACTTTATGAAAAAGCAATTGAATTGGAAGAATAAAAGGAATCAAATACAACATTTTGTCAAATATAATTGTTTAATAAATTATATTTTAACCCCTTGGATGCTAAAGATGTTTTCAAAGCACTGCAAAATGCGGGTCTAGATATACCATTAGGCAAAGAAAGGAGAAGTAAAAGAGTGGTTAGGATCAGCAATAGCTAGCCCTGGCCCTCAAGAGCAGTTCACGTTTTCAGGATATCCCAAACGGAGCACAGGTGCACTAATTAGCCGCTAAGTTACTTTAACCCCTTAGTGACGGCCGCGTGCAGACGCGGCCGTCACTTAACGTCCGTCTAACTTTTTTTTTTTTTTTTTTCTAAAAGAATCCGGCGTCCCCGAACGGCGTGCAGCCGCGCGGGGAGCCGGATTTCCGGGACGTACATGTACGTCCTCTGTCACTAAGTGACAGCCACACAGGACGTACATGTACGTCCTGTGTCGCGAAGGGGTTAGTCTACCTGTGCTCATTCAGGGATATCCTGAAAACATGTACTGCTGGTAACTCTTGAGGACCAGCGTTGGCTACCCCTAATGCAAAAAAAAGTATCTCTCAAACCACTATGGTTTAAGAGATACGGGCGTTTAAAGTTTGATTTCTCCTACTGAAAACTGTAAAGCTGTCAGCAGGAGATCCGTGTCGGTCGACACGGTGGCGCTTGAGAAGTGCCGAGATCTCGTTACTTACACGTAATCCCTTCATTGGAATGGTCTAAAACGTGTGCCTGAACAGACTAAGCGCGCGCGCGATCTCTCTCAGGCTAAGCGCGCGCGCGATCTCTCAGGCTAAGCGCGCGCGTGCGCTCTCTCTCGGGCTAAGCGCGCGCGTGCGCTCTCTCTCGGGCTAAGCGCGCGCGTGCGCTCTCTCTCGGGCTAAGCGCGCGCGTGCGCTCTCTCCCAGGCTGAGCGCGCGCTCTCTCCCAGGCTGAGCGCGCGCTCTCTCTCAGGCTGAGCGAGCGCGCTCTCTCAGGCTGAGCGAGCGCGCTCTCTCAGGCTGAGCGAGCGCGCTCTCTCAGGCTGAGCGAGCGCGCTCTCTCAGGCTGAGCGAGCGCGCTCTCTCAGGCTGAGCGAGCGCGCTCTCTCAGGCTGAGCGAGCGCGCTCTCTCAGGCTGAGCGAGCGCGCTCTCTCAGGCTGAGCGAGCGCGCTCTCTCAGGCTGAGCGAGCGCGCTCTCTCAGGCTGAGCGAGCGCGCTCTCTCAGGCTGAGCGAGCGAGCGCGCTCTCTCAGGCTGAGCGAGCGAGCGCGCTCTCTCAGGCTAAGCGAGCGAGCGCGCTCTCTCAGGCTAAGCGCGTGCTCCCTCTCTCAGGCTAAGCGCGCGCGCTCCCTCTCTCAGGCTAAGCGCGCGCGCTCCCTCTCTCAGGCTAAGCGCGCGCTCCCCCTCTCAGGCTAAGCGCGCGCGCTCCCCCTCTCAGGCTAAGCGCGCGCGCGCTCCCTCTCAGGCTAAGCGCGCGCGCTCCCTCTCTCAGGCTGAGCGAGCGAGCGCGCTCTCTCAGGCTGAGCGAGCGAGTGCGCTCTCTCATGGCTAAGCGCGCGCGCTCCCTCTCAGGCTAAGCGCGCGCGCTCCCTCTCTCAGGCTAAGCGCGCGCGCTCCCTCTCTCAGGCTAAGCGCGCGCGCTCCCTCTCTCAGGCTAAGCGCGCGCGCTCCCTCTCTCAGGCTAAGCGCGCGCGCTCCCTCTCTCAGGCTAAGCGCGCGCGCTCCCTCTCTCAGGCTAAGCGCGCGCGCTCCCTCTCTCAGGCTAAGCGCGCGCGCTCCCTCTCTCAGGCTAAACGCGCGCGCTCCCTCTCTCAGGCTAAACGCGCGCGCTCCCTCTCTCAGGCTAAACGCGCGCGCGCTCTCTCTCAGGCTAAGCGCGCTCTCTCTCAGGCTAAGCGCGCTCTCTCTCAGGCTAAGCGCGCTCTCTCTCTCAGGCTAAACGCGCGCGCTCCCTCTCTCAGGCTAAACGCGCGCGCGCTCTCTCTCAGGCTAAGCGCGCTCTCTCTCAGGCTAAGCGCGCTCTCTCTCAGGCTAAGCGCGCTCTCTCTCTCAGGCTAAGCGCGCACTCTCTCTCAGGCTAAGCGCGCACTCTCTCTCTCTCAGACTAATAGCGCGCGCTCTCAGACTAATAGCGCGCGCTCTCAGACTAAGAGCGCGCGCTCTCTCTGACTAAGCGCGCGCTCTCTCTGACTAAGCGCGCGCTCTCTCTGACTAAGCGCGCTCTCTCTGACTAAGCGCGCTCTCTCTGACTAAGCGCGCTCTCTCTCTGACTAAGCGCGCTCTCTCTGACTAAGCGCGCTCTCTCTGACTAAGCGCGCTCTCTCTCTCTGACCAAGCGCGCGCTCTCTCTCAGACTAAGCGCGCTCTCTCTCAGACTAAGCGTGCGCTCTCTCAGACTAAGTGCGCGCTCTCTCTCAGACTAAGCGTGCGCGCTCTCTCTCAGACTAAGCGCGTGCGCTCTCTCTCTCAGACTGCACGCGCTCTCTCTCTCAGACTAAGCGTGCGCGCTCTCTCTCAGACTAAGCGCGCGCGCTCTCTCTCTCAGACTAAGCGCGTGCGCTCTCTCTCAGACTAAGCACGCGCGCTCTCTCTCTCTCTGACTAAGCGCGCGCGCTCTCTCTCAGACTAAGCGCGCGCGCTCTCTCTCTCAGACTAAGCGCGCGCTCTCTCTCTCAGACTAAGCGTGCGCGCTCTCTCTCAGACTAAGCGCGCGCTCGCTCTCTCTCAGACTGAGCGCGTGCGCTCTCTCTCAGACTGAGCGCGCGCGCTCTCTCAGACTAAGCGCGCGCGCTCTCTCTCTGACTAAGCGCGCGCGCTCTCTCTCTGACTAAGCGTGCGCGCTCTCTCTCTGACTAAGCGTGCGCGCTCTCTCAGACTAAGCGTGCGCGCTCTCTCTCAGACTAAGCGCGCGCGCTCTCTCTCTCAGACTAAGCGTGCGCTCTCTCTCTCTCAGACTAAGCGCGCGCGCTCTCTCTCAGACTAAGCGCGCGCGCTCTCTCTCTCTCAGACTAAGCGCGCGCGCTCTCTCTCAGACTGAGCGTGCGCTCTCTCTCAGACTAAGCGTGCGCTCTCTCTCTCTCAGACTAAGCGTGCGCTCTCTCTCTCTCAGACTAAGCGTGCGCTCTCTCTCTCAGACTAAGCGTGCGCTCTCTCTCTCTCAGACTAAGCGTGCGCTCTCTCTCACTCAGACTAAGCGCGCGCGCGCTCTCTCTCTCAGACTAAGCGTGCGCTCTCTCTCTCTCTCAGACTAAGCGTGTGCGCTCTCTCTCAGACTAAGCGTGTGCGCTCTCTCTCAGACTAAGCGTGTGCGCTCTCTCTCAGACTAAGCGTGTGCGCTCTCTCTCAGACTAAGCGTGTGCGCTCTCTCTCAGACTAAGCGCGCGCTCTCTCTCTCAGACTAAGCGCGCGCTCTCTCTCTCAGACTAAGCGCGCGCTCTCTCTCAGACTAAGCGCGCGCGCTCTCTCGCAGATCAGGCGCGCACTCTCTCGCAGATCAGGCGCGCACTCTCTCTCGTAGACCAGGCGCGCGCTCTCTCTCTCTCTCTCAGACGAGGCGCGCGCTCTCTCTCTCTGACTAAGCGCGCGCTCTCTCTCTCTCAGACTAAGCGCGCGCTCTCTCGCTCTCTCAGACTAAGCGCGCGCTCTCTCTCTCAGACTAAGCGCGCGCTCTCTCTCTCAGACTAAGCGCGCGCTCTCTCTCTCAGACTAAGCGCGCGCTCTCTCTCTCAGACTAAGCGCGCGCTCTCTCTCTCAGACTAAGCGCGCGCTCTCTCTCTCAGACTAAGCGCGCGCTCTCTCAGACTAAGCGCGCGCTCTCTCTCTCTTTCAGACTAAGCGCGCGCTCTCTCTCTGACTAAGCGCGCGCTCTCTCTCTCTCTCAGACTAAGCGTGCGCGCTCTCTCTCTCAGACTAAGCGCGCGCTCTCTCTCTCAGACTAAGCGCGCGCTCTCTCTCTCTCTCAGACTAAGCGTGCGCGCTCTCTCTCTCAGACTAAGCGCGCGCGCTCTCTCTCTCAGACTAAGCGCGCGCTCTCTCTCTCTCAGACTAAGCGCGCGCTCTCTCTCTCAGACTAAGCGCGCGCGCTTTCTCTCTCAGACTAAGCGCGCGCGCTTTCTCTCTCTCAGACTAAGCGCGCGCTCTCTCTCTCTCAGACTAAGCGCGCTCTCTCTCTCAGACTAAGCACGCGCTCTCTCTCAGACTAAGCACGCGCTCTCTCTCTCAGACTAAGCGCGCGCGCTCTCTCTCTCAGACTAAGCTCGCGCTCTCTCTCTCAGACTAAGCTCGCGCTCTCTCTCTCAGACTAAGCTCGTGCTCTCTCTCTCCACATTCAGTGGTAAATACCCTTCTTTGTATCTGGCATACATCTAATTCCAAAATCAATCAAGCCCCTTCCCTTCTCCGCTCATTTCAATCCTATGCAACCCTGACTTCTCTCTGGTCTGTTACTAGGCTTGTTTGAACTCTGGAGTCGCTGTCAATTGCATACCCTCTCTAGTCTGTCCCACTATGGGCTTTCTATTCCCTTTCAAGACCTATGTAAAGAAAGGTCTATAATTTTCTGTCAGACTGTCAGAGCTTCTACAGTGAGATCTTCCCCTTCCTTCTCTGATGCTGGTGGAACAGCTGCTGACTAGGAACATGGTCATGCTTAAAGGCATCTCTAAAATGTATAAAGATTTGCTGGATGAGATGCGAGGACCCCTGCCCTTCGTGAGTAATTGGGAAGGTGATCTGGCTATCCAAATCACAAAAGCAGACTAGAGAAGGGCACTCTCTCCTTTATTTATTCTATTTCCACTGATGCAATAGTATCATACTCCCTCAATGTTAGCAAGACTCTTTGACATGCTCACTGACCTCGGTTTGCGATGTTCCTGGAGATTTTATGCATATCGTGGAACTGCCCTGTACTTACAAAATTCTGGCCGGATGTAAAACTACCTTGGTTGCCGCGGCCCCATCTCCCTGACCCTGCTAACATGCTGCTAAATCTTATCCGGAGAGCCGGCTATAAAGGGAAAGAGGTCTCTCCTTGCCACAGCTGCTTTTCCCTATCTCCCTATCTTAGTGCAACACCCATGCAGGTCCGGAGAAGATCGAGCACACTATGCGGGCCACTGGCCTGAAGCATCATCTACTCTGCCTCTCACCGCTCACTCACCTCACTACCGTTTCAGCGCCCCTCCTCTGTGGCGCACTAAGGCAGCTGCCTAATCTGCCTTATGCTAGCGCCGGCCCTGACATCTACTAAGGTAATTTTTATATTTCGGAGGATAAAGTATCATAATTACAGGGGGAATTTACACATATTGGGTGAGGGAGAAGGAATGTGACAGGTCCACTTTAAGAGTGTCCACTGGATTATTAAAGAGATTAGTATCTGTAAACTTTTAAGTATGTGAACACAAAAAATAACACCGGTATAGAAAGCCATGCCTTGATCTTTACACCAGGCATGTCAAACTCGTAGCCCAATAGATAAAATTGCAAAACCCCTACAGAAATTCCCATTTTAAGTACAGTGCTACCCTGCTTGTCCAAATTCCATTTTAGATCAGTTTGGTTTGCTGTCAAAGTCTAGAGCAGGGGTAGGAAACCTTTGGCTCTTCATCTGTTTCACTGGATGGTGATGATTGGAATTGTATTCTCCAACAGTTTGCGAGCCAAAGGTTGTGTACCCCTGTTCTAGAGGTAAGCTAGATACTGGGCTCATTATCAGGACAGCTGCAGCAGAGCAGGAAATCATTTACATTTTATCCCACTCTATAGACCTCCTCAACAAAATAACAGAGTAGACAGTGGCAGTCGTTGCTGCAGCTTTCTTTAAAGTGATAGTAATACTTAAAATGTAAAAAAAAAGTATGTTGTAGGGTTTATCCCCCTGAGTAAAACAAGGGTACTCCCACTGCTGAAAGGTGTTTTATTCAAAAGTTGTTACAGCTCAAAGTTGAATTTTTCAGGTGCAATATCACAATGACCTGAAATTATACAGTGGCGCTATTGTTTCACCATCCTATGGACAGCTCGTCTCAGGACCATAAATCTCCATAGTCACTGTATAATTTCAGGCCACTGTGATATTGCGCCTAAAAAAATTCAACTTTGAGCTGTAATAACTTTTGAATAAATCACCTTTCAGCAGTGGGAGTGAACTTGTTTTACTCTGGGGGATAAACACTACAACTTTTTTTTTTGTTTTTTACATTTTAAGTACTACTATCCCTTTAAAAGGGGATTTTGAGTATGTGGCCTTCAACTACATTTGAGTTTGAGATGTCTGCTTTACACAGTGTCTGTTTCCACAATCAGAAAAAGGTATTTTGCAACTATAGAAAAATACTTGCTTTACTGCACTCCTATGAAAAAACAGTTTGTTGACTGCAAATGTATCATAACTTGGAAATTCAATGTTAATGAACAAAAAACTTACCTTCATGTCTGGATCTATGGTCTGACTGAGCCTTTAAAACCCTGTGGGGAGATGGCAAAAGATTTAACAAAAACATGACACATCTGGTATTTAAAAAAGGCACTGTCACAAAAAAGCACGAGGGGCCATAAGCACAATTATAGAAAAAGTGGCATTGCTAACATTAGACATTATGTGTGACATACACTAAGCAACTTTTCTTTGTTCATCTCAGCACTGTCAGTACAAAAAAGGTAAAGGTTATTCTGTAAAATACTAACATTGAGCACTTCTGGGGCACACCAACTATATATACCATAGAGAACAAATACAAATTCCTTCTTATTTAAGTTGGACTTTTAAAGGGGATCTATCACCCTATACAAGTTTGTCTTAAAATGGAAGTATATATAGCGAATAGCTGGTATACAAATATATTTATATTTTTTCTTTTGTTCCATTTTTGGCTGAAATTAAGCATGTTAAGATGATCCTGTGTCTTCCTTCCGGACAGACTGCGGTTACCAGCTCTGTACCCACAGTCTGTCACTCTTCCTCTGTCCTCCTCCCTCTATCCAGCCTCCTCTGATGATGGAGGCTTTCTGCACGAAAGCTGAAGCCTTCTCTGGCCAATGATAGCGCTCCAGCTTATGTGCAGCAAGCCTCCATCATCAGAGGAGGTTGGACAGAGGGAGGGGAGCAGAGGCAGATGGACAGACTGCGGGAAGAGAGCTTTACCCGCAGTCTTCCCCTGGAAGGAAGACACAGGATCATCTTAACGTACTTAATTTCGGCCAAAAACGGAATTACAAAAAAATTATATTTGTATACCAGCTAGTCACTATATACACTTCCATTTAAGACAAACTTGTATAGGGTTGGTGGATCCCCTTTAAACCCTTGAATGCTAGATAACGTCTCCAACACACTGCAAAGCAAAGATCTATTTAAATCAATGGAAATTTTTATTTGCCATCAATGGTGTAGTTGGAATGCCCTTACAATTGCTCCATTCTTACTTTATACGTATGGCCCTATGCAATTATATCAGTATAGAAAACGTAATTACCATCAAGGATTTATTTATGCAGTAATTACCTTTGAGCCAAATTGTCATACGTGTATGCGACAGACATTAACCGTTGAATCAAACAGGATCCTTGGACAAGAACTAGAAATACCTTGAGTGAAAGAGGCTGTATGTTAGGATCACAATTTAGGTATTTATTTTTCTTCTTTTAACCCTTTAAGTCCCAGAGAGGTGCCCGATACATTGTGTTGGATACCTCTCTGGAACTCTAAGGGCTAACAAGAACCAGAGGCAGAAGGCTCCATAATATAAGGGTAGGGGGAATAAAGAGGTTAAAACATTTTCAGCCACAACATATTAAGGCCTTACTCATCATGCTACAGAGGTGCAATTCTAAAGAAAACAAAATGCAAAATAGGTTTGAAATGAAAATCCTGCAGATTCCCAATGGGGTTATTAACCTACAGAATGCTACAAAGTTCTCCCAACGCATTGCAAAGACATGCATTGCAGACCTCTCTACCATTCAAGGGTGGTGAAGGCTCCACTGCAATCAATGGGAATGTTTATTTCTTACCTGTGGTGCAGTTGTTTTGCCCTGAATTTCTCACCTTTAGCTTATTACAAGAACTGAAGATACGAGTATTGGTAAATGATGGCCAAGTAGATATTTTAGAAATTATTAAAACTTCGTGTAATTATGGTAATATGAAAACTATTCCTTATCAAACAGAAATGATCAATAATTGAAATCATAAAACTTATTAAATGAGCAGTAAACTTTTTTTTATGAAAAAATATTTATTATACGATGTTTCCTTTTGAGTGAAGTAACCATACTCCCACTGCTGATCAATACGTATTTGAACCGGCTGCTCACACACGCAGCCGGCACTCAAAGGGATAGTAATGTTAGGAAAAAAGTATTAGAGATATGGTAGATACAATTAAGAGAGTTTACTGGTGCTTATTTGAATCTCTCAAACCTTTATGGTTTGAGAGAAATACAAAAAGTGAAATTTACTAACCGATATTTGTATTTCCTCTGTGTCCTTCCACGGCACTGTGGGCTTTGGCTCCGCCTTCCAGCTGGGTAGGAC
Organism: Rhinophrynus dorsalis; assembly: GCA_037306005.1. Lineage (NCBI taxonomy): Eukaryota > Metazoa > Chordata > Amphibia > Anura > Rhinophrynidae > Rhinophrynus > Rhinophrynus dorsalis. Next base: position 117,973,840 of record CM074720.1, read on the forward strand.
CAATCTTTAAATTTTGCTAGCTACCTCTCCTCTGCAGTTATACCGTTTGACCAAGCTGAAAGATACAAGAGGTTAGAGATAGCTATTCCATAACATATCTACATATATCTATATATATATAGTATATAGGAAGTATATTAGAAATCTTGTCACAATAGGAACTGATACTCATACCATAATTACCCTGGGTGGGTTGCCGTGGAAGGACACAGAGGAAATACAAATATCGGTTAGTAAATTTCACTTTTCCTCTGTGTCCAATCCACGGCACTGTGGGACTTACCAGAGCAGTACCCCACATAGGGAAGGGGCCGAATGGAATTTAGAGGGTTATAGCTGCTTCAAGCACCTTTCGCCCAAACTTGGCGTCAGCAGATGCCTGTAAGTCCAATTTATAATGTTTGATGAACGTAGAAATAGAAGCCCAGGTAGCTACCTTGCAAATTTCTTCTGGGGAAGCAGCTGCTTTGAGGGCCCATGAGGTTGACATGGCCCTAGTTGAGTGGGCTTTTAGTCCTTTTGGAGGATCTTGATCTGCTGTTTCATAAGAGAGGGCAATGCAGTCACGTATCCACCTAGCGATCGAAGCCTTAGAGGCTGCCGATCCCTTATATTGACCCCCAAAGTGTACTAGAAGAGAGTCAGATTTTCGGAAGTCCTGAGTTCTGGACAGATAAATCTGTAGACACCTGACCAGATCTAGGTTATGTAGACGTTTTTCCAGATCATGCTCTGGATGAGGACAGAAGGATGGTAACACTATATCCTGATTCAGGTGAAACTGGGAGATGACTTTGGAACGGAAGGTCGGTTTAGGTCGCAACACAACTTTATCCTGATGGAATGTGATAAAGGGTGATACCGCCATCAATGCTTGTAATTCGCTGACCCTTCTAGCTGAAGTAACTGCTATTAAGAATGCTGTTTTCAAGGAAAGGTGTTTAATGGATACCTCTTGAAGAGGCTCAAAATATGGATGAGATGCCAATTGCTGTAACACCAAATTAAGATCCCAAGGGGGAATGGTATCTCTTATGGTTGGTTTAATTTTAGAAATAGAAGTTAAATAGCGTCTAATAAGGTAGTTATCCGCCAGCGGAGATGCCAATATAGCTGATAATGCTGACAGTTGTACTTTTAATGATGAGGGTTTTAATCCTTTTTGGAATCCTTCCTGTAAAAAATCCAAGATTTTAGTAGGAGATATGGTAGATCTGTCCAAATGATGGCTCACGCACCATTTGTAAAATATGGACCATACTCTGTAATAAATTTTTTGTGGATGATATTTTCCTTCCTTTGAGCATGGTTTCAATCACTGCTTCGGAAGTGCCTTGTAACCTTAAGGACTGCCGCTCAGCCTCCAAGCCTGAAGCTGGAAGAAAGCTGGGTTGGGATGTTGTATCGGTCCCTGAAGAAGCAGGTCTGAGCTGACTGGGAGAGGTAGAGGAACTCTGCATGACATCCGGAGCAAGTCTGGAAACCATGGCTTCCTCGGCCAGTATGGAGCAATCAGAATTATTTCTGCTTTGTCCTTTCTGATTTTCCTGATGACCTCGTTTATCAGAGGTAGCGGAGGAAACAGGTATGCTAGTTTGAAGTTCCACGGGATCCTTAGGGCGTCTTGTCCTAATGCCCGAGGCTCCTGCCACCTGGACAGGTACTGATCGCATTTTTTGTTTTGATTTGTGGCCATGAGATCCACTTCTGGGAGACCCAGATTGGCCACTACTAGTTGAAATATTTTTGGGTTTAACTCCCATTCTCCTGGATCGATTTGATGTCTGCTGAGATAATCCGCTTGAGTATTCAGATGACCTGATAGGAAGGAGGCTGTGAGGGCATGCAGATTGTGTTCTGCCCAAAGTAGGATCCTGATTGCTAGACAGTTCAATTGGTGGCTGCGGGTTCCTCCTTGGTTTAGGATGTATTGTACTGCCGTGGAGTTGTCTGATCTGATCAGAACAGACTGTTGATGAAGGTGTTGTCTGAAATGCTTCAGAGTGTTCCAGACTGCCTTGAGTTCCAGGACATTGATATGCATAGTTTCTTCCCTGGCAGACCATATGCCCTGAACTGTTTTGTTGTTCCAAATCCCTCCCCAGCCTAGCTTGCTGGCATCTGTGTGGAGAATCTGCCATTCTGGATCGGTCAAAGCTCTGCCCTTTGCTAGATTTGAAGGAAGAGTCCACCATTCCAATTCCAGTCTGACTGGCTTTGAGACTGGGATTAGTTGGTGGAAATTCTTGGGCTGTCTTTTGAAGTAGGTCAAGTAATGCATTTGTGTCATTCGGGCATGCGTCCTGGCCCAGGGAATAACCTGATTGGTTGATGCAAGGTGTCCCAGGAGTCTTGAGAAGGCTTTTGCCGATCGTTGTCTCTGTTGAAGAAACTTGCGGACATGATTGAGTATTCTTGTCTGCCGATCTGATGACAGGAATGCTAGGCCCCGTAGGGTGTTGAATCTTATTCCCAGGAATATCAGGTCCTGAGAGGGTACCATAGAGCTCTTGCTGAAATTTATTAGCCATCCTAATTGCTGCATCTGGTTTATGCATATTCTGGTGCTGGTCAGAGCATTCTGTAAGGAAGATTCTATTATCAAAATGTCGTCCAGGTAAGGAATGACTTTGAGAAGATATTGCTTTCTGAGAAATGCCATCACGTTTGACATGATCTTTGTGAAGATCCGGGGTGCCGATGCCAGGCCGAATGGTAGGGCTCGGTATTGGAAATGCCTGCCGAAGATGTGAAACCTGAGAAATCTTCGATGTTGTTGCCGGATCAACACATGGTAATAGGCGTCGCGAAGATCTATTCGTGTCAAGTATGCACCCTGTTGTATCAACTTCATTGTGGATGATATCGTTTCCATCTTGAAGTGATGTACATAAAGATGAGAGTTGAGATCCTTCAGATCCAAGATGATACGTAGTTCCCCTGTAGGCTTTATAGTATAGAAAAGAGTTGAATAGAAGCCCCTGAATTTCTGTTGAGCAGGGACTTCCTCTATTACTTTGTTCTTCAACAGGCACTGGAGGGCTTGTCTCATCTTTGGGATCATAGATGTTTTCCTTACTTTTGAACAACGAAATTGATGAGGAGGGGGGGCAGTTTTGAATTCCAGAGAATACCCCTTCTGGATAATTTCCCATACCCATTTGTCTGGATGAATCTGAGACCAGGTCAAATGGAATTCCTCCAGTCTGCCCCCTACTGGAGGAGAAGGGGGGAGACTGGCTTCATTGATTGAACTGTCCACGCCGCTGGAAATCTCTACGATTTCCAGGTCTCTGGGAGATTTGTGAACCACGTTTCTTCTGATCATAGCCTCTTCCTGGTTTGTAACTTCGGGCCTCACGAAAGGACTGTTTCTTGTACTGCCCAGAACGTATGGGAGATCTTCTTATTTTCTTGTCCTGTGGAAGGAACTGACTCTTACCGCCTGAAGATCGTTTTATTATCTCCTCCAGTTGATCTCCAAATAGTTTCGCACCTGAAAAGGGCAGCGAGACCAGTTTGTTTTTGGAAGAAGGATCTGCTTCCCAAGCCTTGATCCACATAGCGCGTCTGGCAGTAACCGAGAGTGATGAAGCTCTTGCTAGCAGACGTATGTTATCCAGGGAGGCATCACAGGAGTAGTTGATGGCATCTTTGATGGTGGCTAATTCTTTAATAAGGCGTGCTCTGGATACAGATGATTCAATCTTTTCTTCAAGTTCCGTAATCCAGATCCTTAGGGTTCTAAAGGTAGATGCCATGGCCGTAGCTGTTTTGAGGTTCTGGCCTATGGTGGCGAATTGCTTCTTCAATACGCTATCTGCTTTTTTCTCCATGGGATCCTTTAGAGTGGTGCCGTCTTCCAGGAGAATAGTGGTTCGCCTTGAAGTTTGGGCAATTGCAGCGTCTACTTTAGGAGGGTTGAACCAGTTGGAAGTTTCTTCTTCTGGAAAGGGATACATCCGATGAAATCTTTTTGAGATAGCTCCTCTTTTTTCAGTCATCTTCCATTCAGAAGTAATGATGTCCTGAATTGAGCTGTGCACAGGAAATTGGGGAACTGCCTTCTTATAACCCACAAATGCGGCATCCATTACATTTAAATCTTTTTGGGTTTCTGATAATCCCAGAGTTTTTCTCATAATTTTTATAAGATGATCCATTTTATCAATGCTAAAACTGCCGGCTTCTTCCACCAGCTCTCCTTCTTCTGCTGATGAAGCCGCTGACTCTAAATCAATGTAAGTATCATCATAGTCGTCCTGAGTACCTGATGGACCCTCTTCTGGATCTGAAGTCCTAGGACGCTTTTTTGCTGCCTCCTGCATTGAAGTAAAAGTGTCCTGCATAGAGGTCTTCATCCAGGACAAGAAGTCCTGGAATTGAACAGGCACATTTCCACCTGCCGCTAGTTGCAGGCATGTAGAACACAGCTTAGCCTGATCTGTAGCAGGTAAAGTTTTGTTGCATCCTGCACAGGGTTTTTCCTTTGGACCTGCTTTGTCTTCTTTAGCAGGTTCAGCAAGTTTGCTTTTATCAGCCTTAGCCTCTTTGGCAGTAGACATGGCTTAAGGCAATACAGGCAGCAATGGGACGGTACTTTGTTACCACATACAGATAGAGGCAGAAACAAATATCTATATATATATATATATATATATATAACGGTCACTTACCTGTAGTCCGTTCAGGATCCATCCTTTATGCCTGCAGTGCCGACCGGAAGTTCCTCGTCCGCGTGCGTTCCACCCTGGAACGCATCGTGATGCGTTTCCTGTTTCCGGTCCTATGCCTTCAACATAGGCTGTGAGCGGGCGCGTGCGCGCGCTAACAAGCCCTGAACTCCGAATGGAGATGCCACATGGGGGGAAGTGGAATGGCGCCCTGCGAGAATCCAGTTTCCCAAAGTGGCCAAAGGATGCAACGCCACTGTCTGCGGTATGTGTGTTTGCCTGGTTCGTTCCCATAGTAGGGGAGTCCTCTGTATTTAGCGAGTTGAGAGCGGGAGGCATAGCCTCCGTCCTCCAGCTGGGTAGGACCAAAATAACTGCAGAGGAGAGGTAGCTAGCAAAATTTAAAGATTGGTCCTACCCAGCTGGAAGGCGGAGCCAAAGCCCACAGTGCCGTGGATTGGACACAGAGGAAAATAAAGTTCTCTGCTTCCTCCCCCCTCTCATACATCAGCTATATAGCTAACGGCATGAGATCCTGGTTCCTGGATCAGATGGTGGCTCTTCAGCAGCGCGCAACATAGCTATAGCTAAAAATATATACTTCATCAGAACGGTCTACAATCTGTGCCTGGTTTGCAAGCACACATTGTAAACCATTCAGATGAAATATTTGTCTTTAGATATCATTATATCAGCGCTGCTGAAGAGCCGCTACTGGTCAAGCAACCAGAATCTGCTTCTGACAGCTTTATGGGTCGTCAAGCAGAAAGGGAAGGGAGTAGAGAACTTTATTTTCATTATCTCTCAAACCGTAACGCTAATACTTTTTTCCTGACATATTACTAATGGACCACGGACCATTTTTTTTTCTGCATCCAGTTCCGGGCTACCCAAACGGCATGCAGCCGCGCATTCCATGTTGGTCCTGGCATGTCATGGGTCCTTAATGCAAAACAGCACATGACGTGCCAGTACCGTCAAGGGTCATTGAGGGATTAAACCTATGTTTTTTTTTTTTTTAATTTTTCTATTTACATTAGCAGTGCTCTCTAGTGGTCAAATTCCAATTAGTTTTTCTGTTACATTGTAATGGAGAAGAAAATCAGACTCTAGAATGCGATAGAAACCACATAGTCACTTCCTGCCCGTTAGAACAAATTAGGAAGTAAACACAGTAAATTCACTTCCTGGTTATCTGAACGGTTATAAAGTTTGAATAAAACAACTGACAGAGGTGGGAGTGACTTTGTTTTACTCAGCAGGAAAATCTTTGTAACATATAGGTTTTCGTTAAAAAAAAAAAAAAAAAAAGTTTACTGCTCCTTTAACAAACTTATTTTTATCCAGTAACATGTTTAATTGGACTGATAAAAAGATACATCAATCAAATTCAACTTTTGTTTCATAAACCAGAAATAATGAGAACTATATAAGCGTTGTTGCTCCAAAATCAGTATTAGACTATTCACTGGAACTTCCTGTTTTACCTACTAATACACAGTATAACCATTTATGTTCCCTACTGAAAGAATTGCACCTAATCTGCTCTCAAATATATCCTTTGTATCTGACATTACCACATCTTTGGGCACAATTTAACAGACCGTACTGTAAAAAAAAAAAAAAAAAAGAAACCTTCCTCTGCTGAAGTTGAAACCTCCTTTTCTCTAATCCTAAAGGCTGGCCCCTAGTTATTTGATCCAGCCTTGGAGTGAAAAGCTCATTAGAGATACTAGTATTAACCCTGCTGTTACTTATAAAATGTAACAAGATCCCCCCTCTTAGGCGTCTTTTCTCTAAAGTAAATATACCAGGTTTGGCTAGTCATTCTTCATACTTCAATCCTCCATTCCCTTAAACGGGAACTACCACCTCTATAAAACTTTAGCTTATTTTAATCCTTCTCTAGCGATAAACTTGTTGAGACTTCTTGTGCCGCCTTGCTTGTTGATGTAGGCTACCTCTGTGGCGTTGTCCGACTGTACCCTGACCGGGCAATCCTCCAGCTGTCTCGTCCAATGTCGCAGGGCATGAAAAATCACCCGAAGCTCCTGGACACTGATGGGAAGGAGATATTTCTCCTGGGACCACCGGCCCTGAGCATTCAAGTGCCCCCTGACTGCACCCCATCTGGAGAGGCTGGCGTCTGTCATCACTGTTGTCCAGATTGGCATCAGGAAGAGCCTGCCTTTCAGAAGATTGTTCAGGTTGAGCCACCACGAGAGGCTCAGCTCCACGTAAAGAGGGAGAGATAGGGACCTCTCTAAGAGATCTGGTTGACCTGGCATGCCAGGATTAGAAACCTCTGAAGTTCCCTGGTATAAGCCATGGCAAATGAAACCGCTTCTATGGTGGAAATTAACTTCCCCACCAGGGATGACAACTTCTTGGCTGGAACCGGATCCTGAGACAGGACAGCCTGGACCTTCAGTGCTATCTGATGAGCCCTTCGTCCGTGAGAAACACCATCCCTCTCTGGGTGTCAAACAGGAGGCCCAGACACACCATCCTCTGTGAGGGAAAAAGGTTTGACTTGTCTAGATTGATGATCCACCCGTGACGGGACAGAGCATGAATGCAATCCTGCACCTGCTGATGAAGGAGTTCCGGAGAAGATGCCTTCAGAAGGAGATCGTCCTTGTACGGGGTAACTCTGATGCCGTCCCCATGGAGAACAGAAATCAATGCTCCCAGGACTCTGTTGAAGACTTGAGGAGCCGTGGTCAGGCCAAAGGGGAGGGCTGAAAACTGGAAATGCCCTCGGTCTCATGCAAAGCAAAGAAATTGCAGACTCTCTGGATGAATAGTGATGTGCAAATAAGCATCCTGAAGATCCAGAGAGACCAGAAATTCCCCAGGGCACATGGCAGCTCTCACCCTGCGGAGTGACTCCTGGAGGAATTGGGACCTGACCACAAAGGAGTTGAGATCCTTCAAATACAAAATGGGACAGCAGCCACCATCCTTCTTGGAAAGCACAAAGAGATTAGAGTAGAACCCCAACCCCCAATTCCTGAGGAGGAACAGGTTCCAAGACCGCCTTGTCCAGAAGGGCCTGAATGGCTCCCTCGAAAAAGGCATCTCTTTTCTGCTCCCAAGGGAGAACGAGAAAGAAAGGTCCTTGGAGGAGGAAGAGAGGTGAAGGGAATCCTGTATCCTGAGGCCACCACTTGTAAAACCCATGGGTCCACTAAAGAGGCCTGCCAAGCTGAAAGGTAGTGGCGTAGGCGGCCAACTACATGCGGGTGGGGACCTGGGTTCGGTGAGTCATGCAGAAGGAGGTTTGGAAGCCTTGGGCTTCGTGAAGGACTCGGATCTCCATTACTGCTTAGGCTTGGATGAGGAGCACAGAGCCTGAGGCACCTCTTGGGTTGCCTGGTGCGAGTCAGCCTGAAAGGGACAAAAAAGCTGATTCCTTTTGACAGGTGCCTTCTTCCTCTGGACCACTGGCAGGTGAGTACTCTTCCCTCCAGTGGCTTCACTGATCAGATCCTTGAGATCAGGCCCAAACAGTGAGGTGCCCTGAAAGGGCAAGGACAGGAGAGCCCTCTTGGAGGCCGTGTCAGCAGACCAGATCTTAAGCCAAAGAGGACGTCTGGCTACCACAGACATAGTTGATGCCCTGGCCACCATGCACACATCATCAAACAGAGCAGCAGAAACATAATGCTGAGCCTCAGAGATGCTGGCGAGAAGCCGCAACATGTCAGTAGTAGGAGCTCCCTGACGCACAGCTGAAGTGAGCTGCTCAGTCCAAGCAGCAACGACTCTATTCACCCACGTCGCAGTGCAGAACCAGCCATCGCAAAAATGGCCTTGAGAGAGGTCTCAAGCTTTTTGTCAGTCCAGTCTTTCATAGCAGATGCAAAGGCAAGGCAGTGGACATAGAAAGCCTGGAGACAGGGGCATCCGCTTTGAGGGGATGAGACCACTGTGCTAGGGCCACTTCAGAGAATGGATAAAACTTAGCAAATTTCCTAGAGACAAGCGGTCAAGAGTGGGGTTAGGTGGAAAACAAGTATGGGGCCTAACAGGCTCCTGAAACACATTGGAGGCATCAGAAGAAACCTCCAGTACCAGGGGAATGTTCAGGGTGTTCAACACAGCCCTGATCAGGCCCTCAGCTGAGGAGACAGGATCAGCCTCAAAAGGGGAACAGTTTTCATCATCAGAATCCACCAATAATTCTTCTTCAGAGGAATCAGACAGATCACATACACCCGGTAGTTTATGCAGGGAAGATCTGATAGGGTCGGGGGCCTGCCACAGGTGGAAGACCCCCTGCAAGGTCGATGAAAGGAGTTGTAAGGTGGACCGGAGGTCCCTGGTAGTAGCCTTAAACTCTTGCATCCAAACTGGCTCTAGTGCATGGCTGTAGGCCCCTGCAGGAGATTCAGGGGAAGCAGCACATGCTGGGCAAACATGACCTGAGTATTCTCTAGGTAATCCTGAGTGACATGAGGAGCAATGGGGAACACATCCTTAGTCTTAGGCCTAGCCCCAAGGTCTAAGGAGTAGACATTCTCACAGAGTCAAACGGACAAAGTATCAGAAACACCCACAAAGAAGTGTGTATGATAAAAAAAAATAAAAAAAATCTCCCCAGAAACGCTAAAATAGACTTATCTGGTAGGCGAAGGGTTAAGCTGCTGAGGACAGAAGTCGTCCAAGCCCTGCTTAGGATACTCTATCAGCGAAGGAACAAAATGGCTGCCGCAGCAGGAGCCAATCAGATGCGAGCACATGAAGCGAGTGCTCATGGGAATTTTAGTTTCACTGAAAAAGTACCCCAACAATGCCTGAAGCCCCCTGGGCCGCCAACATGTCCAGAATGCTGACCGGATAACAGAGCAAGAGCAGACCAACCAAATGAGCCATCTCTGACCTCTCTACATGGAGCAGTTGCAGAGATATGTCCCAAACTGTAAAGTCCCATAGAACTGAATGAAGCAATGGCATCTATGCGTTAAACGAGTGCCTTAAAGGCACGGAACACAAAATTAATAAGGTGAATACCAAAATGTAAAACCACTCAAAACCCCACTAGAACAAGTCAGCAGACCCAATAAACACTGGTCACCAGTAGGGAAAGTGCCCACAACTCCCCAAAAAGATGCTAACCAGCAGCAAAAGGGTTAAGTTACCACAGAAACTTGCTCCAAACATCTCACAGACATACAGATAAACCCAATGAGTGCATGAGTATGTAACAGAAACTCAAAATGAGACCCCTGTGCGGAGGGGAAGCATGGGACACGTGGACCTCAGCATTCAAAGGGTGCTCACCAGATCAGCAGATCTACTGGTATTCAGATTACCGTATATCAAGAAGAAGCCACAGTGGGCAACTCCTGGGGAAAGAACTTAAAGCTAAGATTTTCCCCCCAGGGCTTAGGTCCACAAAAGCACCTGGTAAACTGAGCTATCCACATTTGGGTGATGGGAATTGTCAGTGATGGTTATCCGCCTAATGGTGGTATCCTATATCTAAGAGAAAAATAATAAAAAAGCTAAAACTATAGCAGAACTGTTCTCTTGCCTTGTGTCTTGACCAAGGAACACATTTTACTGGATGGGGATTGGCTAGCTGCAAGCTGAGAAGAGAGGAGGTAGGCTCCACCCAGCAGTCACCTGTCAGAATTGTTCCTGCCTACTTAAAGGGGCTGATCGCCTACCCCAAAGTTACCAGTAACCTGTACTGGACAACAGAGAAAAACAAATGTCGTCTGCTATAAAGTAATTTAAAAGATTCAATATCCAGCAATTAAAAAAAAAACAAAATGTAATAAAAAAGCCTTAAAGGATAAATCTAATATAATTTTTTAGCTTCTAAAATCCTAAGGGTCCTATACAGGAAGCTTACAAGGAATAACCCTTTTTAGTGTACTGGAGACCTGTCTAACATTCTTGGGGTTAAAGGTCTCGGTTATATTACTAAGAAATGTTTTTGTCCCCAAAGTTAAAGATGCTTTACTCCAAAACTGCTCTTCTTTAGCTTCTTGAATATAGCTTGAGTCTTAAAAAAAAAAATCCTATATAACAATTTGCTAAAAAGTTTGTCATGACGCAGTCATGCGCAGTAGAGACTGCCCGTGACGCGGCTGATATGGAGCGGGGTGCTCCGAATTTAGACCGTGCACAGAGAAGACCCCAGCTGAATTCAGAGGGCCCTGCTCCATATCAGCAGCAGTGCAGGCAGTCTCTACTATGCATGACTGCCCCGCGACCGGCTGGCACTGTGGCCCATGTACACGGGCTCTTCAACTAGTACTCAGTGTGAAATTATATAATCAAAATCACAATGAAGTGGGTGAACACAATTCACTATTGACCGATGAAAAAAAATTTTATTGCTTAAACTTTGAGATCAATTTATTTAGCGAGTAAAAGACAAATAAATCAACATCACATGCATTACGGTGCCTTTTCTGTGTCAAAATGGAGGTAAATTAACGTTACAATATCATGCAGTGTAGATTTAATTTTATGATGTTTTAAGAGCACACTGTACAACTAAATGGAAGTAATTTTGTGACTAAATGTGAGCAGTTACACGTATCAAAGGGAGCCCAACAGGCACCTGAACAGGAACAGAGAATACAAAGCCTGAGCCCATATAGGCACACATTAATGACATTCAATTAAACAGTGTTCCTTTTCTGACATGCAGAGAATCCCCCAAAAAAGACCAATAACATTTGCTACATTTATATAACAAAGTATGAACTTGCGTCTATGATCTAATCTAAAACAAAGACTAGAATTGCTTGATTCACCAAAGTGAAAAACTGTGAAATACTATTAATAACTGAAATTGTTAACAAGTGTTTTATTAAATTATGTAGAAGCCAATATGTTTTAAACCTACTACTTATATATATATTAAAGGGATAGTAAAGCCTGTTGTTATGAAATGCTAATAATAATTACAATAATAAACAAAATGATAGAAGTTATGGTTTGAGAGATATATGAAGATAAAGTTTCCCTCTCCCTTTCCCTTCTCTGACGTGACCTGTAAAGCCAGCTGCAGGATATCCTGTTCGGAGGACCTGACGGAGGCTCTTAAGCAGAGCCAAAATAGCGGAATCTAGAAATAAATACTTCATTGGATCGTTCTACAAAGCGTGCCTGGTTTGCAGGCACACTTTGAAGACTGTTCCAATAAAGTATTTGTTTCACGATCGCACTATTTCGGCTCTGCGGAATAGCCTCTGTCTGGTCACGCGACCAGGATAAACTGCAGCTGGCTTTACAGATCACGTCAGAGAAGGGGGGGGGGGGGACTTCTTCATATATCTCTGAAACAATAAAGGTTTGAGAGATGGAACTTCTATTGGTTAGTTTATTATTGTAATAGCTACAATATTAGTTTTTCATAACAACAGACTTTATTATCCTTTTAAATGAGTAGTAATTCCTGGAATTAACAAGGTTTAATATTGTTCATATGAAAAAAATAAATGAAATGCAGTAAATCCATTGCTTAAAGATGTGTATTAAGATTTATAAGCATTAAAAGACCTCTTCTCCTGACCCTTTTACTCACGTCAGCTCTCTAGCTGACAGATCGAGATTCTGGTCATCCGACCGGACGGCTCTTCAGCACAGCCGATTTTGATTTATATACAAAGAAATACTTAATTAGAATGGTCTACAAAGTGAGCCTGCTGAAAGGCTGTATGGTCAGATGACCAGAATCTCTCTCTGTCACCTACAGCTCTGATGTAAGAAAAAGGGCAGGAGGTGGGGGACTTTAAAAGCTTATAAATCTTAAAATACACATCTTTAAGCAATGGATTTTCTGCATTTCATTTTTTTTTTTTTCATATGAACAATATTAAACCTTGTTAATTCCAGGTATTACTATCCCTTTAAGGTTAATGTGAAAAAACTGACTAATGTGCATAGCACCCAAAGAATAAGCACATTAGTCATGTGCACCTGGAAAAACTAGAGAAAATCACATTTGTTGATAATTCTAAATTTGTTTTCAGTGGTACTCAAAGGGTTATCCATGACCTTAAATCATAACCCTAAAAAATAACCTCTAACCCTAAGCTAACCTAACAACAAAGCCAACCATAAATCCTAACACACAACCCAGGTATTTAACCTAACCAACAACACAGACTCTGGCTACTATACACCCAATAGAAGTCAAACAGAGGCAGCAGTGATCTCCTAAAGACTGCAGTTCCAGCCACTGTCATCACAAAACAATGACCGCAGGTAAGAAACTTTATTATGCTCACTTAAGCCAGGAACGCTTTAATTAAATCCAGACAAGACAGATATTTATTAACCAAGCATGTAAAAACACATTTTTCCATTAATAACTCTAATTACTTGGAACACTATATTCAAAATATTATAGCTACGACTCAGTTCTTATATTAAGCACTGTGAAACATGATGAAACAAGCTTTATCCGAGAAAAAGAATTAAAAAGAAAAAACAGCACCACAAGCTGTGTTTTGACATTTTAGTGACTTTTAGTGATGATAGTCAGTAGCCTGTCAAGCACTGTAATCCTAAAACACTAAGAAATATGATAAATAATAGATGAAAGAATACTGTATATAGGCCACGTACACAAAGACATGAGAGCAACTATGGGCCAAACCAACTGCACAGTAAGTGAGAAATACAAATTCCCACTGATTTAAAATATAGGAATTTGATACATTTTTCATTTGTTCCCTATGATACAATTACTTTACACCACAACTGTGCCAGTCTTTTTTTGTGTGTATGTTCCCATGTACACAGTTATCATCAAAACAAAGAGTCCAGCCATATGATGCTACTAATTAGCAATTTTCCATCTGAACAAATAATCTTGTTTTACCTCCGTTAAACGTGGTATATGAAGGCCTTTTGGATGGTCTCCTCCTGATTTCCTCGATTTACCAGGCCAAGTCCTTTTTCTGTGACTTTCTGCTATTCCAGACCAGGCAAAGACATCATGATATGCCAGATCCAAGTCTGTTGGATCCACAGCGAACTGACATATCAACTTTAGCAAACATGCTAAACAGTCCAGCTGCCACTGTAAAGACACAAATTGAGCTATAAATAAATTGCACTTGGAAAACTTACATTTCTTTTTTGGATCTGCTGGCAGAAATGAAGTGAATCACATCTGATGCTTGATTTAAGAAATGAAATTAACAAACAGTTAATGGCTCTTTCCATCAATATCAATCATATCAATAATATTCTCTGGCATCTTAATTTACACTTTAAATGTCATATTACTGTGTACCAATGATCTGAGGTGGCCAATCAGAAATACAATATATATATAGAAACCTGACAACAACCATGATACCTGCCCTAGAACACTAAGGGCTTAGGAAGGAGCATCAAAATGATGTTGTCTCACAATGTTGGTGGGACTTAATTGGCATGGATGGGATTAAGGAGAATGATGGACAGGATTATGGCAGTGCATAGGGATCATCTCTAAAGGGAGGCAAGAAATGGGCATAACAGAGAAGTGGGCAGGATTACAAGTGAACACTTTGTGCCAGAGAAAGAGCCTGTCTGTCTCCAGAGATGCAGCGATGAGTTACATGGCATACAGATGCAGGTACACCAGAATTATATTTATTAAGAGTTATTACATATTAAATTAGTTTAAATAAAAGACAAAAGTCCACCAGGTTCAACCTCTGCCACAGTATGCACCCAGAAAACAAACTAATTATTCCTGTCAACAAGATGGGTGTTTGTCTAGTTACCAAAAAGCTTTAAATTTAGTCTTTTAACACATATTATAATCCTGTATGTCCATAGAACTAATTCTATTCCTCTCTTAAATGTCTCCATTGCATTTGTCAGCACCATATCCTAGGTAAAAAATTCTAGAATTTAACAGACCTTATTATAAAGTACAATTTCTCTGTTGAAGCTGAAATTGAAACCACCTTTACTCTAATCCTAACCCTTTTCATTCCAGTGAAATTAACACATGTCCTTGATAATAACTAACAATGTAAAATAAAGCTCACAGAACATTCAGTGCAGCAGAGATGCTATAAGATTGTATAAATCTGATTTTGAAGTCTATCAACCAGAAAACGGTCTGGATTTGGACCAAGCCTTAGACTGAAAGTGTTAGTAATGTCTAAAAAGAAGTTTTTAGCATTTAGAAGAGCTTAAAAAGCTGAGCAAAATGCAAAAAAAGTATGTCTCAAACCGCTGTGGTTTAAGAGATACAGGCGTTTAAAGTTTGATCTCTCTTACTGACAGCTGTAAAGCTGTCAGCAGGAGAGCCGTGTCGGTCGACACGGAGGTGTTTGAGAAGTGCTGAGATCTCGTTACTTACAAGGAATCCCTTCATTGGAATGGTCTAAAACGTGTGCCGACCGACACAGCTCTCCTGCTGACAGCTTTACAGCTGTCAGTAAGAGAGATCAAACTTTAAACGCCTGTATCTCTTAAACCACAGCGGTTTGAGAGATACTTTTTTTGCATTTTGCTCAGCTTTTTAAGCTCTTCTAAATGCTAAAAACTTCTTTCATTTTGTCCAATAACCCCCTGACTTCTTGTGTTATCCCACTAACTGATAACAATATGGTTGTACTTATTTGTTAAGGCTCTTCTACTGATATAAAAAAATATTTTTTCTCTAGCGTCACTGAAAGATGCAGGGACCATGGTGTTAAGTAGCGTGCCTATGGTAGGCAGGGCACTAATAAAAAAAAAAAAAAAATCTCCTCTCATTTCCTAGCTGTTAACCCCTCTCCCTGCCCAACTGCCTTTAGTTTTAAAAACAGTGTCCCTTAAGAAAGTACAGGACAACTTTTATCCAGAAAAGATCTTCATTAGTTAGGCATTTTATTATTTTACCTTCCTCCTCAAAGCTTCTGAGGGCCCTCACTTTGTGAGGAGAATCCTCCTATTTAACTAGCTTCGTTCCTTTGGAATACTATAATTTCTGATTCATAGTGGCCTGAACTCTGACTTTGGCTGTTAAGAAGTGAGAAGCTTTGTCGTTAGTAGGTGATCCCTGTGGGACAAACACAGGTTTATTTCTATATTACATATTGCTTGGTTTTAATTATAGAGAACATTAAAATCAAATGTATTTACTTATTTATTTCAACTTCCCTTACTAGTTATAATAATTTATTATATTTATTTCTGTAACGACTACTATATTTGCCTCAGTACATAATGCTTGCCTTTTCCATACAGAGCACTATACCTTTATGAGGAATTGCTGGTTTCCTTCTACTCACTTAAATTTGGAATTTAAGCTTGCACATGCTAGGGGGCGTGCACACTCAAGTTGCCTTACACAATGGCGGCCGCTGCTTCCCGTACCTCCAAAGATTCTCTGCAACTGAAGGGTGAAAACTGTACTTGTCCGGGTGACTGCTCCGTAGAAGCAGGGCACTCAGTACTGTTGCTAGAGTTTGTTTTTGAGCTCCAACTCCTTCCCTTTCACTGCCAACTCCTTTGTGGCCAAGGTCTGCACCTTCCCCATTTGGGTTTTTTATGTGAGGAATTAAGTCTATTAATAATACTTCAGTGATCATCCCTTTGGGTACACACTATAATATTTCTGTTGTTAAACTACAAGTGTTCATTAAGGCTAAATTTCTTTGGGATACTGCTCTTTATTGAATTGAATTGTTGTTATTCTAAGGAAGTTGAACTCCTTTTCAATCAGGGCTCACTCAGTTAACATTAAGATTTAACTGAATCTTTTCTTTCATGTATTTATTGATATGGCAGACAAAGAGGAGGAGAAGAAAACTAAAAGGAAAAAAAAAGTAATTCTATACATCTAAAAAAGACAATGTAAAGGTCACAAACAATTTGTCTGTGTGCTAACTGTATGGACAGTGCTTCCACATCTACTGATGCTCCCCCCAATGCTTGAACCAGAGTGAGCCAAGGTTCTCTTGCCAAATTAGAGAGGATTTTGGACAAATTACATCAGCCCCTCTGTCACCAGTTAAAAGACCATAAACCAAAAACCTCAAAAAATCTTCTTTTCCACTCTCAGATAAATCTGATGATGAAGGTGACGATGAAGGTGAATTGGCTGGGGTTCCAATTTAGATGATTCAGAATCCATGGACTCTTTAATTAAAATTATCCTGGATGTCTTGGAAGTTTCTATTGACCAAGCCTCTAAGTCCTCTACCAAGTGTATCTTCTTAAGAGTAAAAAGAAATCTACGGTCATATTCCCTGACTAAGAAGACCTTGATCAGATAGTAACAAATGACTGGGAAACCACATATAAAACTGTGGTCATTTCTAAAAAAAAAAAAAAAACGTGCTAAGGTATACCCCTTTTCTAAAGCCAAGGTTGACCGTTGGTCCAAACCGCCAACAGTTGACCCTATTGTATCCAGATTATCCAAACATAACACTACCCCTATTCCATCTGTAGCAGCACTTAAATATACTGCTGACGAAAAGGTTGATACCTTGAACAGGTGTTTTCTGGATTAGGAGCAATCATGTGAGCATAATTTGCTTCAGCCTGGACATGCAGAGCTCCTGATGCCTGGCAGGCTCAAATTATTCAAGCTTTGCAGAATAATGTGCATCATAATTAAATATTTCCTCTCATAGGCTACCTCCAAGAGTCCATCTCCTATATTGGGGAAGCTGCCTTGTAGATTGCGAAATTAGTCATGCTATACAGTTAAAGATTTGGAATGCAGATTCTGCTTCCAAAAATGCTCTAATTTCCTTACCTTTAAAGGATCCCTCCTTTGTGGCCCAGAGTTAGACATAATTGTCAGCCACACCACTGGATGTAAAAGTACCTTTCTGCCTCAAATAAACCTAAGATGTTTGACAAGAAAAGGACATTTACTTACAGAGGTAAAACGTCCTCCAGACAACCTTCTAATCTTTCTTCTGGATGTTCCTTTCATTATCATAGAACAAAACCCAACTGGACACAAAAGAAAACTGTGCCCAAGGCTTTAGACTCCAAGCCCGCTATCAAATGAGATTTGGAATATGTAGTTTTCCACATATTCTCCTCTGGGGCGAAGCCTCCATCACTTCACACATCAATGAAGGATGTCAATTTCAGACAAGTGGGTTCTACAACACATTCAAGGGTACAGAATGTCTTTCACAAAGCTTCCTCCTCTTCGTTTTTTTTTTTTTTTTTTTAACTCGAGGGAACCAAAAGAAAAGGAGTTACAGGAAGCCTTTCATCAGGCTATCTGTCAGTTCCTAGACTATGCAGTAATAGTTCCAGTACCAAAAGTTCAAAGGCTTTTATGCCAATCTTTGTATGGTACCCAAAAAAGACAAAGGATTCTATCCTATCCTGGACATGAAAAACATAACTAGTTTATCAAAGTTCCCAGGTTCAAAATGGAGTCCATCAAGTAAGTGATAGCAGCCATGAAACCAGAGGAATTTTTCAACTCTTTCGACATCAAATATTTGCTACCTACACATCCCTATTTGGCCCAAACACTGGGAATATTTCAGATTTGCTTACCAATACAAACACTTTAAATTTGTGGCTCTGCCTTTCAGCCTAGCTACAGTTCCAAGAATTTTCATCAAGGTGATGGCTCCTCTTATGGCTCACCTCAGATCCATGGGAATAAATCTGACTCCTTATTTGGATGATCTGTTGCTAAAGGATCCGTCTCTGAAGCTAATTCTACAACATCTTACTCTGTTAACTATGAAGAATCAAGGTTGGATAATTAACCTAAGCAAGTTTCAAATAGTACCATCTCAGTAGACACTTTGTATGCCCGAGATTCAACACCTGCCTTCACTACATGAAGATTATGGGAAAAATGGTGGCCAGAACAGAAGCAGTTCTGTTTGCTCCATTT
Organism: Rhinophrynus dorsalis; assembly: GCA_037306005.1. NCBI lineage: Eukaryota > Metazoa > Chordata > Amphibia > Anura > Rhinophrynidae > Rhinophrynus > Rhinophrynus dorsalis. Next base: position 117,992,353 of record CM074720.1, read on the forward strand.
CACTTGAAGCCTTTACAACTGGATCTGATTCAGAATTGGTCCAAAAATCTGAAATCATCATCGTATGATGAAGATATCCCAGTCCACAAGACAATCTCTCCACTAGTGGCTCATAAATTCAAATCTTCTTGCAGGGAAACATTTCTCCATCACAGAGTGGGAGACAGTCACAACACAAGCCAGTCTGTTCAGATGGGGAGCGGTGTACAAACATCTCCCCATTCAAGGTCAGTAAACTCCATCGAAGTCCCGCATTCCCATAAACACCTTGGAGATACCTGCAATTTACAATGCACAATTGGCATGGATGACTATTCTGAAGAATCTTCCCATTCAGATTCAGCCAGACAATGACACTGCAGTGGCATACATAAACCATCAAGGAAGGAGGAAAAGTAATGTTGCCTGGATGGAAGATATTAAATTCTTTTCTGGGAAGGGAACCATGTTCCAGCATTGTCAGCCATGTACATTCCAGGAGTGGAGAATTGTGAGGCAGATTACCTCAGCCATCAGACCATCGACCAAGGAGAATGGGAACTAAATCAGGAAATAACCCTTCAGATATCTCACCAATGGGGAGTTCCGGACAGACATGATGGCATCAAGAAGAAACAGAAATCTACTACATTCTGTCCAAGAGCAAAGGATTCAAAAGCAATAGCAGTGGATGCCCCAAAAATTCCTTGAAATGACAGATTAGTGTAGGTCTTCCACCATAGCAATGATTCCCAGAATAATCCGAAAAAAAGAAGAGATGGTGCACATCATGCTCATAGCTCCATTTTGGCCAAGGAGGGCTTGGTTTCAACAACTCAAAGACATTTCATTGACAGAGCCATGGATTCTACCTCAGATTCCAGACCTCATCTCTCAAGGCCCAATTCTCCACCACAACTTATACATCCTTGCTTTTGACATTGTGGAACTAGAAATCCAAATCCTGTGATTCAAACCATGATCACAGCTCGCAAATCCGTGTCATCTAAAATATATGACTGAGTCTGGGAAATCATTTTCTCTTTCTGTGCTAGAAAAAGTCTAGATCCCTCTTCTTTCAATCTTTCATCACTTCTAGAGTTCCTCCAAACAGGTCTAGATAAAGGTCTAAGGGTCAACTGCTGAAAGTCCAAGTGCCATCTCTTTCTGTGCTTTTCCAGAGAAAGCTTTCATTCAAGGGATCAACAGGATAGTTTCCCCCCAGACATCCTATTCCACCATGGGATTTGAATTTAGTGCTAGAGGCTCATCAGTCCTCTCCATCTGAGCCTTCATCAACTTTTAAAACAGTCTAACGATTGTATCTGCAAGAAGAGTTTCAGAATTGAGTGCTCTTTCTTGTATTTCTCTTCATTTTATCTTTCATCAAGATAAAGTGGTTTTAAGAACGTTTCCAGAGTTCCAACCTAAAGCAGTTTCTGCTTTCCACATAAACCTTTCCTTGGGTCCTAATTGTTCAAACTCTAAAGAAAAAGTTCTTCATACTTTAGATGTAGTGAGATGTTGAAAACATTACGTCAAAGTCACCCAAACATTTAGGGCTTCAGACACCTTTGTGATCCCAGAAGCCCCTAAAAAGGGCAGACCAGCTTCTACGACTACCATTGCTTCATGTCTTAAACAATCAGGCAAGCTTACAGACTAAAGTCTGTTCCAGCTTCCTTCAGAATCCCAGCTCATTCTACCAGGTCCTTCAGTACTTAGTGGACCTTGAAAGATCAAGCTACTGTTGACCAGTTGTGCAAGGCAGCTACATGGTCATCTGTTTACACTTTCACCAAGTTTTACATTTTGCATCCCAAGATGCTTGTTTTGGCCATAAAGTTTTACAGGTCACTGTTCATTAGTTTTCTTCCCTCCCACTCTCTGAGGCGGCTTTGGTACGTCTCCACAGTCACCACCAATAAATCATTTTTCTCAGTCCACTAGGGGGTTGCAGGGCTTCCCACCCACAGATAACTTGTTGGGTGAGGATGTACTGCCTTTTCTGGCAGATATTTGTTACTGCTATTCCCTTTCTGACTCTGCTACGTGAAAACTGAAGACGGTTAGGCAGGGGGATGGGTTAGCAGCTAGAAAGTGAGGAGTTTTTTTTTTATTCGAATGTTCTTCCTTCTATAGGCTTCTAAGGTATTATTGGCAAGTAAAAAATCCCTTTATTGAAAACTTTAGTGAGGATAAGGGAAAAAAGGCTTATCAACTTACCCATCCCATTTTTGAAAAGTCAATTGCTTTCTTTCTTAGATTTTAATATGGCAGGAATTGGTGTATATTAAAAAAAATAAATAAAATAATATATATATATATATATATATATATACACACACATATACATATATATATATATTTACACATACCTGTGTATGTATATTATATATATATATATATATAGTCGCGCACACGCACACAAGCATGCAGAAACACACTCACGCACAAGCTCACACACAAACACGCGCGCACAAGCTCATGCACAATCATGCACGTTTAATGGGGACAGTGACAGCAACCAACCAACCGGTACTCAAATGGCTATCCTGGCACTAAAATGGTTCTTGGGTTGATGGTGCTAGACTTAAATGGTTAATGGTAGATGTGACTCTCAAATGGTTTATGGTGCCACCTCCCCTGCACTGAAATGGTTTGTGGTGCAACCTGTCCACTCCTTCTTGCACTCAGATGGTTAATGGTGCTACCAATGCACACAATCCTGGCACTGAAATGGATAAGTGTGCAAAATCTGTACAATTAGGGCTGTAACTTTAGAATGGTGACAGTCCCAAAGGGTGAATATCAGCAATTAACCAATAAAAAAAAAACAGACCTTTAACTTTTTTTTTTTCTTGTTTCTTGCTCTTTAACTGACAAACTCTAATCCCCAGAGAAAACATTGTATTGCACTTATAGTAAAGAAATTATAAATCAGAGTGTAGGACTACAGTACCTAGAGGTCTCAAAGTTAAATTAAGGCAATCCCAGTTTAGTATGCAGAATATTGCTGGTGTAAAATAGGAGAAATATAAACTTACTACAGTCCAAGATTCCTGTTCTTTTGGCTCCAAAATTCCAGAATTAAATATCTCAATCAGCTGCTGAAGGCCACCTGCTGACACAAACTATAGAAACATTGTCAATTAATATAAGTGAAAAACAGCTACATCCTTTCACAATATTCACTATCCACACAGTGCATGGGAACACAAAATGTATTCTATGACTTACATATTGTATGGAAATGAAGTAACAGTACTGAGCTTTAGAAAGCCACACTACATAATCAGATCTAACAGGAGCAACCATGTTTGTTTCAGCCACTTTACTAGAAAGCAACAAGTTTGAGGGCCACAATTGTTTTTTGTATAAGGATGGTGAATTATAGCCTGTCATCTATTCAAAAATAAGGATTTATTTATCAATTATTAATCAAGACAATGACAATACTTATATTCTAAAAACATATATTCTTGAACTATACTGTGTGCTATTTAATCATGTTAACATATTTTTATTTATTTATTTATTTTTTTAATCTCAGGCAGGCCACACACTGGGGTCAGACAGGCTTAATTTGGCCCACATGCCAATTGTTCAACATCCATGGACTAAAACATTCTACAGAAGGTATATCCTATGTAAAACAGCTGAGCTTAATTCCTTGGATTCTAGAGAGGTCTAAAACCTATTGCAATACAATGTGCTGAACAACTCTCTAACATCCAATAAGTTACATTTCAGATTTAAAGGGATAGTAATGTTTCACAATAAAAGCAGCTCAGATTAATCTTCATAGAATTTGGGCCATGGAGAGTGTTATTTCAATACTGTCAGAGTTGCAGTTCAAGAGAAATTGAATGATAAAGTATCGACCCTCCCACCCCCCCTTTTACTGATGTAACACTGCTCAACTCAGAGCAGCAAGACTGTCCGGATGGATCGCAGAAAGGGACAATCCTCAATTAGCATAAAAGAAAAACCTGACAAGGGTGGCAGGGTGTTCCTTATGTTCACAGAAAGAAGACTGTCCCTTGCTGTGAGATGTCTGCTCTTAATACCAGATTACACATCTGTGGGGAAGTGGTTTACTCTAGGTAAAAGGGGCAGGAGGGGGATACTTTATCATTCAATTACTCTTGAACTACAACTCTGACAGTACTGAAATAACACTTTACATGGCACAAATACTATGAAGATGAATTGGAGCTGCTGTTTTTGTGAAACATTACTATCCCCCTTTCATAGAGCACGTAGAAAAATAGCCTGAGGGGAAATAAGAACTAAAATGAGCCATGATATATGTTTCTAAAAAAATACAGAAAAACAAATAAAACTACTGATAGAGAACCAAATATAATCAAACCTTGCAGCTCCATGTGTTTTTACTGTTTTCAATTTGATCTTCACTTGAATCATCAGAATCTGGATATAAATCACTGTAACTACCCTGTAAAAAAAAACAACAAAAAAAAAAAAACAAAACAGTAAAACACTATTTGGCTGCAGCAATGCAATTTTAACCATAATAGTTTGCAGGAATAATAACTGAATGAATTTATTGTTCATGCTGCGACATAATAACATTGGTGCCAATACAGATTAACTTCTTGACTTGTTACATAAGCCTGTTGGGAATAAGAAGTTATATATCTGCCAGTGTCAATATAATACAGAGCAATGTGTGAAAGCCTTGCATATACAGGTGATACAAACCATCTGACACTGCCAATTTGGTATCACCAATATCTAGTGAACTGTGCTCCTCCCCAAGTCTATTGTGGTGGTGGTGGATGTGCACTTGAGGCTGTCACCCAGTTTTCAAATAACTGGGCACTGACCCAAGCGCTTCCCCTACAACTCCTGGGATGTTCAAGACCTCTTTTGGCAATATCTCTAGCATCCAGGAGGGTTATTCAAGTTCCAAACAGGGCTAGATTCTCATTCAAAGGGTACAATTACCAATGGATTTTAGCTCAAAAATGAATCTCGTGGGCTATGGGGGAATTTGGTCATAAAACCAGTGTTTGCAAAATTCAAACATTTTGAATTAAATTAAAAGTTAGTTCAATGGTTTATTACACCTGTTTAAGAGTATATGTACATCTCTCTGTACCACTAGCTACCCCAATAAAGTGTTATCCTTTAAGTGCCGTGACTCAGACAAAGATATCTGTTTTGCAATATTTTTGGTTGCTAGAGATGTCTCTAATGCACCCAATGGATTAAAAAAAATGAATGTGTGCTTGAATGCATTTATTTAAGCTAGTTATGTAACTTCCTGATTAAGAGCAGTCTGGTGATGCTTCAGGACTAAATTTTACTTGTTCATGTTCTGTATGCACCTTTTCTTGCATTCTTCCAGTGAACAAGTCACAGAAGAAGGCATGGTTGACTGCGTGCCTGCTGTAACACCGTTTAGTGCTTTCATGTGAGGCCATAGCCGCCCATGTGAAAAGCACCATAGCCTAGCACCTTACCTTTCAGAAAAGTTTACATTAGCAACACCAAATCCCTGAATTGATCTCTTAATGTGAAAGAGGTAATTTAGCAAAGGCTTTTGCTATAGAACACTATTATCTCTCCATGTCAGTTGATCACTATTTGAAAGATCCAACAATTTTTTGTTTGTTTAGATTAATGTCAAATGATAAAGTTTTTAGGTAAACAGAAAAATACAAATACAAGAAATAAATAGAATACAGTAGTTGTATATGTATATTTGTATGCAGATACAACCAAAGAATTTACATACTTTAGAATTAACCAATAAGTTAATCTAAAATCTTATTACCGTGGATTCTCTCCGTATTCTGCGATTAGGTTTTCCCAAGGCTTCAATGATTTCTAGGGCATAGAGCAGCTTATGAGCACTTTTAATCCTAAGCAAGTCTTTCCAGCAAGGTCCATCATTACTCTAAGAAAGAGGGTGAAAAAAATTAAAAATGCTATGTAACCGCATAATCATACAACCCTAGTTTTAACGGTATTCACAAACTTTACAACATTTCTTGTATGATTATTTTAAAGCAAGAATATAATTATGTTTATTAACTAAAAGCTGCTTTCCCTCTCAGCCAAAGGCTGAACATGGGCCATCATAATGCAGAAATATTAGCTATATCAAAGTAAGGAAGCTGACTAACAGAGTTTATGGGAACTCCCCTCACAAAGCGAGGGTCCCCAGAAATGTTTAAAATAGAATTAATATAAAAAGTGTATATAAAAAAATTTCTTCAGGAGATACGTAGTCCTGGACCTCCTTGAGGGACACAGTTAAAAAACTGAAGGCAAAGGGTGGGGTTAGCAGCAGGAAGAGGGAGGAATTTTTGTTTAGAGTGCTCTGCCTCCTATAGGCATGTTGCTTAATCTCATGGGTCCCTGCATTCCTCAATGATGCTAAAGAAGTAGGATTTTAATGTTCTTAACTGTTAACTCCTTTTCTCTTTAGTCCATATGGAACACAGACACCATGGGGTTGAGTCCTTCCTCCTGAAGGGCAGGGTACATCACAAAAGACAGGGTCTCTTTGGGGTGGAGACTCTCTCAAGCTTCAGTAAGAACACTACAATCCTGCTTTCACTTACATTCAATATGGAATACAGGTACCATTGGGATATACCAAAGTTAGGATTCCCGGGGAGGGTAAGGAGAAAAAGACCTCTCACACATCCCATGATACCAGATTTCCCTAGGACTATTCAGGATCTGAATTAGCCTAAAAACAAATGTCAAAGGACACTGAAGTAGAACAGTACATCATGCAAGAGCCAACAGGGCAACAAAAATACTGACAGCAGAGAAAACACCACACAGGTCCTTAAACAGGCTGCCTGAAAGACCTTCCAGCTATAGCTGGCTTCAGCCGAGAACAGGATATTGACACTATAGTGCTTAGTGAAAGTGTGTAAGGAGGACTATGTTGCAGTCTGAGGCCTGGTTCTTTTAGGCACAGGAGGCACCCGCAGAGCTAGTGAAATGTGCTGTGATATTGAAGGGAACTGGCTTCTTGATTTCATACACTTGGTGTACTGTAGCCTTGATCCAAGAGGAAATGGTTACTTTGGATGCGGCCTGCCCAGTTCTGGCACCCTCAGGGATGGAAAAACAAAGAGCCAGCCTTACAAAATGGTAACCATCACAGAAGGGGATAGAAACTCAGGCAGTTCAGCCATGAGGGACAGGCTTGTCATAAAACCACCCTACATAGGGTAAGACAGGTCTACAAGGAACATATGAACTGGGCAATAAAACTCCAGGAAAGCCCATTAATAGTAACTCCCCTAATGGGGGATAATACAGACCCATACCTAAAGACAAAACAATAAAAACCTAATTTAAATTAAAAACCTAATAGGATGGACACTGCACTCCAACTTCTTTGCAGGACACATGCATTCTGAGGATTGTAGGCAGGTAGTTGAGCTGGAAGAGGAGGAGGGAGTATCCACCCCAAAGACCCTGTTTATTGAGATGTGCCCTGCCCTCTAGAAGAAGGGACTCAACCCCATGGTAACTGTATTCCATATCGGACTTAAAAGAAAATAAATTTGTTATACAGAGCAGGGGAATCAGGAGTTTCATTGTCTAGAGCTAGTGCTACTGAAGATATATAATATGATATTGTGCAAGAAGAGGGGAAAAAAAAGGGAGAATTAGAGGGCAAATCAGCTGCACCACAGGGGATAAATAAAAAATGTATTTTGTTTTAACCAGTGAGTTTAAAATCACCCTTTACTTCAATGTGTATTTGGAACATTCATATTTGTCCCCTATGTTGCAGTAAATTTCCTTAATAATTGCTCCTCTTTTTATTTTAGCTCATGGTCCTAAGTACTGAAAAGACACATGACAGTATCTGCTGCTTTTATCCTTGGATGTATTTTTGCAGTCCATACCTTGTTCATGTACATAGCAATTGTGTAACTCACTTGTTCATCTGAAACATTCTGGAATGCCTGCAGCATGCTGGGGCAAGTAGGAAGCAGCATCAGCAGCTCCCAGACACGCCTCGACAGGTTCTCTGCATGGAGGTGAAGCTCTTCACACCTAGCACTCTAATATAAACAAAAGCACATGTGTCTGAAGGAACATTTTATTCAAAATTGAAAGAGCATAAATAGAAACAATAATTAAGATCATAATAATGATGATATAAATAAGAAAAAAGCTTTTCCAAATTAGGGCAAAGGTTCTCAAAAATGGGCTGGAAATGAACCATTTAGTTTAGTCCATTAAGAGGATAAAAGGGAGAGCTCCAAAGCACGTTTTCATACCTAGGGGTTAACCAAGCATCAGTATTAAATATATCTGAACTGTAGTTCTTAGATGATAAAAATCTCCTAACAATAAACCTTCACCTAAACCCTTTGATGGACAGAGAGATATCCAATGCAGCAATACAAATCCTCTATTTTGACTTTATATATTCTGCACGGACATACAGTAAAATATGCAGTCAAACATCCTGAACTTTTTATTATTAGTGTTTTCTTGTATTCACTTATTTTGTTCTTTCATGTACCTTACAGCGAGCTACCTGGATCTCAGCTTCCAGAGTCTTCTTACTGATAGACCATCAAGGCAGGATGTAATACAATAGTAAAGTCTCAGTACAGCACTGAATGCTATTGCATACTGTATTAACAGACCAGCTTTCACCTTCTCTGATAGAAAACTATATGCAAACAGATCCAGGTAACATACTGTCAAGGACATAAAAGTGGAAAAAAAAACTAGGTAAAAATGAAGAAAAAATAGCATAGGTATAGGTAATCTGATGATACATATTATGTACTTGCAGAACATAGAACACAAAAAAAAAAAGAGGATTTTAGTCTTACATGTTAAATCCTTTTCTCTTAGTCCATACAGGTTACTGGTAACTTTGGGTAGGCGGTCCACCCATTTAACTAGGCAGGAACAATTCTAGAAATGACTGCAGGGAGTGGAGCCTACCTTCCCTCCTTGGCTGAAGCTAGCCAACCAGCTCCAGAAAGATTTGAGACACTAACTATGACTAGATAGTGGAAGGAAAGAAGACTCCTGTGAGCGTCACCCTGAAGGAGCCCCACGGTCTGCCACAGGAGAGCCAAGCATGGTCCCTTGACAGTGTGGGAGACCAGTAACCTGTATGGACTAAGATAAAAGGATTTAAAAGATAAGACTAAAATCCTATTTTCTCTGTCGTCAACTACAGGTTACTTGTAACTTTGAGATCTCCAACCACTGAGTTCCCCAGAGCAGGAAGGAAGGCAAGGACCAGGCGCAAGGCCCCCAAGGTCACCAGAGCAGATATGAACCATCAGATCAGAGATAGCCCAACAAAACAATGAAGTGTCAACGGACACTGAACAGGGGTAACAACACTCCAGGAACTGTTACACAGCACACTGAACTAGAGCTAAAAGGCCTCAAAAGTGAAGGAAGCACTAAAAACCAAAGGAGATCTGAGACAGGCAAGACTGGCTCCAGCAATAGTCACCATGGATGAAGGTCTTCCTGCCCTAGGACCCTCTGGAATGATGAACAACGCGTCTGATTGCTTGATAGACTCAGTGCGATGTACATAAAACTTGAGACAACGCACTACGTCTAACAAGTGGAGATCACTCTCCTTGTCAGAGGTGGGTTCCGGGCAGAAACAGGGCACCGCAATCTCCTGATTAATGTGGAACTCCGAAACCACCTTCGGGAGAAACTCCTGAGGTGCGAAGCACCGCCTTGTCCTTGTGAAACACCAAATAGGGTGGTTTACAGGACAGAGTATGTAACGCCGCAACACGACGGAGAAAAGCCATTTTCCACATCAACAGGCGTAGAGGAATAGTAGCCAAGGACTCAAATGGAGGGCGCTGAAGAATGGCCAAAAGTTAAGATCCCATGGAGGAGCAGGAATCTTGAAGGCAGGACGAGTTTGAGCAACGCCCTGGAAGAAAACCTTGACATCAGGAAGGATGGCAATGTGTCTCTGAAAGAAAACAAAGAGAGCAGATGTCTGAACTTTAAGGGAACGCAAACGGAGGCCCTTATCCACACCGTCTTCCAAGAAGGCCAGGACCGTAGGCAGATCAAATTCCTGAGACAGTTCCCTATCAGCACAAAAAGATAGAAAGGTCGACCAGACAAGAGGGTAGGCCTTAGAAAAAAACAGGTTTGTGGGCACTGAGCATAGTAGTACCACACCAGAAAAAAACTCAGAAAAAAAACTTCTCTTCTTCAGTATTGAGGGTTGAATTTCCAAGCCGACAAAGCTAGCCGATGAACATCCTCCTTTCACAGGTAACCCTGTAGAAGAAGATCCGGATGGCAAGGGAACCGAAATGGATCCGCCACTGAGAGATCCAGAAGCTCCGGAAACCAAGCCTGTCGAGACCAGTACTGAGTGATCAGAATGACTGGACAGGGCTCCAGTCTCAATTTCCGCAACACTCTGTGCAACATGGGGAGGGGAGGAAAGATGTAAGGCAAACCAAGGAATGGACATGGCATCCACCACTAGAACTAGAGGATCCCTCCAGCGAGAGCAGGACCTCGGAACATTCCTGTTGTGTCTTCTTGCCATGAGGTCAATGCAAAGAAGACCCCACTTCTGAACAATGAGGGTGAACACCTCTGGGTGCAGCACCCACTCTCCACTGTCCACTTTCTGTTGACTGAGAAAGTCCGCAATGATGTTGTCTACGCCATGAATGTGAACTGTGCAGGAACGTGTTCTTCTGCCCAGGACAAAATAGCCTTGACCTCTAACCAAGTGGCAAGACTTCTTGTTCCGCCCTGCTTGTTGATGCAAGCCATGGCCGTGGTGTTGTCGGACTCTACCTGGACTGGACAGTCTTCCAGCTGAGATGTCCAATGATGGGCATGAAATATCGCCCAAAGCTCCAATATGTTTATGGGAAGGAGAGATTCTTCTGGAGACCACCGACATTGTGCATACAGGCGACCCCGGACAGCTCCCCATCATGAAAGGCTGGCATCCGTCATCACAGTGGTCCAGAAGGAAGGACCTGCCCTTCAGCAGATTGGAGATGTCGAGCCACCAGGAAAAACTCCGTTCCACATGAAGAGGAAGTGACATCAACATCTTCAGAAGTTCCGGCTGACCCCTGCACACCTGGATCACAAACCGCTGGAGTTCCCTGGCGTGCTCCATAGCAAACGGTACCGCCTCTATGGTGGAAATGAATTTCCCCCGAGAGATGACAGCTTTTTGGCTGGAACTGGATCTTGAGCCAGTATCGCAGAAACTCTGTGAGCGATCTGGTGAGCCACCTCGTCCGTGAGAAACACCATACTCTTCTGGGTATCAAAGAGGAGGCCCAGGAAGACAAGAAGCTGGGATGGGATAAGATCTGATTTGTCCAAGCTGATGATCCTCCTGTGATGGGTGAGAGCATGAATGCATTGCTGAACCTGCTGATGAAGTTCCGCAGAAGGGGCCTTCAGAAGCAGGTCGTCCGTATTGAGTAACTCTGATGAAGTCTCAGTGGAGGACAGACACTAAGGCTCCCAGGACACAGTTGAAGACCTGAGGAGCTGTCGCCAGACCAAATGGAAGAGCTGAAAAATGAAAATGTCCATGGTCGCAGGCAAATCGGAGGTACTGGCAACGGATGAATGGCAATGTGTAAGTACGCGTCCTGAAGATCCAGAGATGCAAGGAATTCCCCCGGGGACATGGCAGCAATCACTGTTCGTAGAGACTCCTGGTGATAATGAGTCTGGATCACAAAGGAATTGAGATCCTTTAAATCCAAAATGGGTCGACAACTGCCGTCCTTCTCAGAGACTACAAAGAGGTTTGAGTAAAAACCCATACCTCTGTCCTGAACTGGAACTGGCTCTAGAAAGTCCTTGTCCAGAAAAGCCTGAACAGCGCAGAACAGACGGCTTTTCTCTGCGCCATGAGGAGTATGAGAAGGAAGGAAGCGAAAGGGAGGAAGAGAGACAAAAGGGATCCTGTACCCTTCCGTCACTACCTGTAAAACCCATGGGTCCGTCACTGAATCCTCCCAAATGCTGTGATAGTGACGCAGACAACCACACACAGCAGAGTGTGGACCCGGGTTCGGTGAGTCATGCTGAAGGAGGCTTGGAAGCCTTGGGCTTGGAGGAAACCTTGGGCTTCCATTGCTTTTTGGGCTTGGAGGAGGTACGCGGAGCTGAGGAAATGTCTGGTTCGCCGGACGTGTCTCATTCTGAAAGGAACGAAAATACCGGTTACGCTTAACCAGTGTTTTCTTCCTAGGAAACAAGGGAGAAGTGTACTCTTACCCCCTGTAGCCTCACTGATCCAATCTTTGAGATCTGGCCCAAACAAAGAAGTACCTTGAAAAGGCAAGGAGAGCAATGCTTTCTTAGAAGCAGTATCAGCAGACCAGATCTTGAGCAAAAGAGCCAGTCTGGCAACCACAGACATGGTGGAAACCCTAGCCACAAAACAGATGGCAACAAATAGGGCAGCAGAAACATAGTGCTGTGCCTGAGAAATGTTGGCAAGAAGGTGCAACATATCCGAAGTAGAAGCACCCTGACAGACAGCAACAGTGAGCTGTTCAGTCCAGACCGCAATGGCCCGGTTCACCCATGCTGCAGAGAATGCTGGACGCATGGCAAAAGATGGCAAAGATGGACTTGAGGGAGACCTCAAGTTTCTTGTCAGTACAGTCCTTTAGAGCAGACGCATCAGACACTGGCAAGGCAGTAGACTTGGATAGCCTGGAGATAGGAGCATCCACTATAGGAGGATGAACCCACTGAGCAAGCGCAGCCTCAGAAAAGGGATACAGCTTAGCAAATGTCTTGGAGACAGAAGGTTTCCTGTGTGGAGACTTCTACTCTTCGGACACAAGGCAGTCAAGAGTGGGGTTAGGTGGAAAGCAAGTAAGGGGCTTTTTAGGTTACTGAAATACATCAGAAGGGTCAGAAGGAACCTCCTGCACTAAGGGAATGTTTAGGGTATTTAAAACAGCCCTGATCAGGCCCTGAGCCGAGGACTCAGGATCAGCTTCAAATGGATCGCCAAAAAATTGAGAGCAGCCCACCGCAGATCATTCCTCAACATCTGAATCCACCAGCAGTTCCTCCTCAGAGGAAACTGACACGTCAGGTACACCCTGAGGCTTTGGCAGGGAAGACTTCACGAAGGAGGGGGTTTGCCAAGAATGAAATACCCCCTGTAACTGGGATGGAAATTGTTGCAAAGTGGACCTAAGGTCCCTAGTAGCAGCCTTGAACTCTTGCACCTAAACTGGCTCTAATGCATGGCTGGAGGTCCCTGGGAGACTCTAAGGGACATCAGAACATGCTGGGCATAAAGGACCTGAGAACCCTGAATGACAGGAAGAGCAATGCGAAATAGGGGATACAGAGACCCCAGCATCCTTAGTCTTAGGTCTGGCCCCAAGCTCCAACGGTATAGACATTCTCACAGTGTCAATAATCTTACTGTATAAGAAATCACCAAAGTACAATGTGCATGATTAAAGTTTCACCCCAGAAATCGCTAAAATAGACTTATCTGGCAGGCGAAGGGTTAATCAGCAAAGGAGAGAAGGAGAGTCCAAGCCCTGCGTAGGATACTCATTCTGGAAAGATCACAAAATGGCTGGAGCACCGGGAGCCAATCAGAAACTATCGAGCAAGCGCTCATGGGGAAATGTAGTTTTCCCAGAAAAGTACCCCTAACAGTGCCCCGAAGAACCCTGAGCACCCCAACACACTAGAAACCAGAACTAGATGATAGAGCAAGGACAGACAAGTAAAATGAGTCATCTCTGAAGTCGCTAGGTTAAACGGTTGCAGAGATATGTCCCAAACTGTACAGTCCCATAGGAGTGAACAGAGCAATGGCGCCTATGCGGTAAAGAGTGCCGGAACTCAAATTTTACAAAATTGAAGGTGTAATATTGAAATACATGAAACATCACTAGAACATCTTAGAAAAATCCCCGAATGAATGCCAAACCAGCAGCTAAAGGGTTAAATGCCACATAAACCTGCTCCAAACACCCAACAGAAATACAGATAGACCCCAATGAGTGCAGGAGTGTGCAATAGGAATTCCAAAGGAAAAACCCCTGTTCGGAGGGGCACTGTGGGACATGTGGACCTGCAGCACTCAAAGGGTTGCTCACCTTTCCTGCAGATCTTCCATCTTCAGATTTCCATGTTTAAAAAAGAAGCCTCAGTGGGCAACTCCTGAGGAAAGAACTTGTAGCCAAGATTTTCCCCTCAGGGCTTAAGACCCACAAAAATCACCTAGTCACTGAGCTAGCCACATCTAAGGGCATTGTCAGTTATGGTAATCCGCCTAATGGTGGTATTCCATTTCTAACAGAAAAATAAAAAACTTCTAAAGCTCTAGCAGAACTGTTCTCTTGCCTGTGTTATCTTCACCAAGGAACAAATCTTTCTGGAACTGGTTGGCTAGATGCAGCCAAGGAGGGAAGATAGGCTCTACCCCATGTATACAATTCTAGAATTGTTCCTGCCTACAATTAAAGGGGCGGATCGCCTACCCGGAGTTACCAGTAACCTGTATTGGACGACAGAGAAATACAGTTTAATGGAACGTTACTGTATTCATGTGGGTGTGTTTTTATGTTAATATGGCACTTCACCACATGCACTAAGCTCCAATAGCGGTTTATGCTATCGGAGTTCACATTCCCAACTCCACCTGTATCAGGCTAGTGAAGTTGGGATATTTCTATAACTCTCTATGGAGCAAGAGGACAATTCGCAGTCTCTATTATATATAAGACCAGTGGTCACATGTTTAATTAGTGAAAAAAGGAGAACACATATCCCAGCAACAATAAGCACAGGGTAAAAGAAAAATACATCCTATGTTCCCGTAACCCTTTGAGCACCAAAGGGGTATGCAACACATTTCTCCGCAATGTGTTGCATACCTCTCTGGCACTCAAAGGGTTAACAGTAGGTGGAGGGGAAGGGGGCTCATTAGGAATTTTAGTGTTGCTATAATGGTATAGAAAGACTAATTAGGATAACATTTTTTCAGGTAACAACAGGTAACTGTATCTGATAATTCAATCTTCTGCACTTTCTCTGGCAGTCACTGAACTACTCATACACTATCTGCCATTAATGAAATCGGAACCCACATGTTGCAAGAATCACAGTTTGAGAGCCACTGTGGAAAAAGAAAGCATAAAGCTGCTCTTGCTTTGAATTACTAGGGTGCCAAAGAGGTCTCTAACAGGTTGAAAATCAATGTAGTGGAGACCTCTATCGCATCTGAGGTGTTAATCAGATCCATGAAGTTTACTGTCAGACATAAAAGTAAAAAAGTGAAAATGGGGAAAAAATAATATATAGAGGCAAGCTAACTTTACATATTGTGCATTTGCAGAATACGTGAAGTCAAAATAAAATGGTACTTTCTTTTAAATTTGTAAACTTTTTTTTTTGCTTTGTAAAGTGTTATCTGAAATCAAAACGTGAAATAAAATATATTTTTTGAACATGTTTAAGCAAAAAGTACCTCAGCATCTTCCACAGCCATTTCTCCAGATGGAGGTTTGAAAGACGCCAGCATTTCTAATAAACCAAATAGTGTAGTGAGATGAGGTTCCTGTAGAAGTAAAAGCATTGGTATGTTTTCCTTCTGAGGAGGAGGCAAGCACGACGCAGGCAGCTGCACACCTTCACCTTTCCGCTCTCTACGTGGTGCACCCAAGGACACAAACACCATCTGGTTAAAAGCAAAGAAAGGGATATTTAAAAAGTGGAAGGCAACCAAAAAGGGGGGGGGGGGCAGTCTTGTATACAAATTTCAGGATAAAGCATTAAGAGTGTTATTTGCTTGCTTGGAGTTTGTGTTTTCTTAAAAACAGACTGTTTGCATACTTACTGATAAATCCTTTTCTCTTAGTCCATGTGGAACACAAGAACCATGGGTAAAGTTTCCTTCTCAGAGGAGCAGGGCACGTCATTAAAAAAGCTCTCTGAGACTCCCTCCAATATTCACTTTACCCCCACCATGTCATGCTCTATTTTCACGTATGGCAAAGATGAAAGAAAAAGAAGTGGAATAGAAAGTGAATGCCCTGAACTACAGAACCACTTATCTGGGGCTCGAACTGATGTTTTTTGTACAGGAGGGAAGACCTGTGTTCCACATGCACTAAAAGAAAAGGATTTATTGGTAACTACACAAAACCCCTTTTTCTCTTACATCCTATATGGAACACAGGAATCATGGGGATATAGCAAAGAATCCACCAAGATTCCAGGGAGGGAAAGAGAAAACTCCTTAAAAACACAGACAAGATCCAACAGAAATGAACTGGTACAACATGAGCCTTGGGTGTGAAACCAACACAAAAACTGCAAACCACAGAACAGGAACAGGCCACAATAAATTCAAGGAGGATAGCTACACAGGCAGAATGGCCAGAAGACCTTATGGCCAAAACTGGCTTCAGCCAAAGCCAGCATATTAACACATAGTGTTTGACACAGGTATGAAGGAACAACAACATCACCACCTTGCACAATTCTCCAGCAGGAGCCTGATCCTTGTAAGTTAAAGGCACACACCAACCTGGTGGAATGTGATGCAACCCGAAAGAAGACTGGCTTCTTCTTAAGAAGTTACGTGTGGTGAATGGTCGCCTTAAATCAAGGAGCCACTGTTACCTTAGAAGCAGCCTGAAAAGCATGAGTCCCCTCAGGAATGACAAAAAAAAAAAAAAAAAGAGAGATTTTTAGGAAGGGACACTTCAATAGCCTTCCAAAATTACTCATAAAACCCATTGGCCAGACACAGAAATGGCCCATGTGCTGTAGAAAAAAATGTAGACAGCCTCCTACAGTTTGAGATGGACCAGACCCTGCGAGTCCTGGGGAAGTAGGTTTGTCAGCTTTGGGCTTCTTGCCTGGCAAGGCCTGGTTGGGATTTGGAGTGGAAAGCTCCTGGCATGCTAAAGGAATCAAAGCCCCGGGCCCGTACCCATACTGGTAGGGGTAGCGAAAACCATGTGTTTTCTCTGTGTGTGTGTGTGTGTGTGTGTGGGATGGGGGGGGGGGGAGCGCTTGGAGTAACCTGAGGAAATAAAGTACTCTTACCTCCGGTGGCATGGCTGATATCCTTATACAGTTTGGGACACACTACTGTTTTACCCACAAACAGAAGAGATACCAAGGACTTCTTGGAAGAATGGTCACAGAGTACAGCATGCTGCCACAGAGAGACCCAAAGCCTTTCCAGTGAACTTAGTGACATCAAAGGCCGCTTCAGCAAGATATGCATTAGCCACAAGGATCTTGGATATATTAACCACTAGATCCTCCTTAGATGTATCCGCAAGGACAGATTCCAGAAGTGGACCCTTTACCACTGCCAAAAGTGCCATAGACTTAGCAAACAAGACAACAGCAAAGTAATGTGTACAGTGGCAACAAAAGCTGCAAACTTCAACAGATAATCCAAGCATTTATCTGTCTAATCCTTAAAAGCCACAGCATCCACCAGTGGCAAAGCTGTATTATTAGCATGTCAAAAGCGTAGTGGGTCATCGGGGGGAGAGCCCACTATGCCTAAGAAGAACTGCTATAGGAGAGAGATTTGCCTAAGAAGAGAAGAGATTCTGTCAGGCAGCCTCCATTCCTTCAGCAGTACCTGATGTAAGGAATGGTGAGGAAGAAAATGGCAGTCTCCTCTTTGCATCAAGTATCAGGGGAGGAGGAGCAGAGTGTGAAGTCCCTGAGACTATAAGTGTCCCAAAGACAGCCCAGATAAGACCCTCAGTGGAAGAACCAGGGTCTTCCTCATAAGAATCCCAACAGAGAAGGATGAATCCAATTCATCAGAATAATTTTCCCCTTCCTCAGTAGCAGAATTCCCAATAGTGGGGGCATCACTCTCCATAAAATGGAGTGAAGTTCCTTTTAGGGGGTGCAGAATGGCCGTTGGACAAAGTGTCTAAGATAAATAAAGGGATAGCACACAGTAAGGAAATTATGGCCTTGATCCATGCAGGCTCCTGTTCAACATATCTGGACCCTGGCGGTTGAGTGGGGGCCAAAGCACAAGAAAGGCATAAAGTACCAGTAAATTCCCTCGGAAGGCCATTCTAGCATGATGAGAAATGGGTAAAACGGGTTAAGGGAACCCCAAAATTGTAGTAGCTGTAGGTCTTGCCCATGTCTCTCTTATGTTTTAACATAGTCAAGAGACCCATTTAAGTATGAAAGAAGAAAAACAGTAGAATAAAAGTACTTAAATATGTTGTAAAAACTTATATGACTGAAAGGGGTTAAGGTGGCAAAGCAAGAAGGGAGAGACCAGTCTCTCTCCGCAACAGGTTTAATTTAAAAAGGATGATGAGGATCGCATAGGACCACCTTTTTAGCCAAACAGCCTGAGAGTTTCACTTTAAGCAATATGCAGTGGTAGTTCTCCATCCACTATTAAAACTCACACCTTGTTACAGGAGGGGGTCAAAAGGCAATGAAAACCTTGCCTGAGAGGCAATGCAAGGATTAAATGCAGAAGAAAGGAAGGAAGGAAAGAAAAGGAATAATGGAACATTTACCAAAGTCATTGTGCCGTTACAGCACATTACAGATTAGAGTGCTAGTCAGGCTTCAAACCCACAGAGAGAAAAGACTGTTACCACACAAGGGAGCAGGGACATACTCACGGGACGTGTGCACTCTGTGGAAGAGAGTCCACTTGAATATGATCAAGCTGCTCAGAGAAAGACATCAGGATAAGGCAAGCCATCCTCTACAAGATCCAGGTCCTTAAGTCTGTGCTCTGGTTCAAACCAAGAGTGGTGGCCTAACAAATTGAGTATAATATAGCCCTTGCCCAAAAGGAAACAAAAAAACAAAAATAGAATGCTACCTAAGAGAATATTTGCCCTCCATCCATCATGAGGTCACTTTGAAAACTGAGCATGTCAACGGGTAAACTGGATATAGTAGGGAGACTCTGCTTCAGACAGCTCTTTTGATCAAGTGTCCTGACCTCCTGGAAAAGGAAATTTCTCATGGTTCCTGTGCACCAAAAAGGATGCTAGAGAAAGGTTACTCCAGGGCAAGCTTACATTTTTTTGAGAAGACGTAATACTGTTATGACAAGTTAATTGCAT
Source organism: Rhinophrynus dorsalis (assembly GCA_037306005.1). Classification (NCBI taxonomy): domain Eukaryota; kingdom Metazoa; phylum Chordata; class Amphibia; order Anura; family Rhinophrynidae; genus Rhinophrynus; species Rhinophrynus dorsalis. The sequence continues at coordinate 118,011,468 of CM074720.1, forward strand.
GGCAGTGCTACTGCTTTCTCCAGAGAGCTTGCATTGCATAATAAGGCTTGGTTCACATGGGAAACTGCTGCAACAATATACACAGAATAAAAACAGTTGTTTTCTGTCAGGTAATTCACATGGGTGACTTACAACTAGAATCATTTTCAATGACGATCTTGTGTTTCTGCAACATCTTGCAACAAAGTCAACCATGTGCAACAGGCCTACGTGCTCATGTGAACTAGGTTTAAATTTCCATGTGAAAATGTACTTCTCCTTTAAGTAATTTACCTTCTCCAGTTTTACACACAGACAAGTTTACTTCCCATAAACGGAATCAATGAGAATCCCATAATTAACATGTTGGTTAAAATTTCCCTAACCCCTTCGTCATTTAGTTCACGTACCCACTAGTGATTGCAGCTACATGGATTCTTGCACTAGTATAGTAAAGGAATTGAGATGTTCTCTTCTATATTGATATTTGTATGTACCACTCAAAAATTGCTTATCAGTCAGTTAACCCTTTAATGACCAGATGGGTGTGCAACACTTTGCCTCTCAATACACTGTTCAACTGTCGCCCTTAAAGGGTTGTCATATTATTAATCTCCAAACTTCGGATGTGGGTCTACTAAAACAGGTGAACCCGTTAATTTGCTTCAAAAGTAAAATAAAAACAGCCTTGTTATCTGGATTGCCACCCCCACTCAATACTTTTCAGAGATCACTAACCAGCTGCCAAATCCTACACAATAAATGCAGATTGCAGTATGTGGAATATACCTGCATATCCTTAAAGCCAAGTTCGTGGAGAGTCTTTTCATCATAATCGGTTGTCAGCTCATGACCAGACGAAATCATTCTTACTGGGCCCATCAGACCACCTTAAAGATACCAAATACATCAGTGTTTTCTACTAAATAACAGGTTTCTTACAGCACACTTCAAGGTTATTCAGGCACAAAACAGATGATGCTAATACAAAGTTAATGACCATTATATTTCTCTATTTTATAATTTTGCCTACTTTCAAACACCACACTGAATATTTGTTTCAAACATGACAGCAACAATAAATCTTCCATACTTTCAGTTTTCATGTACTATGCAGGCATGTCGCACATGAAAGCCAAGGGCAGGCAGTGTGAAAGCCTCCATAGAGAGACTTTTTAAGTGACCTGCCATCCAGCATTAAGGAGTTAAAAGACCTATTTATGGCAACTAGATTTTACTTCCAATCACTGAATGCCAGAGAGGTGTCATGTAACATTGGTATACATTTGCAAAAAGTAATACACCTGCGATTATGCAACAAGTTACGTTTGCCTATGTATACAGGTGGGGTGTTAAATTGCCATCCTATTGACTATTTATATATACCTTCTGTTAATGCTTCTGGAGATTTTTTTATCTTTTGCACTGGGTATTTAAGTAGGGTGGTGTGCACTATGAGGTCATCTTCATAAAGATCCTAATAAGGATTGAAACATTCACCATTTCAAAATAAAGAGACATTGATGAACCTGGAAAAGTCCTGACTGCTGATTCTGCAATTGCTCTCCCTTTCCCTTAAATACAGACACATAGCTCAGTGAATAGAGATGTGTGTTCATGTATATATTATACCTATAAGAGTATTGCAATGAACTTCAAGTTAAATCCTTTTCTCTTAGCCCATATGGAACACTGAATCCACGGGGGTACAGTCTCCTCCTCCAGGAGGGCAGGGCACATTAAAAAAAACAAGGTTTCTGACACACTCTCTCTCTCCTCTCTTCCACTTTTAAAAAAAAAGCAGCTCAGCATTAACGTATAACAAAACCAAAAGTAACAGAACAGAAGTGAAAGAAGAAGGAAAAAAAACAAAACAAAGGTAATATGTAAAGAGAAAACCCAAGTGGACCGCCATGCCCGTTGCCTCAACACACGGATTAACAGAAAAGGATTTAATGGTAAATGTTACTGTTTAAAGGTAAATACAAAAGGATTTTAGTCTTACCTATTAAATCCTTTTCTCTTAGTCCATACAGGTTACTGGTAACTTTGGGTAGGCGATCCACCCCTTTAAGTAGGCAGGAACAATTCTAGAAGTGAATGCAGGGGGTGGAGCCTACCTTCCCTCCTTGGCTGCAGCTAGCCAATCAGCTCCAGTAAGATTTGAGACACTATTGACTAGATAGTAGAAGAAAAAGAAGACTCCTGTGAGCATGACCCCGAAGGACCCCCACGGCCTGCCACAGGAGAGCCAAGCATGGTCCCTTGACAGGGTGGGAGCCCAGTAAACTGTGTGGACTAAGAGAAAATGATTTAATATGACTAAAATCCTCTTTTCTCTATCATACAATACAGGTTACTGGTAACTTTGGGATGTCCAACCACTGAGTTTCCCAGAGGTGGGAAGTAAGGCAAGGACCAGGAGCAAGGCCCCCAAAGTCACCAAAGCATATATGAACCATCAGATCAGAGATAGCCCAACAAAACAACTGAAGTGTCAACGGATACTGAACAGGGGTAACAACATCCCAGGAACTGTCACACAGCACACCGAACTAGAGCCAACAGGGCTCAAAAGTGAAGGAAGCACCAAAGAACCGAAAAAGATCCTAGACAGGCAAGACTGCCTCCAGGATCTTTCTCCCACAGCTGGCGTCAGCCGATGCTAGCACATCAACACGGTAGTGCTTCGAAAAGGTGTGCACAGATGACCAAGTGGCAACCTTGCACAAATGATCAGCTGAGGCCTAATTCTTGTAAGCCCTAGAAGCCCCAATGGATCTTGTACAATAAGCCATGACCCGAAAGGGAACAGGCTTCTTTCTTAGCTCGTAAGCCTTACAAATAGTGGACTTAATCCAAGACGTAATGGTCACTTTGAATGCAGGTCTCCCTGCCCTAGGGCCCTCAGGAATGACGGACAGCGAGTCAGACTGTCGAACGGACAATCTCCTGATTAATGTGGAACGCAGAAACCACCTTCGGGAGACACTCCTGAGAAGTGAGAAGCACCGCCTTGTCTTTGTGCAACACCGAAAAGGGTGGTCTACAAGAAAGAGCATGCAACTCCGCGAACTGACACTACCGCCAGGAGAAGGGCCATTTTCCACTTCAGCAGGTGTAGAGGAATAGTAGCCAAGGACTCAAAGGGTGGGCTCTAAAGGACTCCCAAAACCAAGTTAAGATCCCACTGAGGAGCAGGAGACTTGAAAACAGGACGAGTATGAGCAAAGCCCTGGAAGAAAACCTTGACATCAGGAAGAATAGCAATGCCCCTCTGAAAGAAAACAGAGAGAGCAGAAGACTGAACCTTAAGGGAACTCAAACTGAAAACCTTATCCAGACCATCCTGTAGAAAGGCCAGGACTGTAGGAAGATCAAAATCCTGAGTCAGCACACCAAGAGAGAAATGTCGACCAGACACGATGGTAGGCCTTAGAAGAAACAGGTTTGCAGGCACTAAGCATAGTAGCCACCACACCAGAAGAAAAGCCTCTCTTCATCAGTATTGAGGATTCAATTTCCAAGCCATAAAAGCTACATGATGAACATCCTCCTTCCACAGGTAACCCTGGAGAAGAAGATCTGAACCGCAAGGGAGCTGCAATGGCTCTGCCACTGACAGATCCAGGAGCTCTGGAAACCAAGCCTATCGAGGCCATTATGGAGCAATCAGAATGACTGGACAGAGCTCCAGTCTCAGTTTCCTTAACACCCTGTGCAACATGGGGAGGGGAGGAAAGATGTAAGCCAGAGGAAATAACCAAGGAATGGACATGGCATCCACCTCTAGAGCAAGAGGATCCCTCCAGCGAGAGCAGAACATCGGAACCTTCCAGTTTTGTCTTGTCGCCATCAGGTCGATGCAAGGAAGACCCCACTTCTGAACAATGAGGACGAACACCTCTGGGTGCAGTTCCCACTCTCCGATGTCTACCCTGTGCTGACTGAGGAAGTCTGCCATGACGTTCTCTATGCCGGGAATGTGCACTGCAGATATGGTAGAAACATGTTCTTCTACACAGGACAAAATAGCCTTGACCTCTAACCAAGTGGCGAGACTTCTTGTTCCACCCTGCTTGTTGATGTAGGCCACTGCCGTGGCGTTGTAGGACTGGACCCGGACTGAGCATTCCTCCAGCGGCGAAGGGCATGAAATATCACCAGAAACTCGAACACATTGATGGGAAGGAGAGATTCCTCCGGAGACACCGACCCTGAGCACTCCAGCGACCCAGGACTGCTCAGCAGCTGGAGAGGCTGGCATCTGTCGTCACCGTGGTCCAGAAGGATACCAGCAAGGACTCGCCCTAAAGCAGATTGGAGAGGTTGAGCCACCACAACAAACTCCGTTCCACATAAAGAGGGAGGGACACTGACATCTTCAGAAGGTCCGTCTGACCCCTGCACACCTGGATCACAAACCTCTGAAGTTCCCTGTTGTGAGCCATGACAAACGGGACAACTTCTATGGTGTAAATAAACTTCCCCACTAGAGAGGACAGCTTCTTGGCTGGAACAGACACTGGAAAGGGACAAGATCTGACTTGTCCATGTTGAGGATCCACCCATGATGGGTGAGTGCATGAATGCAGTCCTGAACATGCTGTTGAAGAAGTTCAGCAAAAATAGGATTTTAGTCTTACCTGTTAAATCCTTTTCACTTAGTCCATACAGGTCACTGGTACTCTACACTGGTACTCTGGGAGGCGTAAGTCCCCTTTAATAGGCAGGAACAACTATGCAAATAATTTGCAAGGGGCGGAGCCTCCCCTCTTACTTAAGCCACCTTCTGGCCAGAGCCACTTTAGATTGATTTGAGACCCTAAAACTGACCTCAGGTAAGCAAAAAAGAAAGACTCCTGTGAGCATGCCCGAACGGTCTCCCACTGAATGCCACAGGAGAGCCAAGACTGGTCCCTTGACAGGGTGGGAGACCAGTGACCTGTATGGACTAAGTGAAAAGGATTTAACAGGTAAGACTAAAATCCTATTTTCACTGTCGTCCAATACAGGTCACTGGTACTCTGGGATGTACAAACATTGAGCTGATCCAGAGGCGGGAAGTAAGGCAAGGACCAGGCGCAAGGCCCAAGTCACTAGAACTGCTATGACCAGTTGATAACATAGCCCAAACTGTAAGTGTCAACGGACACCAACCAAGGGAACAATCCCTGAACTAACACAGCACACGGAACCAGAGCCAACCGGGCTCAACAGTAAAGAAGCACTAAGGATCACAGAGCGGAAGACCTACACAGGCAAGACTGCCTCCAGGACCTTCCTTCCAAAACTGGCATCAGCCGACGCCAGTACATCAACTCGGTAGTGCTTTGAAAAGGTGTGCACAGAGGACCAAGTGGCCGCTCTGCACAGTTGATCAGCAGAAGCTTGATTCTTGTAGGCCCAAGAGGCCCCAATAGATCTGGTGGAATGGGCAGTTACCCGGAAGGGAACATGCTTATTCCTCAACTTATAGGCTTCACGGATGGTAGCCTTAATCCAAGAGGCAATGGAAACTTTGGAAGCCGGTCTTCCTGCCCTAGGCCCCTCAGGAATGACGAATAGAGCGTCAGACTTCCTGATAGACTCGGTGCGATGAACATAAAACTTGAGGCAACGCACCACATCCAACAGATGGAGACCTCTTTCCTTGTCAGATGAAGGATTAGGGCAGAAAGAGGGAACCACAATCTCCTGATTGATGTGAAACTCAGACACAACCTTGGGTAAGAATTCCTTGGTAGTGCGAAGCACAGCCTTATCCTTGTGGAACACCAGGTAAGGAGGTTTACAAGACAAGGCCTGTAACTCTGCTACCCGGCGCACTGACACAACAGCCAAGAGGAAGGCCATCTTCCAAGTCACAAGACGTAATGGAATGGAAGCCAAGGATTCAAACGGTGGTCGCTGAAGAACTCCCAGCACCAAATTGAGATCCCACTGGGGAGCAGGACTCTTAAAGGCAGGTCGAACATGAGTCACACCCTGGAAGAAGACTTTCACATCAGGAAGGACAGCAATCCGTTCCTGGAAAAACACAGACAAGGCAGAAATCTGAACTTTGAGGGAACTCAGACTGAGCCCCTTATCCACACCGTCCTGCAAGAAGGCCAGGACAGTGGGAAGATGGAAGTCAAGTGACAACTTCTTGTCAGAGCACCATGTCACGAAAGTTGACCATATGCGATGATAGATCTTGGAAGACACAGGCTTACGAGCACTGAGCATCGTCGATACCACAGAAGGAGAAAAGCCTTTCTTTGCTAGAATCGAGGATTCAACCGCCATGCCATCAAATGGAGAGAGTGAACATCCTCTTTCCACAGATACCCCTGAAGAAGCAGGTCCGGACGGGCTGGAAGTGGGATCGGATCCCTCACTGACATGGCCATCAATTCCGGAAACCAGGACTGGCGAGGCCAGTTTGGAGCAATCAGGATGACAGGACAACGTTCCCTCTTCAACTTCTGGATAACTCTGACCAATAGAGGAAGAGGAGGGAAGATGTAAGCCAGGGGGAAGTCCCAAGGGATCGACAAGGCATCCACTGCTAGAGCAAGGGAGTCCCTCAACCGGGAGCAAAACACCGGAACCTTCCTGTTGTGTCTGGTAGCCATCAGATCCACCACAGGCATCCCCCACCGTTGAGTGAGCATGTGAAACACCTCTGGGTGAAGAGCCCATTCTCCGCTGTCGACGGTGTGACGACTGAGGAAGTCTGCCATGACGTTGTCCACGCCTGGAATATGAACTGCAGAGATGACAGGCACGTGATCTTCTGCCCAAGACAAAATATCCTTGACCTCCCACCAGGCGGAACCGCTTCTTGTGCCGCCTTGCCTGTTGATGTAAGCCACCGCCGTGGCGTTGTCGGACTCCACTCTGACTGGAAGACCGGTCAATTGAGACTCCCAGTGCCTCAGGGCCAGCCGGACAGCTCGAAGTTCCAGAACATTGATGGAGAGCATGGATTCCTCCAGACCCCATTTCCCCTGAGCACTGAAGCGACCCCAGACTGCACCCCAGCCCCGAAGGCTGGCATCCGTAGTGACTGTGGTCCAAAGAGGAACTAGAAAGGATTTCCCTTTCAGGAGATGAGAGAGATCTAACCACCAGTGCAGACTCGACTCGACATGAGGAGGAAGAGAAACAGACAGATGCTGATGATCTGGATGATTCTTGCACGTCTGGATCACAAACCTCTGAAGATCCCTGGAGTGGGCCATGGCAAATGGTACTGCTTCGATTGTGGAAATGAACTTCCCCACTAAGGACGACAACTTCGGTACTGGAATCTCGTCCATGTCCAGAATTCCAGCCACTCTGACAGCTATCTGGTGAGCCACGTCCTCTGGAAGAAACACCATGCATTGGCGAGTGTCGAACAGGAGACCCAGGAACAGAAGCCTCTGAGATGGAATCAAGTCTGACTTGTCCAGATTCAGGATCCAGCCATGACGGTTCAGGGTGTGCATGCACATCTGTAATTGCTGAAGGAGGAGCTCCGCTGAGGAGGCCTTCAGAAGGAGATCGTCCATGTAGGGGGTCACTCTGATCCCATCCTGATGGAGCACCGCTATCAATGAGCCCAACACCCTCTGGAAGACCTGAGGGGCTGAAGTCAGCCCAAAGGGGAGCGCTGCAAACTGAAAGTGTCCCCTGTGGCAGGCAATCCTGAGATACCGCCTGCTCTCTGGATGAATAGGGATGTGAAGATAAGCATCCTGAAGGTCCAGGGAGGCAAGAAACTCCCCTGGAGACATTGCTGCAATCACAGAGCGCAGGGACTCCTGGCGGAAGTGGGAAGTCACCACATAGGCATTGAGATCTTTGAGATCCAAGATGGGACGGGCTCCTCCGTCCTTTTTGGCTACCACAAACAGGTTGGAATAAAATCCTGAACCTGTGTCCCCCTGAGGAACCGCCTCCAGGACCTCTTTGTCCAAGAGATCCTGAATAGCGTCGTCGAACAGACGCCTTTTTGTGGGTTCCTGAGAAGGACGAGTAAAATGGAACCGAAAAGGAGGAAGGGAAGAGAAAGGGATCCTGTATCCCTCTGACACCACCTGAAGAACCCATGGGTCCGCCACTGACTCCTCCCAAGTCCGGCGAAAGATGCGGAGACGACCGCCTACAGCCGGATGCGGACCCGGGTTCGGCGAGTCATGCCGAAGCAGTCTTGGAGGTCTTGGCCTTGGAGGCAACTTTGGGCCTCCAGGACTGTTTGGGCTTGGAGGAGGAGCGCGTAGTGGGAGGACCCGTTTGGGCCGAGGAGCGTGTCTCAGTCTGAAAGGAACGAAAGGACCGATTGCGTTTGGCTGGAAACTTTTTCTTAAAGACTGAGGGTAGAAGAGTACTTTTACCGCCAGTAGCCTCACTGATCATTTCTTTGAGTTCAGACCCAAAAAGCAAATTCCCCTGAAAGGGCAAGGAAAGCAAGGCTTTCTTAGAGGCTGTATCAGCAGACCAAATTTTCAGCCAAAGAGCGCGTCTAGCCACCACAGAAGAGGTGGAGGCCCTCGCCATCATGCGCACAGCATCAAAAGCAGCGTCAGCAACATAGTTCTGAGCTTCAGTGATATTAGCAAGCAGCTGCAACTGTTCAGATACAGGCGCATCCTGGCGAACCGCTTCAGTCAGTCGTTCAGTCCAGGCCGCAATAGCTCTATTAACCCATGCCACAGCAAAAGTGGGGCGCATGGCTGTGCCAATGGAGGCAAAAATAGACTTAAGAGAGAGCTCTAGTTTCTTATCCGTCCAGTCCTGCAAGGCAGAGGCATCTGAGACAGCCAAAGCAGTAGATTTGGATAGTCTAGACACAGGAGCATCCACTTTGGGAGGATGAACCCATTTTGCCAGCTCCGCCTCAGGAAAAGGGTAAAGTTTAGCAAACTTTTTGGAGACAGAGGAAGATCTATCAGGATTCTTCCATGCCTCAGAGACCAGACGGGCAAGAGTAGGGTTAGTTGGAAAACAAACAACTGGTTTAGATGGCTTTTTCTGAAAAACATCAGTAGGATCATAAGTGGATTCCTGAGTCAGAGGAAGGTTGAGCGTATTCAGAACCGCTCTGATCAGACCCTCAGCCGAAACTTCAGGGTCACACTCATAGGGGTCCCCAATGGACCTGTTAGATTCAATAACAGTACGTTCCTCAGCATCAGAATCCTGTAAAAGTTCTTCTTCAGAAGAATCAGTGATATCAGGAGCTCCCTGTGGCTTAGGCAGGGAGGTCCTGATAGTAGAGGGGGTCTGCCAGACCTGGAGAGCCCCCTGTACCTGAGAGGGAAAGAGTTGAAGCGTGGATCTGAGATCCCTAGTGGCAGCTTTAAACTCCCTCACCCAAGATGGCTCAATAGCGTGGCTGGGAAGCCCAGGGTTGCTATCTTGACCAGTACAATTAGGGCATAGATCCCCCACATTATCGCCATCCAGCCCAATGTGGCAAGAGGAGCAAAACGCCATGGGGGTAGCGGACCCCCCATCCTCCTTAGACTTGGGTCTAGCCCCTAGCTCCAGTGAAGTAGACATGCTCACAGCGTCAATATACCCCACTAATAACACTATCACCCAGAAAAAGTGTTAAGATTAAAGTTTCACCCCAGAAATGTTCTAAAAACGGACTTATCTGGCCAGCGAAGGGTTAATCTGTTGAGGAGAGAGAAGGCTCGGTCCCTGCGTAGTGTACTCGCCTAGGAAAAGTACCACAAAATGGCGGCCGTCATGACAGCCAATCAGAAACGAGCGCGAACCAAGCGCTCATGGGAAATGTAGTTTTCCTGGCCAAGTACCCCAAACATTGCCCGAAGCCCCCCTGAACACCCCACATGAATAAAACACATTCCGGATGATAGATCAGGAGCCTAGAATTAAAATGAGCCCTCTCTGAAGTTGCTGTGACAAGCGGTTCCAGAGATATGTCCCATACTGTGAATTTCCATAGAGAGTAAAGGAGCCCTTGCGTCTGAGCGGGAAAAAGCCGCGCTTAAAGGCGCGGAACACCATTTTTAATAAAGTTTAGTAAAACATTAAAAAGTGCCCAAACAAGCATGAAACACATGAGAAACATAAATAAATGAATACCCAATGCTCCAAAACTCAGAGAATTAACACAGAAATTGCATAAACAGTAATAATGCAATAAAAACACCCTATGAGTGCTGGAGTGTATTAAAACTCCCAAATACAAGCCCAGCAAAGGGACACTGTGGGGACAAGTGGACCTTCAGCACTCAATGGGTGACTCACCTTCCTTGCTGACTTCTGTCTTCAGGTGACCATGATAAGGAGGGAAAGAACCAGAGGTAAATTCCCCAATAGGGGAGCTGCTTAACACAAGCGGTCCCCTCTTCAGGGCATAAGGTCCACAGAAAATCCCTGGAAGCTGCACCAGCCACTTTAAAGAGGGCAATTCACAGCCATGGTCACCCTCCTAATGGTGGTATTCCATATTTGAATAAAAAAATAATAAAATACTAAGATGCATAGATGTTCTCTACCTGGTGTGCAAGCACACCAGGAACAAATCAATCTAAAGTGGCTCTGGCCAGAAGGTGGCTTAAGTAAGAGGGGAGGCTCCGCCCCTTGCAAATTATTTGCATAGTTGTTCCTGCCTATTAAAAGGGACTTACGCCTCCCAGAGTACCAGTGTAGAGTACCAGTGACCTGTATTGGACGACAGTGAAAGGGGCTTTCAGAAGCAGGTCATCCATGTATGGAGTGACTGTGATGCCGTCCCGATTGAGGACAGGCTCCCAGGACAGGACTGAAGACTTGAGGAGCTGTAGTCAGATCAAATGGAAGAGCTGAAAACTGAAAGTGCTCTTGGTCGCAGGCAAATCTGAGATACTGCAGGCTATCTGGATGAATGGCAATGTGTACATACGGGTCCTGAAGATCCAGAGAGGAAAGGAATTCCCCCGGGGACATAGCAGCAATCACCGTCCTTAGGGACTCCTGGTGATATAATCAGACTTGATCACAAAGGCATTGAGATCCTTCAAGGTCCAAAATGGGAGGACAGCAGCCGTTCCTGTTGGAGACCACAGAGAGGTTTGAGTAAAAACCCATACCTCTGTCCTGAACTGGAACAGGTTCCAAAACATCCTTGTCTAGAAAAGCCTGGATAGCTCCATCGAACAGACGGCGTTTCTCTACGCGCTGGGGCGTATAAGTGGGAAAAACCTGAAAGGAGGAAGAGAGGCAAAAGGGATCCTGTACCCTTCCACCACCACCTGCAAAACCTACGGGTCCGCCATGGAATCCTCCCAGACGCTGTGGTAGTGATACAGATGGCCACCCACAGCCAAGTGGGGACCTGGGTTCGGCGAGTCATGCCGAAGGAGGCTTGGAGGAGGCCTTGGGCTTCGACTGTTTTTTGGGCTTGGAGGAGGAACTCAGAGCTGAGGGAACAGTGTGGTTCGCCCAATGTGTCTCAGTCTGGAAGAGACAAAAAAGTGGAGTACGCTTAATAGGCATCTTCTTCCTGGGGACCATAGGCAGAAGGGTACTCTTGCCCCCTGTGGCCTCACTAATCAGATCCTTAAGATCTGGCCCAAACAATAACGTGCCTTGAAAAGGCAACGAGAGCAAAGCTTTCTTGGAAGCAGTGTCAGCAGACCAGATCTTGAGCCAAAGAGCTCATCTGGCAACCACAGACACGGTGGAAACCTTTGCCACCAAACGGATGGCATCAAACAAGGCAGCAGAAACAATGCTGGGCCTCAGAAATGCTGGCAAGAATCTGCAACATATCCAAAGTAGGAGTACCCTGACGGACAGCAAGGGTGAGCTGTTCAGTCCAGACTGCAATGGCCTGGTTCACCTATGCCGCAGCAAACGCTGGACGCATGGAGGTACCAGCGGTGGCAAAAGTGGACTTGAGGAAGACCTAAAGTTTCTTGTCAGTCCAGTCTTTCAGAGCGGATGTATCACCAACTGGCAAGGCAGTGGACTTAGATAGCCTGGAGACAGGAGCATACACTTTGGGTGGATGAACCCACTGAGCAAGCGCCGCCTCCGAGAAGGGGTAAAGGCTGGCAAATTTCTTGGAAACAGAAGGTTTCCTGTCCGGAGACTTCCACTCATCAGACACAAGGTGGTCAAGAGTGGGGTTAGGTGGAAAACAAGTATGGGGCCTCTTAGGCTCCTGAAATACATCAGAGGGATCCGAAGAAACCTCTTGAACTAAGGGAAAGTTTAGGGTGGTTAAGATGGCCCTGATCAGGCCCTCAGCTGAGGGATCAGGATCAGCCTCAAAGGGGTCCCCAAAAAACTGACAGGCACCCACAGCGTCCAAATCCACCAACAGTTCCTCCTCAGAGGAATCCGATACATCAGGTACTCCCTGCGGTTTTGGCAAGGAAGATCTGACGGAAGTAGGGGTCTGCCAGGAGTGGAAGACCCCCTATAACTGGGATGGAAAGAGTTGCAATGTAGACCGGAGGTTTCTCATAGCAGCCTTGAACTCTTGCACCCAAACTGGCTCTAATGCATGATGGCTGGAGGTCCCTGGGGGAGACTCAGGGATAGCAGAACATGCTGGGCATAAATGACCTGAGCATTCTCTAGGTAACCCTGAATGACATGAGGAGCAATGTGCAAGAGGGGACACAGAGACCCCAGCATCCTTAGTATTAGGCCTGGCCCCAAGCTCTAACGGATTAGAAAGTATAAGGAATCAACCAAATACAATGTGTAAGATTAAAGGTTCACCCCAGAAATCGCTAAAATGCACTTATCTGGCAGGCGAAGGGTTAATCTGCAGAGGATAGGAGAGTCCAAGCCTTGCGTATGATACTCGTTCAGGAAAAGCACAAAATGGCTGCCGTGGCAAGATCCAATCAGAAACTAGCGCTCGAACAAGCACTCATGGGAAATGTCATTTTCCCAGAAAAAGTACCCCAACAGTGCCCGAAGCCCCCTGAGCCCCCCCAACACATACCAAACATTAACCGAATAATAGAGCAAGGGCAGACAAACAAAATGAGCCATCTCTGAAGTCGCTACGATGAGCGGTTGCAGAGATATGTCCCAAACTGTACAGTCCCATAGAAGTGAATGAAGCAATGGCGTCTATGCGGTAAAAGCGCACCTTGGAACACAAATTTTGCAAAGTAGTGATTAAGAAGTAAATGTTCACCAAACATTACTAACACATGCCACTAGAGCCAATAAACACTGAGCCCAGTAGGCACAAAATCCCCCAAAAGATGCTAATCCAGCAGCTAAAGGGTTAAGTTACCACAGAAACTTGCTCCAAAACACCCAACAGACATACAAATAAAGCCAATGAGTGCAGGAGTGTGCAATAGGAACGCCTAAGGCAAATCCCTGTGCGGAGGGGCACTGTGGGACATGTGGCCCTGCAGCAAAGGGTTTCTCACATTTCCTGCAGATCTTGTCTTCAGATTACCATGTATTAAGAAGAAGCCTCCTTGGCTGCAACTAGCCAATCAGCTCCAGTAAGATTTGTTTCTTGGATGAAGATACAGGCAAGAGAACAGTTCTGCTATAGTTTTAGAAAATGTTTTATTTTTCAGTTAGAAAAAAGCACCTGGATACTGAGCTAGCCACATCTAAGGGCATTGTCAGTTATGATAATCCACCTAATGGTGGTATTCCATTTCTAACAGGAAAAATAAAACATTTTCTAAAACTATAGCAGAACTGTTCTCTTGCCTGTATCTTCATCCAAGAAACAAATCTTACTGGAGCTGATTGGCTAGCTGCAGCCAAGGAGGGAAGGTAGTCTCCACCCCCTGCATTCACTTCTAGAATTGTTCCTGCCTAGTTAAAGGGTGGATCGCCTACCCGAAGTTACCAGTAAGCTGTATTGGACGACAGAGGAAAAATTTTTAACTCTGTCGTCCAATGTGGAACACAGTAACCATGGTGATATATCAAAGATATCCACCTAGATTTCAGGGAAGGTAAAGGAGAAATAAACACTCCACCATGATCCAGTATCCACAGGACCAAACTTGTAAAACATGAACCTCCGGTATCAATGGACATCAAACTAGTAAATAAAATAACAGGTAACCAGTGTTCTGAGCTCAGAAAAAGCAAGGACACCTAATACATGCACCAAGGCCTGTAGACATTCTGGCCCAAACTGGCTTCAGCTTAAAAGAAAACTAAATAAGTGTGTGGAGACAACAATGTTGCTTCTTTACACAGCTTTGGACAAAACCCCCATAAGTATTTGCAAAACCACTGCGTTCAAGTGAAAAACCAGGAAGGGAGACTTACAAAAGAAAGCAGGAATTTTGGCTACTTGCCAAACAAACACAATAGCCAGAAAATCTTGCGCATCAAGATAAACTGAAGATAGATGTTCAAAATGAGGCTTCTGGAGCACTCCTAATACCAGGTTCAACTCCCACAGAAGGGTGGGATCCCGAAAGATAGGAAAAGCATAACAAGCTTTGGCCAAAAGCTTGCACATCAAGGCAATTTGCTGCTGGAAAAGAACAGAAAGAGCCAAATCTGAACCTTTATGGAATTAAGACTAAGCCATTTCTGAAACCATCTAAAGAAAGGCGAAAACTACCAGAGGCCAAAAAGGCAGTGGAGAAGAATCTTGGCAGGCACACCACTTGAAAAAGAGGGACCAAACCCTATGATAGGCCTTAAAAGAAATCGTCTTTCTAACCTGAAACATAGTAAAAAAAAAAAAAAAAAAAATAACAAAGAGAAAGCTATCTTCTCTGTCTGAGGGTAGCATAACAGGCCCCATGTCACAAGGTCCAGATACATGGGAAGACAAAAAGACTCCATCATAGAAAGATGAAGCAGTCATGATGACATGAGTCTGCTTCATCCTGACTTTCCTTGGCACTCAGGGAATCAGGGGAATTGAAGGAAACACATACACGAGAGGAAAATTCCACGCAATAGTCACTGCATCCAAGGCCAGAGCCAAAGGAACCCAAGAGGACCTGACGCATAACTGTGGAACTTTGCGGTTCTGAAGAGAGGTCAATAGGGATAGGGAGTACACAATGGCTGATAATGGAGATCAACACATTCTGACTGAGCTCCCAATTTCTGGGATCTAGGAGCTGGAACTGAGAAAGTCTGACTTTGCGTTTTCTACCCTTGGAATGTGAACTGTGGAGAGGGCTGGCACATGGGTCTCAGCATACAAGAGAATCCTTCAGTCCCCAGTTCAGGCTGCACTTCTGGTCCCTCGTTGGTAGTTGAACACAGGTCTCATTAGGGGCAGAGCCCCTCCTCCTGGAGGGCATGACATCACAACAGAAAATGTATTTTGGGGTGGAGAAGCCCTACTTCAGCTAAACCCCCTCCCCCCCGAACCTACTAACTCTCAGAATTCAAGTGACAGAAGCCACACACAGATGAGTAAGCGGTAAAAAGAAGAAAATCTCCTGACATAAAAACTCCTCTGTTCAGGAAAGCAATACCAAGAAAAATGTCCCTATCTCTAGGTGGGAGACCTGTATTCTATATGGACTAAAGTGAAATGTATTTAACAGGTAAGGACATGAAAATCCTATTTTCTCTTATGTCCAATATGGAGCACAGGGTACCATGGGGTTATACGAACACTAAGCTCCCAGAGGTGGGAAAGGAGAAAGGACCTTGCACAAGCACCCATGATACCGGAGTTCCCCAGGACTATCAGGTATCTAAACAACCAAAAGCAACAAGTGTCAACGCCACTGAACTTACACAGCACACTTAAACAAGAGCCAACAGGGCTCAAAACTACTGAACAACTGGCAGAAAAAAATGCACAGGTCCCTAAGACAGGAAGAACCACCTGCAGGACCTTCCTTCACACGAGGTAGTGATTTGTGTAAGTATACAAGGAGCACCAAGTTGTTGCACTGCGCAACAGTTCAGCCGAGGGCTGGTTCTTATAGGCCCAAGAAGCACCCACAGACCTGGAGAAGGGCGCTGTGATCTTCAAGGGAATTTTTTTTTTATCTGGGCTTCACATGCCAGGTGTACAGCAGCCTTGATCCATGATGCAATAGTGACCTTGGAAGCAGCCTAACCCACTCTATGACCCTCAGGAATAACAAACAGGGAGCCAGCCTTGCGAAAAAGGCTCAGTACGATGCACATAAAACTTAAGGCAGAGCACCACATCCAACAACTGGAGTTCACTCTCCTTATCAGGGCAAAAGAGTACACAACAATCTCCTGACTGATGTGAAACTCAGAGACCACCTTGGGAAGAAAACCTTGAGAGGTACAAAATAAAAACTTATCTTGATGAAATACCAGTAAGGGAGGTCTATAAGACAGAGCATGTAGCTCGGCAACATGCCTCACCGAGACCACTGTCAAGAGGAAAACCATCTTTAGCATGAAGTGGCACAAAGAGATGGAGACAAGAGGCTCAAAGAAAGGCCTCCGAAAAAAGCCCAGAACCTGGACTAAAGGATGCAGTCAACTTTTAAACTAAACTTTACATAGTATAAAGTGTTAGAAAGCATCAACACACACAAGTGCAAGCATGCACCTGGGGTGCTTGCGGGTGGCTGAGCAGTGAAAAATTAGATTTTTCAACTGCCCAGCCACATACAAGCACCCAAAAAACTGACCCCAGCTGGACAATGGATTATAAGGTCATTTTCATTAGCATTTCTAGAACATAAAAAGTGTCTTATAGTCCATGAAATACAGTAGTACATTACTGATTTGATCTCAACAACTGCCACTGTATACTACTCACCAGGGAACTCTCCTTTACGGCTGCTTTGTCCAAACTCCTGCAGTTGTGCCTGTTGGTTTAATTGGTCCTTTTGCAAGTTCTCGTACCAGTGGGTCACTTCTGCTCTCAGATCAGCTACTTGATCACTCGGGTACATTTCTATAGTCATCTAAAACATTAAAGAGTTTGTAAAACACGTAGGTGCACAATATTCTTTGTATCACTGTGCATCATACATCATTCTAAGTACACAGTGCACTGACCTTATCAGGGAGCCCAGCTGGCTGGCACACAATTCTTAGGGGTAATGACTGCTTATCATTTAATGCTTTTAAATGACTGCTGATTCCTGTACCTTCAAT
The DNA here is from genome assembly GCA_037306005.1 of Rhinophrynus dorsalis. Classification (NCBI taxonomy): domain Eukaryota; kingdom Metazoa; phylum Chordata; class Amphibia; order Anura; family Rhinophrynidae; genus Rhinophrynus; species Rhinophrynus dorsalis. The sequence continues at coordinate 118,028,499 of CM074720.1, forward strand.
TTGCCATTGTCTTAGATGATACGCAAACCTACACAAGTAAATACAATTGGTTAGCTAGTATTTAGATTAATTGTATAAATAACCCAAAAAATTGTTTTCATTGACAAAAATACAATTTTAAATACAATGTAAACATTTGTAAGAATTACTATTTCTAAGGTAGGAGCCCAAAATTCTGAAAAACATGCTTTTCCTGTGGATGCTTCCATAGCTGTACATGAGCATTTGACCTTTTTATGTGGGCTCTGAATAATGAAGGCAAACAAATAAATAAGAGGGCAACAGCCTCTGGGAACTGAACGAGGGTCCTAAATCAGTACATTTATCAGTCATAGATTTTATCAGATTTAAACAAGCCTTATAACAAATTAACCAATATGTAGTTCCTAGCCACCATAAATCAGAATATTTTTCTTCTTACCTGGTAAATTCTTTTGTCTTTGGTCCATATGGAACACAGGAACTATGAGGTTGAGCTGGGACTCCCAGTCTTTGACGTGAAGACTCCTGGTCTCCTCCTCCAACTCAGCCCCCCACCCCCACCCCGACTACTTCCAGTATTCATGTGTGACAATAGCGACAGTAAAATAACTAAGCGGGAAAGAATAGAAAGCTACAAATACTAAGACCCTAGGAGGACTCTTCTTCCTGCCATAAAAAAAGTGTTTTTTTCTTTGGGTAGGAGTCCTGTGTTTCATATAGTCTAAAGAGAAAAATATTTAACAGATAAGAACACTAAAATCCTAATTTCTCTTACATCCAATATGGAATAGAGGAACCATGGGAATATACCAAACAACCTAAGAATTTCACAGAGGAAAAGAAGAAAAAGTGAAACTACTGAACAACAATAGGGCAGTAGATTAAAAAGAAAAAAAAAAGCCCTAAAACAGGCAACAATGCCTGAAGGACATTCTGGCCAAACCTAGCCTCAACCGAGGACAAGATATTAAAACTGTAGTGTTTGGCGAATATGGGCATTGAGGATAAAGTTGCAGCTTTGCATAGCTGTCCAGCAGAGGGCTGTTCTTGAAGGCTCAAGAAACACCCACAAATCTGGTGGAATGTGCCGTGATCTTGAAAAGAACAGGCTTCTAACGAATCATGTACTCCTCACACATAGCAGCCTTGATCGAAGTGGCAATGGTAACCTTTAATGCAGCCTGACCTGCCCTAGGACCTTCAGGAATGAAAAAACAGAGCCTACCTTGCAGTAAAGCAGAGTGTGGTGCACTTAATACTTAAGGCAACACAAAACCACCAATAGATGGAGATCCCTCTCATGCGAGGATGAAGGGACAGGACATCACCTGATTGATGTGAAAATCAGAGAAAACCTTAGGAAGAAACTCCTAAGATGAACGAAGTGCCTCCTTATCCTCGGGAAGCAACAGGAAGACAGGGCTTGCAACCCAGCCACCCTTTGAACAGAGAAAAAAAGCCAAAAAAAAAAAAAAGCCATCTTCAGCATCAACAGATACAAGGAGAAAGAGGTCAGAGGCGCAAATGAACCTCCAAGACCAAATTGAGAATCCACGGAAGTGTGAGGTGCTGAAAGAAAGGAAAGGCATGAGCCACCTCCTGTAGAAAGGACTTTACATCTGGGATAATAGCAATAGATTTATGAAAGAAAACAGAGAGTTGAGATCTGTTCCTTGAGGGAACTCAAGGGTAGACTCTTGTTAACTCTGTCCTGAAGGAAGATCATCACATGGGAAGATCATAAACATGATTTAGTCAGTGCACCACCTGTGAAAAATTAACCAAACCCTATGGTACGCCTCAGAGACTGGTTTTCCAGCCTGTATCACAGTGGAGAGGAGGTCATTATAGAATCCTTTCCACTAGAAAATGGTGGCTTCAAGAGCCATGCTGTCAATTCCACCCTCTCCATGTCCTCTTACCACAAGGGCTCATGAAGTAACCGTTCTGACCAACGTGGCAGGCGGTTAGGCTCCTGAGTAGCCAGACCGATGAGGTCTTCAAACCTCCTGGGCCAGAATGATAAGATGACCAGTGCCTTTCCCCATCCTGATCTTCCGGATCACCCTGGGGATGAGGAATCAAGTTCAACTGAATTCACACGGCACCCACTGCAAAGGCCCTTGTTTAAGTGCAGAATGCTGTCATCTTCCTACTTTCCCTGGTTGCCATCAGGTCTATCGCTGGGACCCCCCAGTGCTGATCAGGTAGAATGCCTCTGGATGAAGCTCTCCGTTAACTGGGTCCAAATCTTGAAGACTAAGAAAGTCTGCAAGCATGTTTTCCACTCCTGGAATGTGCACAGCTGAGAAGGCCGGGATCTGTGCTTCTGTCCATGCGAGGAGATCCTTTGCCTCTCTCCATGCTATGTTGTTCCTGGTTCCCACTTGAGTGATTGATGTACACCACTGCTGTGGAGTTCACTGTTTGAACTCTCACTGGGGTCCCTTTGAGCACCCATGACCAGTGTAAGAGAACCAGACGAACAGCACAGAGTTCCAGGATGTTGATGGACAGAAGATCGGTCCACCTGCCTGGCACCCCCCTGGCAACCCAGGGTTGCTCCTCAGCTTCTCAGGCTGGTGTCCGTTGTTACGAGGATCCACTCCGGTATCACAAAAGGTTTTCCCTGAGTCAGGTGTGATAAGTGAAGCCACTTGGTGAAGTGCTCTTGGGCTGGAACCAGAACCATAACTTTTTTCCAGAAGAGTGCAGAAGCAAAAAGTAGCAATATGGAGGAACAGATCTGCAAATTATGCAGAACCCTACTGACGCCACACACAAAACCCACTGGTCCACTGAAGAGGCGGCCCAGGTATATCAAAAAAGGTGGAGTCACCCCCCTACAGGCAACAATGGACCAGATTTCCTCAGGATTCTTTGGCATGTCAGACTTAAGACCCAGTAAGTCTTGGCTTTGCAGATGGGAGCCCTGAAGAGTGTGCGCCCTCTGAAACCCAGATTGGGGGGTGGGGGTGGGGGTAAAAGAGCTGGACAGGAGACAAAATCCATGTGTCTTCCTTGCAAGAAAGGACCTCTTTGTGGAAATCTGTGGCAATAAGGTGCTCTTTCCATCAGTAGTGTCACCACCGATCTGCTTCAGGTCACATCCAAATAGGACCTTGCCCTGAAAAGCATGGACACCAGCGACTTCTTAAAAGATTGGCCCACAGACCAAAACTTCAGCCACAGAACACACTGGGTGGAGACCAAGAAGGCTGAGAATTTCACTGAAAATCTGTCTGCATCAGAGACTCAGTAATGTAAGCGTTAGCTTCAACGATGTTGTACACCAAAAAGAGGATTTCAGTCTTACCTGTTAAATCCATTTCTCTTAGTCCATACAAGTTACTGTTAACTCTGGGTAGGCGATCCGCCCATTTAATTTAGGCAGGAAAAATTATAGAATTGCATGCAGGGGGTAGAGCCTACCTTCCCTCCTTGGCTGCAGCTAGCCAAACAGCGCCAGTAAGATTTGAGACACTAATTACTAATGACTAGATAGTAGAAGGGAAAGAAGACTCCTGTGAGCATGACCCCGAAGGACCCCCACGGTCTGCCACAGAAGAGCCAAGCATGGTCCCTTGACAGGGTGGGAGACCAGTAACCTGTATGGACTAAGAGAAAAGGATTTAGCAGGTAAGACTAAAATCCTCTTTTCTCTGTCATCCAATACAGGTTACTGGTAACTCTGGGATGTCCAACCATTGAGTTTCCCAGAGGCAGGAAGTAAGGCAAGGAGCAGGCACAAGGCCCCCAAAGTTACAAGAGCAGATAAGAACCATCAGATCCGAGATAGCCCAAAAAGAAGGGAGTGTCAACGGACACTGAACAGGGGTACAACACCCCAACTGTTACACAGCATACTGAACTAGAGCCAACAGGGCTCAAAAGTGAATGAAGCACCAAGACCCGAAGAAGATCCTAGACAGGCAAGACTGCCTCGAGGATCTTCCTTCCAAAGCTGGCGTCAGCCGATGCCAGCACATCAACACGGTAATGCTTCGAAAAGGTGTGCACAGAAGACCAGGTGGCAGCCTTCCACAGCTGATCAGCGGAGGCCTGATTCTTGTAAGCCCAAGAAGCCCCAATAGATCTATTAGAATGAGCCATGACCCGAAAGGGAACAGGCTTCTTCCTGAGCTCGTAAGCCTTACGAATAGTGGACTTGATAGAGGACACAATAGTCACCTTGGATGCAGGTCTTCCTGCCCTGGGACCCTCAGGAATGACTAACAGCTCGTCAGATTGCCTGAGAGATTCAGTGCGATGTACATAAAACTTGAGACAATGCACCACGTCTAACAAGTGGAGATCCCTCTCCTTGTCAGAGGTAGGGTCAGGGAAGAAAGGCGGCATTCCATTCTCAATTTCCTTAACACTCTGTGCAACATGGGGCGGGGAGGAAAGATGTAAGTCAGAGGAAATAACGAAGGAATGAATATGGCAACCACCGCTATAGCTAGAGGATCCCTCCAGCGAGAGCAGAACCTCTGAACCTTCCGGTTGTGTCTTGTCGCTATCAGGTCGATGCAAGGAAGACAACCCCTTCTAAACGATGAGGTTGAACACCTCTGGGTGCAGCTCCCAATCACCTCTCTTCACTGTGTGTCAACTGAGGAAGTCCACCATCATGTTGTCTACGCCGGGAATGTGCATTGCGGATATGGCAGGAATATGTTCTTCTGCCCAGGACAAAATAGCCTTGACCTCTAACCAAGCGACGAGACTTCTTGTTCCGCCCTGCTTCTTGATGTAAGCCACTGCCGTGGAGTTGTCGGACTGTACCCGGACTGGGCAGTCTTCCAGCTAGGATGTCCAATGACGAAAGGCATAAAATTTTGCCCGAAGCTCCAACACGTTGATGGGAAGGAGAGATTCCTCCAGAGACCACTGACCTTGAGCACTCAGGCGACCCAGGACCACTCCCCAGGCGGAGAGGCTGGCATCCGTCGTCACCATGGTCCAGAAGGATACCAGGAAGGACTTTCCCTTCAGCAGATTGGAGAGGTCGAGTCACAATGACAAAATCAGTTTCACGTGAAGAGGAAGGGATACTAACGTCTCCAGAAGGTACGGCTGACCCCTGCACACCTGGACCACAAACCTCTGGAGTTCCCTGGTGTGAGCCATGGCAAATGGGACCGCTTCTATGGTGGAGATGAATTTCCCCACTAGAGAGGAGAGCTTCTTGGCTGGAACTGGATCTTGAGCCAGAAGAGCAGAAACCCTGTGGGCGATCTGGTGAGCTACCTCGTCCTTGAGAAACACCATGCTCTGCTGAGTGTCGAAGAGAAGGCCGAGGAAGACCAGACGCTGGGATGGGACAAGATCCGACTTGTCCATGCTGATGAACCACCCATGATGGTTGACTGCATGAATGCTGTCTTGAACCTGCTGATGAAGAAGTTCTGAAGAAGGTACCTTTAGAAGCAGGTCGTCCATGTAGGGAGTGACTCTGATGCCGTTCCGATGGAAGACGGACACAAAGCCTCCAAAGGACACGATTGAAGACTTGAGGAGCTGCAGTCAGACCAAAGGGAAAAGCTGAAAATTGAAAGTGCCTTGGTTGCAAACAATTCTGAGATACTGCTGACTCTCTGGATGAATGGCAGTGTGTAGATACGCATACTGAAGATCCAGAGAGGCAAGGAATTCCCCGGGAACATAGCAGCAATCACCATCCTTAGGGACTCCTGGTGATAATAAGTCTTGATCACAAAGGCATTGAGATCCTTTAAATCCAAAATGGGATCACCATCCTTCATGGAGACCACAAAGAGGTTTGAGTAAAAACCCATACCTCTGTCCTGAACTGCAAAAGGCTCTAGAACATCCTTGTCGAGAAGGGCCTGGATAGCGCCATTGAACAGACGGCGTTTCTCTACACTCTGAGGTATATGAGAGGGGAAAAACCTAAAGGGAGGAAGAGAGGCAAAAGGGATCATGTATTCTTCCTCCACCACCTGTAAAACCCATGGGTCCGCCACTGAATCCTCCCAGACGTTATGGTAGTGACGCAGATGGCCACCCACAGCAAAGTGGGGACCTGGGTCATGCCAAAGGAGGCTTGGAAGCCATAGGCTTGGAGGAGACCTTTGGCCTCCATTGTTCTTTGGGCTTAGAGGAGGCATGCGGAGCTAAGGGAACCGCCTGGTTCACCGGACGTGTCTCAGTCTGAAAGGAACGAAAAAAACGATTACTCGAGAGGAGTTTTCTTCCTGGGGACCAAAGCTAGAACTGTATTTTTACCCCCTGTGGCTTCACTAATCAGATCCTTAAGATCTGGCCCAAACAATAACGTGCCTTGAAAAGGCAAGGAGGGCAAGGCTTTCTTAGAAGTGGTGTCAGCAGACCAGATCTTGAGGCAAAGAACTTATCTGGTAACCACAGACATGGTGGAAAACCCTAGCCACCAAACGGATGGCATCAAGTAAGACAGCAGAAACATAGTGCTGGGCCTCAGAAGTGTTGGAAAGAAGGCACAACATATCCGAAATAGGAACACCCTGACGGACAGCCAGGTGAGCTGTGCAGTCCAGACCGCAAAGGCCCGGTTAACCCATGCCGCAGCAAACGCTGGACGCATGGAGGAGTGGAGGCTTCAGAAACTGGCAAGGCAGTAGACTTAGATAGCCTGGAAATAGGAGCATCCATTTTGGGGGGGGATGAATCCACTGAGCAAGCGCCGCCTCAGAAATCTGGTAAAGCTTGGCAAATTTCTTGGAAACAGAAGGCTGCCTGTCCGGGGATTTCCACTCATCAGACACAAGGCGGTCAAGAGTGGGGTTAGGTGGAAAACAAGTAAAAGGCTTTTTAGGCTCCTGAAACACATCAGAGGGATCTGAAGAAACCTCCTGAACTAAGGAAATGTTTAGGGTATTTAAAACAGCACTGATCAGGCCCTCAGCCGAGGGCTCAGGATCAGCTTCAAAGGGGTCCCCAAAAAAACTGAGAGGACCCACAGCAGAACATTCCTCAACATCTGAATCAACTAACAGTTTTTCCTAAGAGGAATCCGATACATCAGGTACTCCCTGCGGTTTAGATTTAGATTTGACTGAAGAGGGGGTCTGACCTGAATGGAAGACCCCCTGTAACTGGGATGGAAAGAGTTGCAATGTAGACTGAAGGTCCCTAGTAGCAGCCTTGAACTCTTGCACCCAAACTGGCTCTAATACATGGCTGGAGGTCCCTGGAAGAGACTCAGGGACATCAGAACATGCTGGGCATTAATGACCTGAGAATTCTCTAGGCAACCCTGAATGATATGAGGAGCAATGCAAAATAGGGGGCACAGAGACCCCAGCATCCTTAGTCTTAGGCCTGGCCCCAAGCTCCAACGGATTAGACCTGCCAAAAACATTATAGTATAAAGAATCACCCAATTACAGTGTGTATGATTAAAGTTCCACCCTAGAAATCACTAAAATATACTTACCTGGCAGGCAAAGAGTTAATCTGCAGAGGAGATAAGGAGAGTCCAAGCCCTGCGTAGGATAATTGTTCTAGAAAAGACACAAAATGGCTGCCGAGCGCACAAAGCAAGCGCTCATGGGAAATGTAGTTTCCCTAGAAAAAGTACCCCAAAAGTGCCCGAAGCCCTCTGAGCCCCCAACACACTAGAAATGTGAACAGGATGAAAGAGCAAGGGCAGACAATTAAAATGAGCCATCTCTGAAGTCGCTACATTGAGCGGTTGCAGAGATACTGTCCCAGACTGTGCAGTCCCATAGAAGTGAATGGAGCAATGGCATCTATGCGGTAAAGCGTGCCAGAACTTAAATTTTGCAAAGTTAAAAAAGTAAAAATAAAAGTACATGAAACATCACTAGAACATGTTAGGAGACCCAGAAAACACTGAACCCAGTAGGGAAATAGTCAATAACCCCCCCCCCCCCCAGGATTCAAAACCAGCAGCTAAAGGGTTAAGTTACCACATAAACCTGCTCCAAAACACCCAACAGACATACAGATAAACCCAATGAGTGCAGGGGTGTGCAATAAGAACACTAAAGGATGAAACCTGTGCAAAGGGGCACTGTGGAACATGTGGACAAGCAGCCAGGGCTGGTGCAAAGATTTTTGCCACCCTAGGCAAAACCTAATTTTGCCGCCACTTGGGTCCTATCTCTTTATGCCCCGCAACTGTATGTGTTTAAGTGTCAGTGTGCTTGTGTGTGTTTCCTATATGTGTATAAGTATCAATCTGTGTGTGTGTTCTCTATGTGTATGTGTGTGTCAATGGGTGTCCCCGTATGTATAGAAGTGTGTCAGTGTGTGAGAGTCTCTGTAAGGATATCAGTGTGTAAGTATGTGTGTGTTCTTCTCTATATGTGTATCAGTGTGTTAGAGTCTATGTTCTCTATATGTGCATAAGTGTGCCAATGTGTATGCTTGTCTGTATGTGTATCAGTGTGTGTGCTTATGTCTGTGTATCAGTGTGTTTGACTCTCCCTACCCCTTTGACTCTTTCTCCCCCTCTTGACTGTTGATCCCCCCTTTGACTCTCTCTCTCCCATCTGACTCTTGATCCCCCTCTTGACTGTTGATCCCCCCTTTGACTCTCTCCCCCCATGAAACTCTTGATCCCCCCTTGACTGTTGATCCCCCCTTTGACTCCTTCGTCCCCCGTTTGACTCTTTATCCCCTCTTGACCCCCCATTTTGAATCTCTCCCCCTTTTGACTTTATCTCCCTCTAGTCTTGACAGGCCCTCTTTTGCCTCTTTCCCTCCTCTTGACACTCCCCTTTATTCATTTTCCTCCCCTTACCTCTTGACTCCTCGATGACGTCGCCAGTCTCTTTTCCTCCACTGCCCACATTGAGAGCAGCCGGGACCATGTGATACTTGGCAACACAGACTTGGTGCATGCTGGAGGTTACTTCATCTTTCTGGGCGCTACTATCAAACTTATTCTGAGGACAGGCAGGTTTAAAAGTGGCATCCAGAACGATGAAGAAACACCAAGAATGCACAGTGTCTGCCTAGCTGCATGTCACATGGTAATGGCTGATGTCAAAGTCAGGTAAGCTAACATTTTCTGGGCTCCACCCCGCTATGCCACTGAATTGGGGAGGCGGGGGGGGGGGGGAGCCTGGGCTGCACCCCCAGAGAATGTGCGCCCTAGGCCGGCGCCTAACTCGCCTATAGGTGGCGCCGGCCCTGCCAGCAGCACTCAAAGGGTTGCTCACCTTTCCTGCAGATCTTCTGTCTTCAGACTACCATGTATTAAGAAGAAGTCTCGGTGGGCAACTCCTGAGGAAAGACCTTGAACCCAAGATTTTCCTCCCAGGGCTTAAGGTCCACAAAAAGCACCTGGTTACTGAGCTAGCCACATCTAAGGGCATTGTCAGTTATGGTAATCCGCCTAATGGTGGTAATACATCACTAACAGAAAAATAAAAAAAATTCTAAAACTAGAGCAGAACTGTTCTCTTGCCTGTGTCTTCACCAAGGAACAAATCTTACTGGAGCTGGTTGGCTAGCTGCAGCCAAGGAGGGAAGGTAGGCTCCACCCCCTGCATACAATTCTAGAATTGTTCCTGCCTAAATTAAAGGGGCGGATCGCCTACCCAGAGTTACCAGTAACCTGTATTGGATGACAGAGAAATCAGCTTCCCTAGGGACATAAAAACCAAGTGTCTCAGATATTCTCCCCACATAGCTATAGCCCTACTGGGCAGAGGCAAAATAGGACTCAGTGCTGCCCCAAGTGGCCTCAAAGATAGCATTAAGAGAGGAATAAAGCCACTTGCCTGGTCCTTAAGCCCTGCAGCATCCACAAGGAAAGGGTAGTGTTTTTCCCCAAGCTTGAGATGGCGTGGTGAGGTCAATTCACCATGTCAAAGCCTCAGATATAAAAGGGTATAGCTTAGAGAAGCATTTAATAAGGAAAAGCCTCTTATCTGGCGTTTTGCATTCATCCATAAGGATCTAATCAAGAGTGTTAATGAGGGAAGGGGGGTGCTTTCTTGCTCCTCTTTAGACTATCCGGAGAGACAGACCCCATCCAAGGTCTCCGAGACTTGAAGGATCTCCAAGACGTCTTTGGAAGGGGCAGGGGCAGCCTCGTAGGAATAACCATAGGAGAAGGAAGCGTCCATGTCTTTGTCTACCTAAGGATCCTCCTCAGAGGATACCCCAATAACCTGAGTGTGACCCTAGAACACAGGCTCAGTCTGTTTAAATGTAGGCAAAGGTTTCCAGGAACAGAGAGAACCCTGACCTGAAGAAGGGATAGCAGCCACTGATGATAGTGTTTTAACCCAAGCAGGCACTTGTTCAGTACTGGAGGGCCTTGGTGGGGTGGTGGGGGGATAGTGGGTAAGGGGAGTAAGGGAAACTCTTGAATCCTTAGATTTGGATTTTCCCATATGTGCCTTAGAGTGATACATTTCAAGGAGAACATGTCCAAAACTAGCTAAAGTTTAACGCAAAGCCCAGAAAGAAAAACTTATTTATTTGTTATGCAAAGGGTTAAGCAGAACAGCGCAGGAGAGTAAGTCTATGCCTGGGATTGTTATACATTCTGTTTAGATCCAGTTCTTAACAGAGCAGTCGCATTAAAATTGAACTAAAAAAAATAAGACCTACAGTGAGGGAAAAAATTATTTGATCCCTTGCTGATTTTGTACTTTTGCCCACTGACAAAGAAATGATCAGTCTATAATTTTAATGGTAGGTTTATTTGAACAGTGAGAGAAAGAATAACAACAAAAAATCCAGAACAACACATTTCAAAAAATTGATTTGCATTCTACGGAGTGAAAAGTATTTGACCCCCTATCAATCAGCAAGATTTCTGGCTCCCAAATGTCTTTTACAGAGTTAACAAGCTGAGATTAGGAGCACTCCCTTAAAGGGAGTGCTTCTAATATCAGCTTGTTACCTCTATAAAAGACACCTGTCCACAGAAACAATAAATCAATCAGATTCCAAACTCTCAACCATGGCCAGGACCAAAGAGCTGTCCCAGGATGTCAGGGACAAGATTGTAGACCTACACAAGGCTGGAATGGGCTACAAGACCATTGCCAAGCAGCTTGGTGAGAAGGTGACAACAGCTGGTGCAATTATTCACAAATGGAAGAAACACAAAATAACTGTCAAGCTCCCTCGGTCTGGGGCTCCATGAAAGATCTCACTTCGTGGAGTTTCAATGATCATGAGAACAGTGAAGAATCAGCCCAAAACTACATGGGAGGATCTTGTCAATGATCTCAAGGCATCTGGGACCATAATCACCAAGAAAACAATTGGTAACACAGTATGCCATGAAGGACTGAATTCCTGCAGCAACCGCAAGGTCCCTCTGCTCAAGAAAGCACATGTAGAGGCCCATCTGAAGTTTGCCAATGAACATCTGAATGATCCAGAGGAGAAGTGGGTGAAAGTGTTGTGGTCAGATGAGACCAAAATTGAGCTCTTTGGCATCAACTCAACTCGCCGTGTTTGGAGAAGGAGGAATGCTGCCTATAACCCCAAGAACACCATCCCCACCGTCAAACATGGAGGAGGAAACATTATGCATTGGGGGTGTTTTTCTGCTAAGGGGACAGGACAACTTCACCACATATCAAAGGGATGGCGGACAAGGCCATGTACCATCAAATCTTGGGTGAGAACCTCCTTCCCTCAGCCAGGGCATTGAAAATGGATCGTGGATGGGTATTCCAGCATGACAATGACCCAAAACACACGGCCAAGGCAACAAAGGATTAGCTCAAGAAGAAGCACATTAAGGTCCTGGAGTAGCCTAGCCAGTCTCCAGACCTTAATCCCATAGAAAATCTGTGGAAGGAGCTGAAGGTTCGAGTTGCCAAACGTCAGCCTCAAAACCTTAATGACTTGGAGAGGATCTGCAAAGAGGAGTGGGACAAAATCCCTCCTGAGATGTGTGCAAACCTGGTGCCCAACTACAAGAAACGTATGACCTCTGTGACTGCCAACACGGGTTTTGTCACCGAGTACTAAGATATGTTTTGCAAAGGGGTCAAATACTTATTTCACTTAGTAAAATGCAAATCAATTTATAACTGTTTTGAAATACATTTTCCTGGATTTTTTTGTTGTTATTCTGTCTCTCACTGATCACTGATCTCCTGTAACCTAACTGGTATAAGTTTGTACCAACCTTAATAGGTACAGGACAAGTTTAACTGCTACACAGCCTGCCTCGAGATCAATAAAAAGGTTTTGTTCAATAGAAGTAAGATATCTTATTTTTTATCTTTTTATACTCTGTGATATCTGACCATTTTTCTACAGAGGCTTTCACGAACGATACTGGACTTTAAATTCCAACATATACAGATAGGACGAAATCCTATACAAGTATTTCCTACTAGTTAGCCTTTACGTCTATTGATCTACACTTTTTGATTGATCTCAAGGCCAGTGAGTGCTACAGTTGGATGAGGAGATTGCAGGCTGTGGGTCGTTCAGCTCTGCCCACTCTGACTTCATCGGACAGGAGATTTTAAGAAGCTGCGGGATGTTCCATTTTACCCACTGAAAGTGACTCCAAGAGCACAGACTTCCGCCCGCTGTGTAGCGGCTGGATCTGGCCGGTACCTGTATAGGCTGGTGCAAACTTACACCACTTAGTTTAAAGGAGATGCTGTCCACAGAGTGATAGATCAATATCAATCGTAAGTTTTATAGTTCTTGATTCACTCATCTCTTTTTCTATAATTTAGTTATATTTTTATGTTTTTTTCAGTGATATCACATTTACATATTTTTCATTATGGTAACATAATTACAGCAATTTGATCATTACCATGATTTCATCTTTGTAAGATATAAGAAATGTGTGTTAATTGATATACGTTGTTGCTACTGCACTTTATTACATTTGTATAGAGATACAGGAGCACTTTCCTTTTTAGTTGTTGTGAGAAAAAGGTGGCTGCTGCCATCAAAACCTCAACCAATTAAAATGTAACAGACTGTTTTGCTTCATTGCAGTCCAGCAAATTATATATAGATATATATATGATATATATAGATATATATATATATATATATATATATAGATATATATATATATATATATAGAGAGAGATATAGATATAGATATATATAGATAGACAGATCTATATATATATATATATATATATATATATATATATATATATATATATATATATAGATAGACATATATATATATATATATATATATATATATATATATATATATATATATATATATATATATATAGATAGACATATATATATATATATATATATATATATATATATATATATATATATATATATATATATATAGATAGACATATATATATATATATATATATATATATATATATATATATATATATATATAGATAGATAGATAGACAGACATATATATAGATAGATAGATAGACAGACATATATATAGATAGATAGACATATATATAGATAGATAGATAGACATATATATAGATAGATAGACAGACATATATTATATATAGAGAGAGAGAGAGAGAGAGTCAAAGTTTTCAAGTTGACTGAAATCAAAACATTGCTTACCGTCGTCTGAAAGCTTCAAGGTGTGTTTTTAGCATTAGAAGCCCCCTTTCAATTATTGTGAGGCTTGATTGTGAGTCCTGTTCAAGATTACTGGAAGCAAGCATTAGGCTCTCCATACATTTACTAATAAATTCATGCTCTCTCTCTAATCCCATTTTACCTGTAAAGAGGACAAATTATTCTTTGAATTATTTGCACCTAAAAGGAAACTAGCATTAAATACTAAACCTCTTATTTAATCTGAACTAGTGTCCATTCTTTCATTTTATTATTCTTTTTGTTTTGGGAAGTTGCCAGTAAGCAACTATTTTGCTGTTTAAACTACATCACTGGTACAAAGAGATGTTGCAGGGAAGTTATCTCCATTTTGTAATAATGTTTCCTTTCCTGTACTGTATACGATCAGGGAGAAGGACTGCCTTCTGCTAACGAAGCTGTATTTGTCTAATGATTACTGAAAACCCCAAAAGTATTCAGTAGCAGGCAATTTCTATTTACTGTCCATACCAATCCTATATAATAATTCGCTAAGTTGTGTGTAACGCCCGACATGCGCAGTAGACACTGCTGCGCGTGCGGCAGTCACACGCAGTGGAGACTGGCCGCGCCGCGGCTGATACAGAACTGGGCGCACCGAAGCAGAGTCCAGCTCTGTATCAGCCGAGGCGCGGGCAGTCTCCACTGCGTGTGACTGCCCCGCGACCGGCTGCCAGAGGCACTGTGGCCCGTGTAACGGGCTGTTCAACTAGTTATTTATAATAATTTCTTATTTGTATATAAATTTAAGCAATTTTGTCAAAGAGATTAAATATTAAAAACAACTCTCTATGTATGTCTGTGCAAAAAACAACCTTAAATTGATCCATGCATGTATATTATGATGATCTGTAAAACATGCATTAAGGTCATATAACACTCAGAAGTGTGTCAATAGATCCTAGAGCTTCTTAGATTTAAGGAAAAGCTTTATGTCATGTTTTCAGATGTTCATAGATAAGAGGATACATTCTATTAATTCATTTCCTTGATGACATGGTGCTATTAAAGATTTGTGATGCAATTAAAATGATGACAAGCATAGGCATACCAGGTTATGGTCTGTTCAGTAAAAACAGAAAAGGAAAGGAGGACGAAGAAGACCTACTCCGAACAAAAAAGCTACTTTAATACAAGATACCAAGGAAATATTTTATAAGCACTTGGCTATCTACTGGAAAAAGAGCTGGTGTCTGAATTGAAGAAACCAACAGGACTTCATGGAAATATGAAGAATTAAAAGAAAATGAACACCTACAAGTGAAGTTGGTTATATGATTTTAAAGTAGAACTACCACCTAATATAAAGTCGCCCCCCCAGTAATTATGCATACGATGACAGCTTCTTAATAGTTATATTATCTGCCACAAGTACCAGCATCTGAAGTAATCTTTTTTTCTTGTGAGACTGGCGTCCACACTTGCTCTCAGACATCTTGGCTTAGAGACATCTGCGTGCCTGCGATGACTGTCCTGGTCTCCTCTAGGAAGCACTGCATGGAGCCGAAAGGCACCGGAAGAGACTGACGGCGCAGGCGCTCAGACAGCTCTAAAAAAAGAAGCCTGGCCATCAATCTCACAAGAAAAAGGATTACTTCCGATGCTGGTACTTGTGGCAGATAATAGAACTATTAAGAAGCTAGTCGCCGTATGCATAACTAGTGGGGGGCGACTTTATATTAGGTGGTTGCTCAACTTTAAATACCATGTATTTCCTGATATCATATGTAAAAATACTTAATTGTAAATCAGTAAAATGGATTCTTAACTTGTATTTTAATGCATGTATACATTATTGTAGGCAAGTGCCGTTTGGTTAACTGTTAATGCAGTTTGTAATGAGAGATGTTTTTAAGCAGTTATCTTATTGAGATTAGTGGTGACTTTAATTCAGTTCTGTTATTTTATCTCAGCCCATTTAAAAAAAAAAAAAAATATATATATATATATAGCACTATCACTTTTGAGACTCCTATTCAGATCGCAAGGGTATTGGAAGTCAGAAAGCATAGAAAACACAGGAATGACTGCTACATGGGGGACACATGTAAGACTAGATTTCTGGCCTCAGAATGCAGAGAATATTTACCAACAATAGAATGAAGTATAGGATGATTAAGGGTATATAACTTCAGATCATTAGGTATTAGTGTTCAATTAACCCTTTTAGAGCCAGTGGGCTATGCAATGCATTGATTTGCAATGCGTGTGTACCCCTCTTGCACTCAAAGGGTTAAATCAGAGCCTCTGTGATGGGGAAAAAAAATTAAAACAAAAATCTATCAATGAAATCAACATTACATTTCTCAGTCAAAAACAAAAACAGACTAATTTAGGTAAACTTTTTGATCACTAACTACAGGCCAAACGTGCTTTGTTGATGCATGTAAATTTAATAAGAATCAAGGTGTCATTTATTAATTTCAGCCACAAGCTTAGGGTTGGAGATTGTGAGTCTTCCTTTAACACGATTCAATTTCCTAACATAAAACATTAACTGCAAGAGCAAGTTCCGCTGAGTTGCAGCTGGGACCACATCTTCTATGAGGCCAAGGAGCCATACCAAGGGACAACAAATAGTGGTAAAATGTAAATTAGTTGCCACAAAGGAAAGGACAGCATTCTATAAAATGAACAAGAGTACATTTCCAAAAAAAGGGGTTTTGTGTGTACCTACTGATAAATCCTTTTTTCTTCCATTTGGAACACCGAAACCATAGTGCAAAGTATCCTCTGGCCACAAGACCAGGGCACGTGCTCTGGAGGCTGAGACTCCCTCCCCCTGCTTCACTTTACCCTAACCAGATTTGCTCTGTTTTAACAAATAGCAAATATCATATATCAAAGAAAACACATAAGTGAAGCAGGAAAGGGGGTCACCTGAAAAACTGCTCCTTGTAGGCGCTTGTAGGTCAAAGAAGAATCCACCATTCAGGTGGAAAGATGTACCCTCAAAGGGGGACCAGCTCATTTTCTGCAGGCATAGATGTGGTAGAAGATAGCCATTAACCAAGAGACCACTGTCTTGTAAAAACCTGTCACCACGCGGGGGTAGGGACCCATGTGGTGCTGGCACTGGTTCAGTAGCTGGAGAGCGATGCTGGGGAACGATGCTTGAGATCGGAGACGGCGTGCCAGGTACTCCCTTGCTGCAGCTGAACCTGAGTAAAGGTGCTGGTCGTGAAACCAGATTGTTCCACCCCAGTTGAGCCAGGGTGCAACCAGGATGGGAATGTCCTGGGTACCTTTAGGAACTAAGCCGACAACACAAGCTGGAATCCAGATAGGAGGTACCAACGTAGTAGTACACAGAGCCAGATGTCAAGCCAGAAACTGGAAACAAGCCGGAGGTCAGGATCAGAGCCAAGGATCAAGCCAGGGACTGGAGACAAGCCGGAGGTCAGGATCAGAGCCAAGGATTAAGCCAGGGACTGGAGACAAGCCGAAGGTCAGGATCAGAGCCAAGGGTCAAGCCAGGGACTGGAGACAACCCAGAGGTCAGATCAGAGCCAAGCGTCAAGCCAGGGAGCAGAGAAGGATACAAACTAGTGCTAAGAAGCTCGTGGAACGGGCACCCTATGTCTGGGGTAGCCCGTTTAAACAGTAAGAGTAGCCAATGCACAGGGCAGAGAGAGAAAGGCTCGCCTGGGAGCCGAACCGGATAGAAGCAGCCTGACCAATAGCGTGCCGGACCGGGCTCATGCGCAGCTGCCAAGGAGAAGGCAGCAGGGAACTGTGCATGCGCAGCCCGACCGAGCCGAAACCCAGGAAAACACCGATGCCGCAGTGAGACGCAGCCAGGGATGCGGAGATGAGGCAAGCGGTGACAAAACCATATTGCCTGCAGGAGGACACAAAGGACAAGAAGCGAGTTTGAGTCCACCACAAGCATATAAAAATGCCTAAACAAAGAAGCTCCTGCATCTGCCAGAAATATGGAGACAATCAAAGACAGGGAATAACCTGTTCCCTAAGGTGATGAGAAAAAAACTCTGAAAAAACACTCTTCCAGAATGAAAGATCAGAACGTTGGGTTCTATAAGCTACAACCTGAAGTTCAGTCACATGCTGAAATGGGATAATTACAATTAAGAAAACTGTCTTCAAAGTCAAATCAACATAGAGACTCAAAAGGTGTCCACTAAAACAATTTCAGACCCATAGAGGAGTGGGAACCAGAAAGACTGTGTAAACATCAAATATCACATGGGGAAAAAGGCAAAATTGTCTCTGAAAAGACACAGAGAGGAAATCTGGATTGTAAAGCTGTCACAAAGGAAGGGGAAGGCAAAATAGAACATAGCAGTGACCCCTGGTCTCCAAACCGATTATAAAAATCAAGGACTATACACCATGATGTGCTTTGTATGCACCTGCTTGTGCTCTTTCATCACAATGTCAATGACAGAATCAGAGAAAGCTTTTTCATGATGCTGGCCTTAAGAAGCAAAAGGTAGTTGAAAGGAGTACCAAGGAATGGGACCAGTGGCCAGAAAAGGGCAAAGAGAATCTCATGAGCTCAAAAATCCTGACACTCCTCAATTCCATGGGAATCAAAGTGAATGGAGGAAACGTACGCCAGGGAAAAACTGCTTACAGAAAAAACAGCCTGTCTTTGTAAAAAAAAAACAACAGAGTCCCGAAATCCAGAACAAAACAGAGTTCAAACAGAGAGACCATAAGAAGGATGACAGGAAGAAACCACAAACAGGATGAAAACTGGCATTGCGTCATCTGCGGGGGGTGGGGGGTGGAAGGAGAGTGTCTGTCCAGATGAGGGACAGCCAGACTCCTGACCCTGATGCTGTCTGGAAGGAGATGATGGGATGGAAACAGAGAATAGAGCTCAAAAATAAGTACCCCACCTAACTTGATCCAGAGGGGAACACAAGCCTGAGGGCTCAGAAATCCCCTTAAAAGACTAACAAGCCAAAGAAGAGAAGAGTGATACCTAGAAGATGAGAAAGACAAGGAAGCAAAGCAGTAAGTAGGGAAGAAAACAAAACTAGAGACGTTACCAGACTATACAGAAAGGCAAAATATATAAATACATAAAACAGTCCTGAAACACCAGCCACAGGGAACACAGAAAGAAAAGCAGAGACTGTGACCTACCAATAAGAGTCCCACAGTCCCCTGGACAAACACCAAGAACTGCAGCATGAAATAGAAAAGAGGATTTTAGTCTTACATGTTAAATCCTTTTCTCTTAGTCCATACAGGTTACTGGTAACTTTGGGTAGGCGATCCACACCTTTAAGTAGGCAGGAACAATTCTAGAAGTGAATGAAGGGGTGGAGCCTACCTTCCCTCCTTGGCTGCAGCTAGCCAATCAGTTCCAGTAAGATTTGATGCACCAACTATTGACTAGATAGTAAGAAGGGAAAGAAGGCTCCTGTGAACATGAACCTGAAAGGACTCCCACATTTTGCCACAGGAGAGCCAAGCATGGTCCCTTGACAGGATGGGAGACCAGTAACCTGTATGGACTAAGAAAAGGATTTAACAGGTGACTAAAATCCTATTTTCTCTGTCGTCCAATACAGGTTAGTGGTAAATCAGACTGTCATGGAGACCCTGTGGAATATGGCATCGGCGGTTCAAGTGATTCCCTGGACAAGGTTCCACATGAGACCCCTGCAGCACTTCTTCTTAAAGTTATGGAACAGGGATTACAAGAACTCAAGACGTATGATTATTCTTCCAAAAACCATCAGGAATCGGTTGTCTTTGTGGATAAAAAAAAAAACAGCAAGCAGAGGTGGGAAGAAAGGCAAGGACCATGCGCAGGGCCCCCAAAGTCATCAGAGCACATATGAACCATCAGATCAGAGATTACCCAACAATAATAATGAAGTGTCAACAGGCACTGAACAGGGGTAACACCACCCCAGGAACTGTTACACAGCACACTGAACTAGAGTCACCTGTAATGGCACTGTCAGTTATGGTAATCCGCCTAATGGTGGTATTCCATATTTAACAGAAAAATAAAAATAAGCTAAGACTATAGCAGAACTGTTATCTTGCAAGTATCTTCATCCAAGGAATAAATCTTACTGGAGCTGACTGGCTAGCTGCTGCCAAGGAGGGAAGGTAGGTTCCACCCCTGCATTCAATTCTACAATTGTTCCTGCTTACTTAAAGGGGCGGATCGCCTACACAAAGTTACCAGTAACCTGTATTGGATGACAAAGAAAGATGGACTGCCAAAGAAGGCGACTGCCATAATCCTTCCTGGGAACCAAGAAAGGAGGAAAAGAAAATAACAGAAATGCTTCCAGAAAAGGAACAGTTACAGAACCAGACCTGGCCATCAATTGAAAAAAAAACATGGGGTAAAATGGTCCCAGGCCGGATCGGTGACTCCAGCCACTGGCTTGCCACAGAAAGGATCCATATACCGAGAAAGGAATCTCAATGACTCCTGATAGTCCGAGGCAAACCAAACCCAAGAGAGTCATGCAGAGAAAGACTTGTCATATGGTGGCTAATCGGCAAACGCATCACCTGCTCAGGCCAGCTTCCATGGCCAGGAAGGATGTTGCAGGGTTATG
This sequence comes from Rhinophrynus dorsalis, assembly GCA_037306005.1. NCBI lineage: Eukaryota > Metazoa > Chordata > Amphibia > Anura > Rhinophrynidae > Rhinophrynus > Rhinophrynus dorsalis. Next base: position 118,048,613 of record CM074720.1, read on the forward strand.
ACACCCAGGTATAAAAAACAAACGCTTGTGAGGTAATAAGAACAGTGTGCCACCCTAACACAAAGAGAAGGACTAGGAGTAATCAGAGACAACTGAACACTTCTACCTCCAACAGAAGGGCGAGAAACCTTCCCAAGACTGGGCAAAAAGACATCCACAAAAGGAGGAGAGACCAAAGACTTGGTCAACTGGTCTTCCGGGCACCTTTCAAGTCATAGCATCCGGAAACAGAGAGAGCCAAGATCTTCTCAGAGATCCCAACATAGTCTACAACCATCTCAGAAAGATAAGCACTACTCTCAAAGATTTTAGAGGCAGCAAATACAACATCCTTAGTCAATGCATTAGCATAGTTGCTCCCCCTCAAACAGCAATGGGTCCAGTAATTCAAGACATAGCAAGGGTTATGTGCAAGAAAGCAGCACAAGCAACTAACTGAATCATAAGAAGATATCACAGGCACCAAGTCACCAGAACCCCCAAGGTGAAAATGGCAAAAAATGAGGGAGTACACCCTCATGGGGATGGCTCAACACTGAAGGGCAACATAAGAGAAAGGATAAAGAAAGGAAAAACATCTGGGAATAATCAATATACTGTCAGGCGGTTTCCATTCCAACTGAACCACCTGCCTTAGGAATTAAGCAGAGGGGAGGGGGGAACCCAGTCTCCAAAACCATAAGGGTCACCAAAACAGCCCTGAGAAAATCCACAACTGAAGACCTGTGGTCTTCTCCTGAGGAAGCCATCAGAGAAAGGGACAAAACCACAGCAGAGGTCCTCTTCTAAGAAGGAATCTTCTTTCTCATAGGACAAGCCTCCTCCAACATGACCAAGTAACCTGAAAGGAGGGAACAGACAATCTATACTCCAGGATAGAAAAGCCACAAAAACAATGGGAGGGAGAGGAAACCCACAGTGGACACTTCACAATGAGCAACAGAATTATTAGTTATGAGTCCCATTTGAAAGGTGGGTGGGAGCATCTAGACATGAAACAAGGAAGCAAATTAATCTTTTGTCTCTAGTAGAAATAATGGATCTGTGAAAATTACTCAAAATATCTTCCACTTGTTCAGAACTAGGATTACTAACTTCAGATCCCCAGTTGTCATTTCAATAATCTACAGAAGTTGTACTGTAAGAGACGGATTCATAATAAATGAAAGTGTACAGATCAGAAAAACTGTATACAGTTCTTTATAAAAAAAAAAAAACTAAAAAAAAAAAAACCAAAAAAAAAACACATTCTTGGGAAACATTAAACTGATATTGAAGATCAGAAAAATAATAAATGATTCAGGTATTTTCCTGTTGAGCAGAGCAAAAGTACTCCCACTGCTGGTAATGTTTTCATGCAAAAGTTATTACAGTATTTGAAATCAACTAGTATCCAAGTGGATTTTTTTTAAAGGGATAGTAATATTTCAAAATTACTAATCCCTGTTTTGTAGCCATTAAAAAAAGGTCTTCTACATGTGCTTGGTTTGCAAGCACAAGGAGAAGACCTTTTAAGTGAAGGATTTCTTTTCCATTAAAACAATATCGGCTCTGCTGCAGAGCCTCCGATGGTCCCAGGACCAGATTTCCCTGCTGTCAGCTAGAACGCTGATGTCAGGGAAAGGGGAGAACTTTGTAAGTGGTTAGCGCTCAAACCATAAGGGTTTGAGAGATGCCACTGGGGGCATTTTTCTTCTTTTTTGAATGGCTACAAAACAGGGATTAGTAATTTTGAAGTAATACTATCCCTTTAATGCACTCTGTGGGACAGCTTGAGTCATAGATAACAGCTCTCCATAGTAATTGACAGAAACAGCATCATCTGTTGGCCATAATAAAAATACAGTTTAATTTAAAAAAACGTTACCATTGTAAAAAAATTTGAATGAAAACTCTCCCAGCAGTGAAGATATATTTTTTTTTTCAGAAAGACGATTGCTGTTCCTTTAAGAACTCTTTGAACAGATATAAAGCTATTTTAAGGGTCTAATAACTCTTCTTTTTAAGAAGGTAAAAAGGATGACTAGATGGGACAGAAGGCTCTGATTGGATGGCTAATTCTATTGATCTATTCTAGTTACACTCTCTTTTTCAAAGACATATTTAAATTCCTAATTTGGGGGAATTCCACAAAGTACATAGAATAAAGTACATTTTTTGCAGCTAATTCAAACATAAGAACTGTTACCATTTATGTAATACGAGTTGATATACTGGATTGCTGCTCGACTGACATCTCCAGTGTGTGCTCTTAAAGCAATACCCCAAAACTGGTCCATGCCACATAACTAAAAAAAAGAAAGCCAAAAATCAATTTAAAGATGAAATGTTTCAGTGTCTGAAATACCCATCATCCCTTAAAGAACATAATAATTTAGATAAATTAGATCAGTACACTTGGACAGCCTTACTCATTAAGGGCCAGTGGGGTGTACAACGGATTGCTTTGCAATCCCCCTCTGGTCAAGTGGTTAAAGCATATTCAACATTGGAAGGACCCCATCATATAGCTGCCACATTCAACTTTTCTTTTTGTCTTTCACAACCATTTCAATATTTGTTGTTAATTGCATTTCTGTTATATATTTTATAAAATTACCTCAGAATTTGAACCACCATCATAGGCACTAGTTGCAAGACGAGCCAAGTTGCACAAGTGCTGGAAAAGATTCAAACCAGTCATGCTAATGGCTTCAGGTTTTAGTTGTGGCATCTAAGAATAATAAAAAAATAAGCACAATAAGAATGAATGGAAACCACATTCACCATGGCTGATACTGAAAACTTCTGAAGCAGAAAAATACAAGATTATATTACTTTTTCTAAGAAAAGATGTTTATAGGTCTCCATTCCCATGGCATGTTGATCTTTGCTGCGGACCTGATTTAAGAACCAATGAAGTGCATCGTCATAGCACTCCAAATCTTCCACCAAACAGTGCCAAAGAATATCTACCTGCTCTAAACTCAGTCCTGCACGAACAAAGGGGGGAAAAAAAAATCATTATCATTACCAAATTAGATGACAATCTCAGCAAGCAGGAGTTAGTTTAAAAACTGTTCTTAAAATGTCACATGCTCATTTACAGTGTGTGTGTGTGTGTGTGTGTGTGTGTGTGTGTGTGTGTGTGTGTGTGTGTGTGTGTGTCAATGTGAGAGAGAGTGTGTCTCTCAATGTGAGAGAGAGTGTGTGTGTGTGTCTCTCAATGTGAGAGAGAGTGTGTGTGTGTGTGTGTGTGTGTGTGTGTGTGTGTGTGTGTGTGTGTCTCTCAATGTGAGAGAGAGTGTGTGTGCCTCAATATGAGAGAGAGAGTGTGTGTGTGTGTGTGTGCCTCAATGTGAGAGAGAGTGTGTGTGTGTGTGTGTGTGCCTCAATGTGAGAGAGAGAGTGTGTGTGTGTGTGTGTGTGCCTCAATGTGAGAGAGAGAGTGTGTGTGTGTGCCTCAATGTGAGAGAGTGTGCAAGTATGTGCGTGTGTGTGTGTGCGTGTGTGTGTCACACTGCAATTTTGTTTTGTGCAAATTTATCTATTAAGATAGAGTGAATGTTACATAAATGGCCCTATCACCTAAGAAAATGTTGGTGATTTTGTATGAGCTTTCTAAATCACCAATATGTTGTGTTAGAAAGGTTTTATTTATTAAATAACTTTTTGAGATATTTAGATGTTATGCTAATTAAGCCATGCCATTCAACCACTTCCGGTATTTGCTTACATTACCTCCCCCTATTCACCGACACTGCTCAGCAAATGGAAGTAATGTACTCAAAAACTACTTTTCTAATTACAAAAATTACAACATATAAGTGATTTTGTGAAAGAGCTTTTCATCAATAATTTGGGTTATGATGACATGAATACACATGCCATTAAAAGGAAAATCAGAAACGAAGATTAAAGCACGAGACTGTATACTGATTAAAAAAAGTTAACCCGAATACATACTGAAATGATCTGGTGATCCCAGTGTGGAGAACACACATGTTAAGAACTGAAGACGAACTTGAACTTCTGCACTGTGACTGTACCTGCACCAAAATGTTACTCAGATTAGTCAGCCAATATGAAATAATTTCTCTAAGCAAGTAAGAAGTACAGTGTTTTCTATTGCTGATAAGTCCTGTTCAACTTGTCATATAAATGTACACACACACTGTGCTGCCTAGGTCAAAGGATGAAACGTTGCCGCTCCCCCACCCCCCACCCCAAACCAGGCCCACCAAAACACCTAGAAGTAGTCAAAGATGAGCAAACGTAGTAAGAATATAGTTACAATTCTAGAGCAAACAAACTGCACCAAAGCCTACAATTTTGCCAAATTATTATTGCTTCAGATGGGCCTTTAACCCCTTCAATTCTGTAGAGATCACTAATGTATTGCAAAGTACTCAAGGGCTACAGGCCCATTTATTTAAATGAATTTTTTTTTATTTATTCCCTATGGTTCAGTTACTTTGCCCAGTTATTGCACCTCTTTTACATTGTACATCTGCTTCAGTGAAATAAAAGGCCATGTAATGGACGTGTGCCATAGAGCTGAAGGTATAGAGATGTTTATATACAATATAATCAGTAGTGGATGAGGTAAGAAACGGAACAACTTGTATATATTTATGTATATGGAGAGGTCTATGAATTTCAAAACAACACAGCAGTTCGTGTCTAGCAGGGGAGGACTGTGGGGCTCATTTCTAACCCACACTATAAGCCTATGCCCTGGGGAAGCTTATGGAGAAGGCGGCTCTACAACGACCTGCTGCCTCCTGCTTGGGAATGAAACAGGCAGAGGCATCACTAGGATTGGTGTCACCTGTTACAGTAACTCATGGTCTCACCCTCTTGGATCTCCTCCTGTACCATGCTCTGCATCCACAGAAACAATACTCTGACCCTACTCTGCTCTGCATCCATAGAAACAATACTCTGACCCAACTCAGTGCTCTGCATCCACAGACACACAATACCCTGACCCCACTCAGTGCTCTGCATCCACAGACACACAATACCCTGACCCCACTCAGTGCTCTGCATCCACAGACACACAATACCCTGACCCCACTCAGTGCTCTGCATCCACAGACACACAATACCTTGCCATCACTCAGTGCTCTGCATCCACAGACACACAATACCCTGGCACCACTCAGTGCCCTGCATCCACAGAGACACAATACCCTGCCATCACTCAGTGCTCTGCATCCACAGACACACAATACCCTGGCACCACTCAGTGCTCTGCATCCACAGACACACAATACCCTGCCATCACTCAGTGATCTGCATCCACAGACACACAATACCCTGGCACCACTCAGTGCCCTGCATCCACAGAGACACAATACCCTGACCCCACTCAGTGCTCTGCATCCACAGACACACAATACCCTGCCATCACTCAGTGCTCTGCATCCAGACACACAATACCCTGATCCCACTCAGTGCTCTGCATCCAGATACACAATACCCTGATCCCACTCAGTGCTCTGCATCCACAGACACACAATACCCTGGCACCACTCAGTGCTCTGCATCCACAGACACACAATACCCTGGCACCACTCAGTGCTCTGCATCCACAGACACACAATACCCTGGCACCACTCCGTGCCCTGCATCCACAGACACACAATACCTTGACACCACTCAGTGCCCTGCATCCACAGACACACAATACCTTGACACCACTCAGTACTCTGCATCCACAGACACAATACCCTGACACCACTCAGTACTCTGCATCCACAGACACAATACCCTGATCCCACTCAGTGCTCTGCATCCACAGACACACAATACCCTGGCACCACTCAGTGCTCTGCATCCACAGACACACAATACCTTGACACCACTCAGTACTCTGCATCCACAGACACAATACCCTGATCCCACTCAGTGCTCTGCATCCACAGACACACAATACCTTGACACCACTCAGTACTCTGCATCCACAGACACAATACCCTGATCCCACTCAGTGCTCTGCATCCACAGAAACACAATACCCTGGCATCACTCAGAGCCCTGCATCCACAGAGACACAATACCCTGACCCCACTCAGTGCTCTGCATCCACAGACACACAATACCCTGCCATCACTCAGTGATCTGCATCCACAGACACACAATACCCTGGCACCACTCAGTGCCCTGCATCCACAGAGACACAATACCCTGACCCCACTCAGTGCTCTGCATCCACAGACACACAATACCCTGCCATCACTCAGTGCTCTGCATCCAGACACACAATACCCTGATCCCACTCAGTGCTCTGCATCCAGATACACAATACCCTGATCTCACTCAGTGCTCTGCATCCACAGACACACAGTACCCTGACCCCACTCAGAGCCCTGCATCCAGACACACAATACCCTGGCACCACTCAGTGCCCTGCATCCAGACACACAATACCCTGCCATCACTCAGTGCTCTGCATCCAGATACACAATACCCTGATCCCACTCAGTGCTCTGCATCCACAGACACACAATACCCTGGCACCACTCAGTGCTCTGCATCCACAGACACACAATACCCTGGCACCACTCCGTGCCCTGCATCCACAGACACACAATACCCTGGCACCACTCCGTGCCCTGCATCCACAGACACACAATACCTTGACACCACTCAGTGCCCTGCATCCACAGACACACAATACCTTGACACCACTCAGTACTCTGCATCCACAGACACAATACCCTGACACCACTCAGTGCTCTGCATCCACAGACACACAATACCCTGGCACCACTCAGTGCTCTGCATCCACAGACACACAATACCTTGACACCACTCAGTACTCTGCATCCACAGACACAATACCCTGACACCACTCAGTGCTCTGCATCCACAGACACACAATACCCTGGCACCACTCAGTGCTCTGCATCCACAGACACACAATACCTTGACACCACTCAGTACTCTGCATCCACAGACACACAATACCCTGACACCACTCAGTGCTCTGCATCCACAGACAATACCCTGATCCCACTCAGTGCTCTGCATCCACAGACACACAATACCCTGGCATCACTCAGTGCTCTGCATCCACAGACACACAATACCCTGGCACCACTCAGTGCTCTGCATCCAGACACACAATACCCTGATCCCACTCAGTGCTCTGCATCCACAGACACACAATACCCTGACACCACTCAGTGTTCTGCATCCACAGACACACAATACCCTGACACCACTCAGTGCCCTGCATCTACAGACACACAATTCCTTGACACCACTCAGTGCTCTGCATCCACAGACACACAGTACCCTGACCCCACTCAGAGCCCTGCATCCAGACACACAATACCCTGGCACCACTCAGTGCCCTGCATCCAGACACACAATACCCTGCCATCACTCAGTGCTCTGCATCCAGATACACAATACCCTGATCCCACTCAGTGCTCTGCATCCACAGACACACAATACCCTGGAACCACTCAGTGATCTGCATCCACAGACACACAATACCCTGGAACCACTCCATGCTCTGCATCCACAGACACACAATACCCTGACACCACTCAGTGCCCTGCATCCACAGACACACAATACCCTGACACCACTCAGTGCTCTGCATCCACAGACACACAATACCTTGACACCACTCAGTACTCTGCATGCACAGACACAACACCTTGACAACACTCCATACTCTGCATGCACAGACACACAATACCCTGACCCCATTCAGTACTCAACCACAGACATACAATATTTAAGTATTAACCCTTGCACTGGGACTCTGCTGTAGTTCTTTCAGGCTGGAGCCATTAACCCTCTGGCACTCAAAGACTACAGCAGAGTTCCAATGCAAGGGTTAATAATGAAATACACCCCACTGCTGTATGAAGTACACCTACTTAAGTGAGGTCTCGGCTTAAACAAAATAAGAGTCACTACTTCTATAGATGTTGCCCTTTTTAATGTTTGTTAACCCAATAGTTATATACTGCCAAGCAATAGCCGAACACATCTACAAAACTTAGGCTGACTTGCAAAGAAAATTGTTAATTTCCATCGATTTGAAGGGGGGCTTAACTTCTTGAGGTCTAGAGGTATATCCAGCGCAAAGCGTTGCATTCAGGGTTTAAAAAGCCACGTTTGACTCCATTGGAATGCCTTATTCGATCCTTATGTTGGCGTTCGTTTGTCCACCACTCTTTTAGTACAAGAGCCGCAACGTGCTCCACATTGTACAGAGAGCTAAACAAGCAAGTGTAAGCCATGCACAATCTCAGTCTTCCTTCCCCTTGTTCTCTTCATCCCCCTGATTGCCCCATATAAACATCAAAACCAAAATCAGTGCCATTACCTTAAAAGCAGTGATCCAGGTGGTATCAGTCAGTGTTCTGGCTGTAATGCCCATCTCGCTCAGCGCTCCTTCAATGTGCTCACACTCACAAGTCTCACGTGACAAGCCAGAACCCATATGTTAGACACACAGCTCTGATGATACACATTACACAGTCTGATCTAAAAAGAAGAGTGGAATGACAGGGCAGTGTAACAAGGGGCATGGGGAAGACAGACATATACACATATAAATAAGACTATGTGTAGTATTATGAAACTGTATATGTCTGTCTTCCCCTTGCCCTGTCATTCCATTATTCTTTTTAGAGCAGGCTTTGGTAACGTGTATCATCACATTGCTCCACAGCAACAGAACTGCAGTAATTCAGGACCATTAGTAATAAAAACTGTATTAATACAGCGTCATTAGTGGCAATTAGAGACAAGCAGCAAATGCTCCCACCCTACTTTGCATCTGCACTCGCCATCGTCCAGGCACCTGCATCATCCCTTTGAGAAGTCTCCAGGTTTTGTCATTCAGATTCAGCATATCATTGTATATTACGATTGGTCAAACCATTTGGGGATTCAGCCCCTCCCCCCAGACAACGCCACTGGTGTCACTCCCGTTGACGGAGTCACCAGGTGTGGTCCGCACCGCCCTCGTGACGCCACTGGAACTAGGCAAGGAAAAGACTGAATGAGGACGGGAGCACTGTGAGCATCAGCAGCTCCAGACTGATCAGCTCCAACAGCACAGCAAGCCACTCCTCCAACTCTATCCGCAGTACAGCCAGCGTCAGCTGGTTACGTTACATAACAGGCATAAGGTGGCTGTCAGCATTGGTGTGTGAGTAACAAGTGGGGCACAAGCTTTGGAAGCGGGATACTTATTTAAAGCAGCTCTAATTATTCATCATAGTATTTGGGCCTTGTAGAGTGTTATTTCAATACTGTCAGAGTTGTAGTTCAAGAGTAATTGAATGATAAAGTATCCCCCTCCCACCCCTTTTATGATGTAACACTGCTCAGCTTAGAGCAGCAGGGAGTGTCCAGGTAGATTACTGAGAGGGACAATCTTCAATTAAGATAAGGGAAAAAGTTGAAAAACCTGTCGGGGGGGGGGGGTGAAGGGTTTTCATTGTTCTAACAGTAAGAATATTGACCCTGGATGTGAGCTGTCTGGCCCATGGACTGGATTCCACATCTGAGGAGTGGGGGCTTACAGTAGGTAAAAGGGGCTGGAGAGGGGAAACTTTATCATTCAATTATTCTTGAACTACAACGCTCACATAATGAAATAACACTCTCTATGGCTCATATGCTATGAAGATTAATTGGAGCTGCTGTTTTTGTGAACATTACTATCACTTTAAAGAGGTTAAAGGGATGGTAATGTTTCAAAATAAAAGCAGCTCCAATTAATCTTCATAGTATTTGGGCCATAGAGAATGCTATTTCAGTACTGTCAGAGTTGTAGTTCCAAAGTAACTGAATGATAAAGTGTCCCCCTCCCGCCCCTTTTACCTAGTGTAAGCCGCCTCTCCTCAGATGTGGAATCTGGTCCCTTGACTGGACAACTCACAGTAAGGGACAATCTTGAGAGAAAAATGAAAACCCTGCCCCCCCCCCACAGATTTTTCAGGTTTTTCCCTTATGCTAATTGAAGATTGTACTTCTCTGCAAGCCATCTGGACACCTCCTATCTGTACTGAGGTGAGTATTATTACATCAGTAAAAGGGGAGGGAGGGGGATACTTTACTCGAACTACAACTCTGACAGCATTGAAATAACACTCTCCATGGCCCAAATACTTTGAAGATTAACTGGGGCTGTTTTTATTTTGAAACATTACTATCTTACTAGGAGAACAATTAGCATATGGAAAAAAACATGAAAAACCTGTCAAGGGGGAGGGCAAGGTTTTCATTGTTCTCGCAGTAAGAAGACTGCCCCTTGCTGTGAGCTTAAAGGGATAGTAATACTTTGAAAAAACTTTTATAAGGTCACGGAGAGCTCATAAACAACCAAAATGATAGGCATATACTTGCAAAACAAGCAAGTGGTGCTCATGCCCTATCAATATTATTACAAAAACAAAACAAAAAAAAGTGGAGTGGCCGTGGGTGTGATGTTCACCCCCAACCTATGCGTGTCTGCACCTGGGCAGGTGGGAGCAGTTTGTGGTGTCGGACACGCATGACAGAAGTGGACTTCCTGGATTTGAAAATGTATAAACAGGAAGGTCACATTAAAATTAGAAGACACCATAAGACACTTTGTTGCATGCGGAGAGTTTTCATGTGCCATCTCAGATTAGAGGGATTCCATATGGGCAGTGCCTGTGTTTGCGCAGGAATTGCTCAGATGTGGAGACTTTTAAATTAAAATCTAAGGAGATGAATATGATGTTCCTTAGGAGAGGATATAAATTTAGTTCCCTGAAGAAAAGCCATCAACGAGCACTCAACCAGGATCGAGCGAAAGTATTATTTGGTACTGATAGAGATACTAGACCAAAAGATGACAGAGACCGATTTATTAGTACATATGGTTCACATTGGCGGCACTTGAGTGGCGTTTTGATTAAAAGTTGGAATTTGCTGACACGGAACGATTCTATTAAACAAATTGTAGGAAGTTCCCTGGCATTGGTGGCAAGACCTGCACAAATTCGAGCGATAGGCTGGTTCACAGCTATTTGAGCAGAAAAAAGAAACCTGGTTAAATAGGATGCAGAAACCGGGTAGTTGGTACTGTGGGAGCTGTGAAGCTTGTACCTATAAGTTCCGTAGTGATATGTTCACAAATTTTGATGGTTCAAAACAGTACAACATTAGAAATAGGATTTATTGTCGGACAAAAGCTGTGGTGTAACAGTTGTTATGTCCCTGATTTATGTGGGAAAACGATTAGGGAATTAGGTAGAAGAGTTCTGGAACATTGGGGAGACATTGATAAGGGTAATGTTGAGAGTCCAGTGGCATGCCATTTCTGCAGGCATCATAATGGGGATGTTAAGGAATTAAGAGTAATAGGTATTGATAAAGTTCATTGTAATATTAGGGGGGGGGTGATTTGGACAACAAGCGCTTAAGGTGTGAGACTAGGTGGATCGACACCTTGGGAGTTTTAGCACCAAATGGCCTTAAAATAGGATTTTAGTCTTACCTGTTAAATCCTTTTCACTTAGTCCATACAGGTCACTGGTACTCCGGGGAGGCGTAAGTCCCCTTTAATAGGCAGGAACAATTATGCAAATAATTGCAGGGGGCGGAGCCTCCCCTCTTACTTAAGCCACCTTCTGGCCAGAGCCACTTTAGATTGATTTGAGACCCTAAAACTGACCTCAGGTAAGCAAGAAGAAAGACTCCTGTGAGCATGCCCCAACGGTCTCCCACTGAATGCCACAGGAGAGCCAAGACTGGTCCCTTGACAGGGTGGGAGACCAGTGACCTGTATGGACTAAGTGAAAAGGATTTAACAGGTAAGACTAAAATCCTATTTTCACTGTCGTCCAATACAGGTCACTGGTACTCTGGGATGTACAAACATTGAGCTGACCCAGAGGCGGGAAGTAAGGCAAGGACCAGGCGCAAGGCCCAAGTCACTAGAACTGCTATGAACCAGCTAATTACATAGCCCAAACTGTAAGTGTCAACGGACACCAACCAAGGGAAACAATCCCTGAACTAACACAGCACACGGAACTAGAGCCAACCGGGCTCAACAGCAAGGAAGCACTAAGGATCACAGAGCGGAAGACCTAAACAGGCAAAACTGCCTCCAGGACCTTCCTACCAAAACTGGCATCAGCCGAAGCCAGTACATCAACTCTATAGTGCTTTGAAAATGTGTGCACAGAGGACCAAGTGGCCGCTCTGCACAGCTGATCCGCAGATGCCTGATTCTTGTAGGCCCAGGAGGCCCCAATAGATCTGGTGGAATGGGCAGTCACCCGGAAGGGAACATGCTTATTCCTCAACTTATAGGCTTCACGGATGGTAGCTTTAATCCAAGATGCAATAGTAACTTTGGCAGCCGGTCTCCCTGCCCTAGGTCCCTCAGGAATGACGACTAGAGCGTCAGACTTCCTGATAGACTCGGTGCGATGAACATAAAACTTGAGGCAACGCACCACATCCAACAAATGGAGATCACGTTCCTTGTCAGATGAAGGATTAGGACAGAAAGAGGGAACCACAATTTCTTGATTGATGTGAAACTCGGACACAACCTTGGGTAAGAATTCCTTGGTAGTGCGAAGCACAGCCTTATCCTTGTGGAACACCAGGTAAGGAGGTTTACAAGACAGAGCTTGTAACTCTGCTACCCGGCGAACTGAAACAATAGCCAAGAGAAAGGCCATTTTCCAAGTCAAGAGACGTAATGGAATGGAAGCCAAGGATTCAAACGGTGGTCGCTGGAGAACTCGCAGCACCAAATTGAGGTCCCACTGGGGAGTAGGACTCTTGAAGGCAGGCCGAACATGAGTCACACCTTGAAAGAAAACTTTCACATCAGGAAGGATAGCAATCCTTTCCTGGAAAAACACAGACAAGGCAGAGGTCTGAACCTTGAGGGAACGCAGACTGAGCCCCTTATCAACACCGTCCTGCAAGAAGGCCAGGACAGTGGGAAGATGAAATTCAAGTGACAAATTCTTATCAGTGCACCATGCAACAAAGGTTGACCATATGCGATGATAGATCTTGGAGGACACAGGCTTACGAGCACTGAGCATAGTCGACACCACAGAAGGAGAAAATCCTTTCTTTGCTAGAATCGAGGATTCAACCGCCATGCCATCAAATGGAGAGTGTGAACATCCTCCTTCCACAGAGATCCCTGAAGAAGTAGGTCCGGACGGGCAAGAAGTGGGATAGGATCCGCCACTGAAATGGCCATCAACTCCGGAAACCAGGACTGGCGAGGCCAGTTTGGAGCGATCAGGATGACAGGACAACGCTCCTGCTTCAACTTCTGGATGACTCTGATCAGTAGAGGAAGAGGAGGAAAGATGTAGGCCAGGGAAAAATCCCAAGGGATCGACAAGGCATCCACTGCTAGAGCAAGGGAGTCCCTCCACCGGGAGCAAAACACCGGAACCTTCCTGTTGTGTCTGGAGGCCATAAGGTCCACCACAGGCATCCCCCACCTCTGGGTGAGCAAGTGAAACACCACTGAATGAAGAGCCCATTCTCCGCTGTCGACGGTGTGACGACTGAGAAAGTCCGCCATGACATTGTCTACACCTGGAATGTGAACTGCAGAGATGACAGGCACGTGATCTTCTGCCCAAGACAAAATATCCTTGACTACCAACCAGGCGGAGCCGCTTCTTGTGCCGCCTTGCCTGTTGATGTAAGCCACCGCAGTGGCGTTGTCGGACTCCACTCTGATCGGACGACCGGTCAGTTGAGATTCCCAGTGTCTCAGGGCAAGCCGGACAGCACGTAGTTCCAGAACATTGATGGAGAGAAGAGATTCCTCCAGACCCCATTTCCCCTGAGCACTGAAGCGACCCAATACAGCCCCCCAGCCCCGAAGGCTGGCATCCGTTGTGACCGTGGTCCAACGAGGAACTAGAAAGGATCTCCCTTTTAGGAGATGAGAGAGATCCAACCACCAGTGCAGACTCGACTCGACATGAGGAGGAAGAGAGACTGACAGATGTAGATGATCTGGATGATTCTTGCACGTCTGGATCACAAATCTCTGAAGTTCCCTGGAGAGGGCCATGGCAAATGGGACTGCTTCGATCGTGGAAATGAACTTCCCCACTAAAGACGACAACTTCGGTACTGGAATTTCGTCCATGTCCAGAATCCCAGCCACTCTGACGGCTATCTGATGAGCCACGTCCTCTGGAAGAAACACCATGCATTGGTGAGTGTCGAACAGGAGACCCAGGAACAGAAGTCTCTGAGATGGGACCAAGTCCGACTTGTCCAGATTCAGGATCCAGCCATGACGGTTCAGGGTGTGCATGCACTTCTGTAATTGCTGACGGAGAAGCTCCGCTGAGGAGGCCTTCACTAGGAGATCGTCCATGTAGGGGGTCACACTGATCCTATCCTGATGGAGCACCGCTATCAAGGAGCCTAACACCCTCTGGAAGACCTGAGGGGCTGAAGTCAGCCCAAAGGGGAGCGCTGCAAACTGAAAGTGTCCCCTGTGGCAGGCAATCCTGAGATACCGCCTGCTCTCTGGATGAATAGGGATGTGGAGATAAGCATCCTGAAGGTCCAGGGAGGCAAGAAATTCCACCGGAGACATAGCTGCAATCACAGATCGCAGGGACTCCTGGCGGAAGTGGGAAGTCACCACATAGGCATTGAGATCTTTGAGATCCAAAATGGGACGAGCCCCTCCGTCCTTTTTGGCCACCACAAACAGGTTGGAAAAAAATCCTGAACCTGTGTCCTCCTGAGGAACCACCTCCAGGACCTCTTTGTCCAAAAGATCCTGAATAGCGTCGTCGAACAGACGTCTCTTTGTAGGTTCCTGAGAAGGACGAGTAAAATGGAACCGAAAAGGAGGAAGGGAGGAGAAAGGGATCCTGTAGCCCTCTGACACCACCTGGAGAACCCACGGGTCCGCCACTGACTCCTCCCAAATCCGGCGAAAGATGTGGAGACGTCCACCTACAGCCGGATGCGGACCCGGGTTCGGCGAGTCATGCCGAAGCAGTCTTGGAGGTCTTGGCCTTGGGGGCAACTTTGGGCTTCCAGGACTGTTTGGGCTTGGAGGAGGAGCGTGTAGCGGGAGGACCCGCCGGGGTCGAGGAGCGTGTCTCAGTCTGAAAGGAACGAAAGGACCGATTGCGTTTGGCTGGAAACGTTTTCTTAAAGACTGATGGTAGAAGAGTACTTTTACCCCCAGTAGCCTCACTGATCATTTCTTTGAGTTCAGACCCAAAAAGCAAACTCCCCTGGAAGGGCAGGGAAAGCAAGGCTTTCTTAGAGGCTGTATCAGCAGACCAAATTTTCAGCCAAAGGGCGCGTCTGGCCACCACAGAAGAAGTGGAGGCCCTCGCCATCATGCGCACAGCATCAAAAGCAGCGTCAGCAACATAATTCTGAGCTTCAGTAATATTAGCAAGAAGCTGCAACTGCTCAGACACTGGTGCATCCTGGCGAACTGCTTCAGTCAGTCGTTCAGTCCAGGCCGCGATAGCCCTGTTAACCCACGCCACTGCAAAGGTTGGACGCATGGCAGTGCCAATAGAGGCAAAAATGGACTTAAGGGAAAGTTCCAGTTTCTTATCCGTCCAATCCTGCAGGGCAGAGGCATCAGATACAGCCAAAGCGGTAGACTTGGATAGCCTGGAAACAGGGGCATCCACCTTGGGAGGATGCACCCATTTAGCCAGCTCAGTCTCAGGAAAAGGGTACAGCTTAGCAAACTTTTTGGAGACAGAGGAAGACCTATCAGGATTCTTCCATGCCTCAGAGACTAGACGGGCAAGAGTAGGATTAGTTGGAAAACAAACAACAGGCTTAGATGGCGTCTTCTGAAAAACATCAGTAGGATCATAAGTGGATTCCTGAGTCAGAGGAAGGTTGAGCGTATTCAGAACAGCTCTAATCAGACCCTCAGCCGAAACTTCAGGGTCACATTCATAGGGGTCCCCAATGGACCTGGTAGATTCAATAACAGTCCGTTCCTCAGCATCAGAATCCTGCAAGAGTTCTTCCTCAGAAGAATCAGTCACATCAGGAGCCCCCTGTGGCTTAGGCAGGGAGGTCCTGATGGTAGAGGGGGTCTGCCAGACCTGGAGAGCCCCCTGTACCTGAGAGGGAAAGAGTTGAAGAGCGGATCTGAGATCCCTAGTGGCAGCTTTAAACTCCCTCACCCAAGATGGCTCAATAGCGTAGCTGGGAGGCCCAGGGTTGCTATCTTGACCAGTACAATTAGGGCATAGATCCCCCACATTATCGCTAGACAGCCCAATGTGGCAAGAGGAGCAAAACGCCATGGGGGTAGCAGACCCCCCATCCTCCTTAGACTTGGGTCTAGCCCCTAGCTCCAGTGAAGTAGACATGCTCACAGCGTCAATATACCCCACTAATGACACTATCACCCAGAAAAAGTGCAAAGGATTAAAGTTTCACCCCAGAAATGTCTAAATTCGGACTTATCTGGCCAGCGAAGGGTTAATCTGTTGAGGAGAGAGAAGGCTCGGTCCCTGCGTAGTGTACT
The DNA here is from genome assembly GCA_037306005.1 of Rhinophrynus dorsalis. NCBI lineage: Eukaryota > Metazoa > Chordata > Amphibia > Anura > Rhinophrynidae > Rhinophrynus > Rhinophrynus dorsalis. Next base: position 118,065,132 of record CM074720.1, read on the forward strand.
CGCTTAGGAAAAGTTCCACAAAATGGCGGCCGACATGACAGCCAATCAGAAACAAGCGCGAACCAGGCGCTCATGGGAAATGTAGTTTTCCCTTACAAGTACCCCAAACAGTGCCCGAAGCCCCCCTGAACACCCCACATAAATAAAACACATTCCGGATGATAGAGCAGGAGCCTAGCATTAAAATGAGCCATCTCTGAAGTTGCTGAGACAAGCGGTTCCAGAGATATGTCCCACACTGTGAATTCCCATAGAGAGTAAAGGAGCCATAGCGTTTGAGCGGGAAATTTAATAAAACATTAAAAATAGCCCAAACAAGTATAAAACATATAAGAAACATAAGTAAACTAATACCCAAAGCTCCAAAACCCAGAGAATACCACAGAAATTGCATTAAACATTGAAATGCAAATAAAAACACCCTATGAGTGCTGGAGTGCATTGCAAACTCCCAAATACAAGCCCAGCAAAGGGACACTGTGGGGACAAGTGGACCTTCAGCACTCAATGGGTGACTCACCTTTCCTGCAGGACTTCTGTCTTCAGGTGACCATGATGAAGTGGGAAAGAACCAGAGGTAAATTCCCCAGTAGGGAAGCTGCTTAACACAAGCTGTCCCCTCTTCAGGGCATAAGGTCCACAGAAAATCCCTGGAAGCTGCACCAGCCACTTTAAAGAGGGCAATTCACAGCCATGGTCACCCTCCTAATGGTGGCATTCCATATTTGAATAAAAAAATAACAAAATACTAAGTTGAATGCATAGATGTTCTCTACCTGGTGTGCACAGCACCCAGGAACAAATCAATCTAAAGTGGCTCTGGCCAGAAGGTGGCTTAAGTAAGAGGGGAGGCTCCGCCCCCTGCAATTATTTGCATAATTGTTCCTGCCTATTAAAGGGGACTTACGCCTCCCCGGAGTACCAGTGACCTGTATTGGACGACAGTGAAATGAGGATTTAAAATGTAATATGTTTCTGCAGGACTTCCGTGCCGCTGTTCTCTCATCATTGCCCGGTACATGATGTGAAAAAATTAAACTTAACCGAATAAATATATGTAGGGTGCACATTTATTGTCATACTTACATTTTCCCTCTTTGGAGATATTTGTTATGAAGGGATATTAAAATGCTGTAGGGAGTGGAACCCGTGAATTTATAAATCAGATTTGGATTCTCTGGTGTAACTGAACTTTTGAGACACTGGAGAAACCGGTCCATCTTCCTTTCTGTGTCCCTAATGGGTTGCATGTGATGGGAGAATAAATTGTTCTCCTGTTGCATTCATCATTGGGAAATGAGGATTGTGATGTTGCCCCTTTAAATTGGTGTTGGGTGTACACTGATTAGTAGTGGATGGGTTTCCCATTAATATAAAAGAGAAAATTATGTAATATTAGCCATGTGTGTATTATTTGGGTGATATGAAAGCCACCTAGATTTATATCCAACCAGACTCCATGTGGAATACAATATAGGGTATGTGCAGTGTAGTGTGCTGCGCTGTTGTTGGATTCTGAGTGGTGTCGGGGTTGGACCGGCAGCACATGGGTTAACTTGTTTTGTGTTTGTTGTTACTATGGCACCTAGGATGTTTAGGTCTAGGTAAAGTTTAAAAGGTGATCAGGATATAACTGAAATTGACCCTGATGATGTCCGTTTAGAATGCAGACGAAACACTTTGGAGATCGGAGATTGAGAGGGACAGTGAGCATTAAGAGTGAAAGTACCCAGTCTTCAATTGTGATGTGTGGAACGCAATATAAGGAGAGGAATGTGGATGCAATGGTGACGCTAAGAGTAACAAGGAGGCAAATTAAAATATTTGGTTGGTCTATTGATTAATTGGCAGAGTGCTCTACTAGCCCATATTCTTTTTTTTTTGGTGTTTGTGATAGTAGTACTTTGGTTTAAACATTTATAATATTGTAGATATTAACAACAGAAGTAGAATAACCTACCTCCCATCTCTCAAACCTTTATTGTATGAGAGTTCATAGCATTTACAGTTTCCCACTCCCATCCCTTTCAGAGACGTCAGAGATCTATGGGACAGAACCAGATCCTGGTCATTTGACCAGCCGGCGGCTCTTCAGCAGAGCCAAGATAGAGCTATTTAGAATGAAATACTTAATTGGAACGGTCTACAAAGTGTGCTTGGTTTGCAAGCATCTGTGGGAGCAAACATTCATGCCATCTGCAGGACTCCCTGATTATCACTACACAGCAATCCTCACAGGGTGTCTGAGAAGTGATTGAGAAGGACTGTCTGTAAACGACCTGAGACAAGACAGAAGGTGCTCTCTCAACAGTAGAGTGCTGAGTAACAATTTAAATAAATTAACTGCTTCCACTTTTACCTCATTTTTTTTAATCCTTTTTTCTTTATTCAAATTTCCATTTTAATACAAATATATTCACATTTTAAAAGTGTCCAATTCCATATACATATAAGAATTGCCGCAATATCCATATACCTAACATACATCCACCAAGTCCCCACATCCAACACCACCATCTTCCCCAATTATCCTTTGGCACTATAATTACATAAATAATATCCACTTATGTCCTACTTGACATCATACCGGAGCCAGTCTTAAATTAACTTACTATCTCTCCCACTGGTCTGGCTAATCCAACCCAATCCTCTCTTCATATTTAATTGATATAAAATTTGATTCCTGAGTTGAGGCCAAGAATATACTAAACTAGTTTTCCATTGCCTTGCTATCATACGTTTAGTAGCTACCATAAAATGAGTCACTAGCAACCTGTGTGATCTGTCCATTTGAGGCCAGTTCAAATGTAGTAAAGCAACTGCCGGGCTCCTATGTAATCTAAACTCTTGCCTCATTATAAAGAGCACTATCAGAATTAACCAAATGCTTCCTGAACAGGAAAGTATACAGGTGTATTAAAAAAAAAGAAAATCATAATGCTTTGATCATGCCAAATGGCCTGCCTGTCCTGCCACTGTCTCTCTTTCAGCTTGCCTCTCTTTCACCCTCATTTAGTCCACCTTGCTTCCTTTAACTTCAGCTCTTTATGTTCACCTCCCCCTTTCACTCCGTACCCCCCTATCCTCAACCACCTCTGTGTTTCAAGCTGCCCCCATTCCTTTTCAGTCTTTTTCTGTATCTTTTGAGTCTGAAGAAGATAGATTAAAAGACTAACAAAAGCTTGCGATCCACATTTTCTCTCGTGTTAAGTGTTTGGTCATTATAGTAGCATGTGTTATAAAGACAGTCTGGGAACTTTGCCAAGTTGAATTATTAGATACACATAACAGATAGTGTTACAATGACACTTTCTCTTTCAGTTTTGCTGCTTTCTTAGTTCAAGAGCAGACACTAAATCCTATATAATAATTCGCCAAGTTGTGTGTAACGTCCGACATGCGCAGTAGACACTGCTGCGCGTGCGGCAGTCACACGCAGTGGAGACTGCCCGCGCCGCGGCTGATACAGAGCTGGGTGCTCCGAAGGAGCGTCCAGCTCTGATTCAGCCAAGGCGCTGGCAGTCTCCACTGCGTGTGACTGCCCCGCGACCGGCTGCCAGTGGCACTGTGGCCCGTGTAACGGGCTGTTCAACTAGTAAAGTTATAAAAGCATGACTCAAAATCCCAGAATGCATTTGTTCCCACATGCATTGCTATGCACATTGCCAGTCCAGAGTTATGGCAGGCATAAAACCAGAAACTTTTTCACGCGACTTTCAAATATATCACAAGCTATATTATTTTAATGTTGCACAATAACATGTTTCTGTTCTGAACTGTGTCATGTACTGGACTTTAAAAGGCTTTCCCAAAATACAGTGTACTTACAAAGCGTGCTTGTGTCGTCCATCTCTGATAGACTGAATGTAGTATACCAAATTTTCAAAGAATAACTTCATCATATTCAGTTCTTTTTCTGCCCACCTAGAAAAATGAGGAAATACAGCCTTCTTTAAAAACACAATCACATAATTTCTTGTTTACTAACATTATTTTATAATATACCCAGCATTAAGTTGAAAAGAAAAAAAAACATAATAAGACAAAAAGGACCAGCCAGCACAACAGAATAGCTTTGTGTGAGACAATCAGGAATATTTAAACAAGAGGTCAAATTGGGCAACATGGCTGAAAGTCAGCTAATATTTTGTCTTGTTTTTATTTTTTCCTTCTTCTTTCCAGGGGAAGGGCCAGCCTCATAGGAATCCCCAAACAACAAGCAGGAATCCACTTCCTCTTCTCCTGTATATATCTTCTCATTAGAGGAATCACCAACCGAGAGAGGCCCCTAAATACAGGTTCAAGGTGTCTAATGGGGCACCACGAGTGGAGAACCCCATGGAAAGATAAAGGCTGGCTCTTATTCCGCAGTGGTGGGGCTCTGGAAAATAGCAAGGGCCACAGTGCAAGAGGGACATAGGGTGAAAGAATATTTGCATGGAAGCCCAGTTTCCCAATTAGCTAAAGGGATTAAGGCAACCCCTGAATCCTTAGCTTTGGATTTCACCATGTGTCCCTTTAAACAACCCAAAAACTAGTCTAAAGTAGTGAAGAAAACTGATAAATCACACAGAAATACCCAAAAGGCACTTATCTGACTGCAAAGGGTTAAATTACATACCCAATGGGTAGAGTAAGATGGCTGCCAAGGCACAATCATCCAATCAAAAAACAACCAGGCCAAATAAAGGTTTCTCAAAATGAACCTCGCTGGTCATACAATGGAGCATGGTCAGCAATTAAATTTGAGACCACTTTGTCTCTTGTATATCGAGCTGGTGTAGAGATATGTCAAAAAGAAAATTCCACATTACTCTCTATGTAACAAAGATGGCCACCACTACCAAATAATAGAAAAAAAAGTATGAAAACAGTAGAAATGCAGAAAACGATCCCTGCACTAAGGACTAACAATGAAGAAAGATGGGACAGAAAGAGATAGATAATCCCGGAAATGGTTAACAAGACCTGCTAATAGCAGCACCCACCACAGTAACATAGGATCTAATGAGAGAAAGGACTGAGTGAAATTTAGGCACTTCAAGTGGGTGCTCAGAGTGAAATGGGACCTAAATAAACAGGACCATAACACTAAAATTGTCATCTTATCAGTCCCCCATTACAAAGTGCAGAACCTCAGCCAGAGGTACAGACTTGTGATAAAGTCAACTTCAACAGGTAAAATGGAAATACACCTGTGAACTGGGCAACACAACTCCATAGAAGCCAGTTAATGGGAGCCTGCCTAATGGAGGAATATACAGCCCCAAATCCAAGTAGAGAAAATAAAAAGTCTAAAATCTAAGAGCATTGCCAGTTTCTTCTTCTTCCCTGGAGAGGTCACATGAATGGACATGGGGGTAAAGCTGGAGGGGGAATTTCTGCCTTAAAGACCTGGTTTTTTTTGAAGTGCACTGCCCTCTGGATGAGGGGAGCTGTACCCCATGCTTCTTGTGTTCCATATGGGAATATAAGGCAATTTTTTTTTCATGCATTATTTTTTTTTTGGATAAAACGTTTTTAAAGAATTTTCAAAAATACAAATACAATCATACATGAAATGTGAGGACATACGAAACTTCAGATAATAAACATTATGAATGGGAACCCAACACCAGTGTGTTAGGTATACAGCAGGGAGATCCCCCTCCCTCCATAGACAGATACATCGAACACAGACTGATCAAATATATCATTTGAACAATCTAGGAAGAGCATATAGAATGGTTAATTAATAAGTATGTTGTTACCCAGTGGAGCCATCCTGACAAATATGTCCTTATTAGAAAATCCAAAGAGCATAAACACAAAACACAGGACATAAAACAGAAGACAAAGAACATGTGCATGCCCCTAGAGGTGCCCAATTATCCCCCCCCCCCAATTGTCAAACCAAAAGGAAAAAAAAAAAAAAAAAAGTCAGGGTGAAAGGGAAGGGCCAGGCACCCCCCCCATCATCCAAAGGGGAATCAACCCCCCCCACCACCACCACACACACACACACACACACACGCACGCACGCACGCACGCGCACGCACGCGCACGCACGCACGCACGCACACACACGCAGGCACGCACACACACGCACGCGCACACACACGAACACGCACACTTCCAATAGGGACTCTAAGGCACTATCAGTTAATAGTCTCTCCTCCATCCACAAAGTATATCTAAAGCAAAGGTAAAAGACCGTTTGACGGGCATCTGGTAAGGATTGAATAAAGGGTTCCCAGAGAGTGATAAAATGAGCACCCAACATCTCCTTATCGGAAAGGGCAAGCGTCCAATGTAGTCTGGTGAAGTGAAACAATTTAAGTTTCCAGTGACAAAAGCAAGGGGGGTTGGGGCAATATCCAAAGTGCTAAGACACATTTTAACGCTACCATGACAGAAAAATCAACTAATTTAATTTGGCAGGATGATAACTGGGCGGAAAAATCATATATCTCAAGCAGGAAAGCTGGAGGAATAAAATCAATTGGGATCCCAATTTTTGTTGTGATATAAAAGAAAACCTTTGTCCAAAAGGAATAAACATGTGGACATGACTAAATCATATGGCGTAATGTCGCACCAGAAGCCTGACACTTAAGACAAGAGGAAACCGAAGCAAGGCCAATGCGGTGAGCTATCAAAGGAGTCACGTAAACTCTATGCAATAATCTATATGAAAGGTCATGAAAATAAGCAGAAGGAGAGCATCGTAATCTGCGGAAAAAGCTGGACTCCAGTAAATCTACCGTTAGCATGGGTGTGTCCACCAGCCAACCAAAACAGCTCAAATGGTTCAGATTTGCATGAGTCATGGAAAAGATAGTCCTATAAATACAGGAAGTTTTGAAAGACATCGCTGGAAGCTTTTTAATTAAACAATCCAGTGGATTATCTGAAAGTTGGTTGGACGGTACAAGTAAAAGTGACTGGATATAATGTTTAGCCTGCAAGAAAGCAAAGAGATGGTTAGACGGTAGAGTATATTTAGATTTTAGATCCGAGAAAGTATAAATCTGCTGAGTTAAGGGGTCTAATAAGAAATAGCCAGAGAGGCCCAATGAAGAAACCGGACGTCAGTCACCCCACCCTGAAAATAGGAATTACGAATGGATGGTAGAAAAACTGAAACCTAACTCAATTTGAAAAGATGATATCTAATGTATTTCCAGTCCTTCACAGTAGATGCCAGCAAAGGATTAGCCATACAAAGAGAGGGAAGAGCGGACAAGGGAGCATGCAGAACATAAGAAAGACTAAGTGACTGACAAAAACTCTGGTCCCTATCAGAGTCAGTATAAACCGTGGTGTTATCCAGCCAGTTTTTCGCATATCGAAGAAGACTGGTTACATTATAGAGTCACAGATGTGGAAAGGTAAACCCCCCAGACCATTTAGGCGGAGTTAGTTTGGCCAAACTCATCTTGGGGCGTTTGTCACACCATAAAAACCCCTGAAAGCGACGGTTAAGTGATTGAATATTAATTGCAGAAAGATACAATGGCAGCATATGCATTAAATATAAGATACGTGGAAAGACTATCATTTTAATTAAGTTAATGCGGCCAATGAATGTCAGAGGTAAAGCCTTCCAAGCAAGAAAGTCCGAAGTCAATTACCTAGTAAGGGACTGAAGTTGGACTGATGAAGCGTAGAGATATCCCTGGGTAAAATAATACCCAAAAACTTAAGATGATAACAGGACCATTGTAATGGACAGGAAAGTGGCACGGGAGGAGGGGGTAGTGGAGAAAGCCACTTCTCCTCAGATTTGCCAAAATTAATCATAAAACCCACCACTTTTCGAAAGTTCTCAAAGATCTGCATAATAGAAGAAAGAGCGGAGTGTGGGTTACAGATAAATAGTAGGAGATCATCAGCAAATGCAGCAAGTTTGGTTTCTACAGTACCCACTCTATTACCATGAAAATCCTGTGATGCCAATAATGTGCGAAGAAGGAAATCCAGTGCTATATTAAAAAGAAGTGGAGAGAGGGGGCAGCCCTGTCTTGTACCCCCTGAAAAGTTGAAAAAGAGAAGAGTTGGTAGAATTAGTAGAAACTGTGGCTTGAGGTTTAGTATAAAATTGTTCAATGAGAGCATGGAATAGAGGACCATAGCCCTGTACTTCCAAGACCTGAAACAGATAAGGCCAAATGATTTTGTCAAAAGCCTCCTCGGCATCAAGGTTTATAAGTAAATTATTGTTGCAAGGGAAATCCGAGGATTTTATGAGAGCCGCTATTGCAGTATGGATACTAGTCACTGAATACCGACCCGGAATAAAACCTGTCTGTTCCAGCGTAATGAGCCCAGGCAGTAGCTGATTAAGTATATTTGCCATAACCTTACTAAAGACCTCATAATCCGTATTTAAAGGGATAGTAATACTTAAAATGTAAAAAAAAATATGTTGTAGGGTTTATCCCCCTGAGTAAAACAAGAGTACTCCCACTGCTGAAAGGTGTTTCATTCAAAAGTTATTAATTTTCAAAGTTGAATTTTTTAGGTGCAATATCACAGTGGCCTGAAATTGTACAGTGGCGCTGTTGCTACACCATCCTATGGAGATTTATGGTCAACTGACCAGAGCTGTCGATAGGATCGTGTAGCAACAGCGCCACTGTACAATTTCAGGCCACTGTGATACTGCACCTAAAAAATTCAACTTTGAAAATTAATAACTTTTGAATGAAACACCTTTCAGCAGTGGGAGTACTCTTGTTTTACTCAGGGGGATAAACCCTACAACATATTTTTTTTTACATTTTAAGTATTACTATCCCTTTAAAAGCGATACTTTGGTCGTTAAGATTCAACCCAAGTAGGATCCTTCCCAGGCTTAAGTAATAGGACAATCCTAGCAAGGGTGAAGAAAGAGGGCATGACATGCGATTCAAATATAGTGTTATAAAGAGATAACAATGTGGGAGAGATGTCTTCCCGTATCATTTTATAGAACTCAGCCGGAAGACCATCTGGCCCTGGTTATTTGGCATTATGTAAATAGATGAGCACCAACTCTAGTTCTTTGGCAGTGATAGGTTCTTCCAAGAGCAAGAGGTGGTCATGTGTAAGCACAGGTAAAAACACACGCTGCAAAAAAAAAAAAAAAAAAAAACAGATCTAGCAGAAGGATTGTCCGATTCAGGACCATATAAGTTGGAGGCGTACTCAACAAAAGCCGCATTTATATCAGACAGATCTGTTGTGACCGTCACGTTTCACAGCTGTATAGAATGAATAAGATTAGAGCCACAAGTAAGTTTGGTCAAATGAGCTAACAGACTACCTTGCAAATTAGCACTGCGATAGAAGTGCGCTGAATGTTTAGACAATTGGAATTGCGCAGCCGTACATAATATTGTTTCATATGCATTTTTTGCATCAAGATATTTAGAGCGATTCAGAGCCAAATCCTCAGCAAGGGAAGCAGAGTAACGAGCAGTGAGAGTACGTTGTAACTGCATAGGTTTGTTCGCCGTTTCCTTCCGAAGCTATGTAACATAGGAGATTATATGACCAGTCAAAACAGCCTTTGCCGCTGGCCAGAACAGAACAGGGTTGGAAGAATGAAGAGCGTTATCAGATTGAAATGCAAGCCATGTATTCCGTAGACTAGTACAAAAATCAGGAGATTGAACTAGAAGAGGGCATACACCAATAAAAGGATGAACGCACAGGACGACGAAAGGATAAGTGCAAGGTAACAGAAGCATGATCTGAGATAAGGATGTCGTGAACTTGACAGTCAGTGACTAAAGGGAGAATAGCCTCTGAACCTAAGAAATAATCTAGAGATGAGAGAAGAAGCTATACTGTCGGTCCCGTAAGATGAAGACCACACCAAATGTCAGTGAGTGGGACTTGATCCATAAAACGTTGTGGGGGATTTAAGGAAGAGGCATCGAATATGGTAGGCCACCTAACCTACCATCTAATCGATGGTTAAAGGGATAGTAATACTTTGTTTTATCTTTATTTTATTTTGTAGACATTAAAAAAACATGAAGAACGATATAAGTCTTATCTCTCAAACCTTTATGGTTTAAGAGATATTCACAAGCAAAGTATCAGACAGATCGGAAGGGAGGTGCCCAGGTAGACTGCAGAGAGGGACAATCTTCAATTAAGATAAGGGAAAAACCTGAAAAACTTGTGAAGGGGGGAAGGGCTTTCATTGTTTTCATACAAAGAAGATTGTCCCCTGCTGTTATCTGTCTGGTCTTACAACCAGATTCACATCTGAGAAGAAATGGCTTACACTAGGAAAAAGGGGCGGGAGGGGGAAACTTTGCTTGTGAATATCTCTTAAACCATAAAGGTTTGAGAGATAAGACATATCGTTCTTCATGTTTTTTAATGCCTACAAAATAAAATAAAGATAAAACGAAGTATTACTATCCCTTTAAGAAGGATATTACAATCCCCACCTAGCAGAACATTACTGGGAGTGTGTGGCAGCAAGTGTGGAAGGAGAGATGGGAAAAGAGAGTAAGTAGGATCATTGGGGCATACACATTACAAATTACAAAAGGCCTTTGATCAATTTCAGTGCACCAACAGAAAACATCCTTCTGGATCGCGAATAGTCTGTAAAGGCACAAAAGCAAGGGATTTATGGATAAGAATGGCTAAGCCTCTCTTTTCGCTTGAATAGGAAGAAGCAATACAATGCCCCACCCATTCCCTGCGAAGTGTAGCATGTTCCTCATCTGTAAGGAGTTTCTTGTAGTGGGGCAACTTGAGAATGTAAACGGAATAAATGGCCTAAAATTTGCTTACATTTAACAGTATTATGCATGCCCCCAACATTCCAGGAGGTGAAGCAGAGAGAATGAGGAGTAGATTTAGTTTGAAGGAAGAATCCGCTATGGTGGCAACCAGTGACAGGGAAACCGGGAAAAGTGAGCATAAGTAAATAAAACCAGCTCCTCTCCCAGCGAGGAGACACTAGTTCGACAAAAAAGAAAGGGAATGGGGCGGGAGGTCCACAAATCAGACCACCCAGAGGCACGCACAGACGAAACAAAAAACACCACAAAAAACATAGTCCATAATGGACCCATCAACATATTAAAGAACTTAAGTTCTTATGAACCTGTGGACCATATCCCAGATTGAGTAATGTAAAGAAAACAACAGTGGTATCATAGTAACAAACCTGGGAGCCCAATGCCAAGACATGCAACTTAACTGATCTCTGCTATGGCACCGCACTCCTCATTCAACCAATAGAGAAGAGGAACCCACAAATTGGAAGTACCCAACCAAGCAAGAAATAAAAGCAAATTACATACAATGCAAAAAGTCTATGCATATGATACATGACATCATCGGTTTAAGTAGACACCTAGTGAACATCAATGGAGTGAGATGGATTTCGAAAACAGTCCTGCAAATTGGGCAAAATATTCCATCACGACTAAAGGAAAGGAGAGAGGAAGCCTGGCACCCGCACACTGCCCAAAAGGGCCAGATGGGCACACCACCCAACCCCACCCCATCATCAAAGTTATCTTCCACCTGTTAACAAAGGCTAACAAACAGAACCACTCCAAAGAGCACCCAACCCACCACCATCTCCCATGCTTCAAGACACCAGATCCCTGATGTAACACAGATTCTCTATCAGACTGACCCCCCGATAAACCAGACAGGACCCGGGAGAAAATCATAGCCGGTCAAGGGGAAGAGCCAGAGGGAGAATAAGATCTAAGAACCTGTAAAGAAGAAAATTGGGGTTAGTCATCATCAAAATAGCCTTAAAAATAATCACAATGAAACAGCAATGGGGCAGGAAAATAAACAAGTAAAATGAATTGCATGTAACGTAACAGGCCATGTGCAGGAGACGTGGCACAGCATCAAAGCAATTAGTCACTCAGGCGATACATGCTGGGCATGGTGAAATGACATGGACGTCAAGAACAGTAGACTATCCGGGATATGTCCATGAAAGCTGCGGAGACGCCTTCCAGCATGCAAAAAAAGGTCAAATGCCTACACAGGTCTCCAAAGGAGAGTGACCACAGAAAAGGCTGGGCAACAAGAAGACATGGAAAGCCTCAATAGGTAAACAGAAGTCCTCATAAAAGTCTCTTATCTCCAGGGTAATACAGATGCTGGAACTGATGAGGAGGAGAGTAACAGAACTAGCAATGACCCCCAGCCCTAATTAGCTATTACTTGCTGACAGGCTTTCATAGAAATCCCGAGCCTCCGCAGGTGAATCAAACCAGTGAGTAGATGAAACATACAGAACTTTAAGATGTGCAGGGTACAATAAAGCAAATTTGATGTTTCTCTTAAAAAGCTTGCTGCAGATTTCTGAAAAACCACACCGTTGTGCGGAAACCTTAGCCGAAAAGTCCTGGAACAACAAGAGTTGAGAATGAAGGTACTCAACCTTGCCCATCTTTCTGTATGCAAAGAGGAGTCATTGCCGGTCTTCTTAATGCAGGAGCTTGAAGATGACCGGCCTGGGGCGACCTCCCTCTGACAAGGTAGCCTGACCCAGCCGATGAGCCCTTTCGATGAGTAATGGATGACTGTAATCCTTCATTTTAAGAAGTATCAGCAACTCTGTGCTCAGAAAAGAAATCAAATCCTTGGCTCGAAGTATCTCAGGCAGACCGATGATGCGAAGATTATTCCTACGACTTCAGTTTTCAAGATCATCGATTTTATCTGTAAGAGCATTAGCCTTGGCCTCTAAGCTGCGAATAGTAACACGGAGGTCATCCATAAGCATCTCGCAGTCATCCGCTCGTTGTGTAAGACCCGCTATCTGTTCACCATGAGCTTTAACTCCACCCAAGATTGAGCGAATAGATGTTTGGTATCTAGAACTGGCTTAAGCAATGTAAGGACCGCTTTAGCAGTGTCTTCAGCAATTGTGGCTGGTACAACAGCCACAGCAGAAGAGTCCACAACATGTTCCTCAGCAAGGGAGACCTGAGCATTTTTATTTTTGTCTTGCTTCTTCTCTCCACCCTGAGGGCGCGGGGTTTTAGTTTGATCTGCAGACTGTACAAAACACTCCATGACTTCAACAATAAAGTAAAACAATTGAGCAAAGCTTCAGAGGAAACTAGGATGAACTTCACAGCTGGAGGAGGAGGCTGGGAAGGCACAGAGCAGAGGTATCACAGGCTCATATGTCACAAGTAAGGGACTGGGAAGCCCACAGGATGCAAGGACAGTTTACATGGTAGTAGAAGCTCCGCCAATCACCACCGCATAGGCAGTAGGCCAAAAGGAAGAGAAGGCCATCTCGAGAGTTGGTACTGTAGAAGTATGCAAAATATATGGGAGAGGTAGGGTGACATAAAAGGAAAAATAACAAACAAGGCCATGTCTCGGAGACAGTAGCAGTGCCTCAAGCAGCGAAGAGAGTGTAACAGCAAGTGTTAAAATATCTCAGGATCAGAAGAAAGCCTTAAAGGGCCACAATAATACAAGGGGCAGATGTGGGGTATAAATAAGGGAAAATACCAAACATGAGGATGAATAGGTGTTGGAGCACGAAGCCAATCTTTATGAAGTAATATGGAATGAAGTGTAAATCCAGGTATAGGTCAAAATTATGAAGGCAAACATAGTATAGATATCACAGGGTAAGGTGGCCAAAGATGAGACCAACAGTTTTAATAGAGGCAGTAGGTAGAGCAGCTGACAGTCCCAAGGAGGAGCAGGCGACAGCAGAGGTCAATACTGTTCGGCCAACAGTAGCAGTACAATGCCTGAGTAACCAATAAGTGACCTCCAACAGTCAATGCAGTAGATAGAGATGATCAATGGCTGTTGTATTTTCAAGGTTCATATGGGTAGTGTCTAGATTCGCTGTGTAATGAGACAGCCACAGTGTCCAGAGTCCCAATCCCTGATGAGCAGAGTGAGTGAGAGTGATGTCAAACTATATATAAAAGGGATGCTAACGGTGTGCCTATAGAGGCAAGCATATGCAGGAGTAGGTAGTCATCTCTCAGGAGTGGGTACAGACCTCTCACAAGACTTATCCCAGAGGGAATATGTGGTGAACAGGGGGAAAGGCCTATAGGAGGGAGCAGGGTACTGGGAGAAAAAATAAATGGTTGGAGAGCTAAAAAGGATTAGGAGAGGCATAGGAGCAGGTCATTAGTTGATTTGGCAGAGTAGGATCCCTGCAGCAGAGAGTGTGATGGCAGAGTAGATCAAAGGCACTGGAAGCCTAATGATAGCATGTAGAGTAACAGCAACCAGTGTCCCCACAGCCACCAGTCAAGTCCCCAACAAAGCCACTCACATGTCCTGCGATGGCATATTGATGGCAGGAACCAAGCATGGGAGAAGGCCCAGCAAGATCTTCAGGCCGGAGATTGGATAGTGCAGGGACGTTTGGTCTCGTAGGCCACAATGCAGTAGTATTGGCCGAGACGCGGGCTCAGACGCAATCGAGTGAAGCGTAGCAACGGCTCAGTCAGGGCCCAGGTAGTACCACCAGGCCTAACCCCATCCAGACCTTCCCCAATGTCTTGCCGCACTGCCTCTTTTTCATGCATTTTAGCATGGGAAAAAAACTACCTTGCTTTAAATTCAAGGTCGCCCTATATTCGGGCTGCCCACTGGACTGGTGGGAGATCATATCCAGCAAGCAACCCAATTCATCTGTCCCCCATTCAGAAGTGTGCTGCTGTGCACTGCAGTGTGCGACATCTGAATTTGCCACGTCTCCTGACATATGGTCCCATATATCCCATCTGCAGCCTTCAACAAGTGGGTATGGTGAGGCAGGCGATATTTGAATTCACCAACTGCCTCCTTGCATTTATGTCACTTCATAGACACCACAACCATAGAAGATCCTGAAAGGATCTGAAATGACCTGGCAGATTGAAGAATGGGGTGAAGGCTGCTTGACTTCCGGCTGTGATTGGCAATCTCCACTGTAAAAATCTGACTATCTAAATTCATGACATTACATAAGTTGGTGAAGATATTATAGTTTATAAATATATATATATATATATATATATATATATATATATATATATATATATATATATATATAGAGAGAGAGAGAGAGAGAGAGAGAGAGAGATAGATACACACACACACACACACACACACTTCATCCGTGGAGGGAGACGAGTTTTGTGGAACTCAGTCTTGAGATTCATCTTTATTATAAGTGTTCTTGCTGAGGATTACATATGTAATTCTCCAGCCATTGCTCTTGTGAGTATACCACCACTGGGTGTTACAGTGGCAGCTTATTAGTTTATTAGTACGTGAAGATTCTCCCTTTTTTCCCCCTTTGTGTCTTATGGTCAGTAGACTCTTGTATCGGCTCCTCCTGCCCTGTACATAGAGGTGACCCAGGACGGCTCCCAGGCCCATCAGGCTGGCATCTGTGGTGACCAAGGCACACTCCAGGATCACAAAGGGCCTCCCCTGCTCCAGGATCGGCCAATGCAACCACCACCAGAGATTCTGCCTTGGCTTCCAGATACCTGGACCAATTCCTGAGGACGTGTGGAGCAGAGAGTACAGAATCACATCTGGGGTCTACACCAACCAACCCAACACGTACTTGAAAACCTTGATTGTGGCCGAGGACCACTCCAGTGCCCGAGACACGTCCTGCAACAGAATCAGAATGTCCTCCTCCTGGAGGAAGACTTTTCCATGATGGGTGTCAAACCCATGAAAACCAGAATCTGGGAAGAAATTAAAGAGGACTTCTGCAGATTCAGAATATAACAGTTGTGGATTAGAATGAGGGTTCAGTCCTGAACAGAATGAGCCGATGAGTAAATCATCCAGATAAGGCATCAGTGAAATGTCCTGCGCATGTATGAAGGCTGTCAGGGCCACCAGGATCTTTGTGAAAATGATTTGCATTGAAGTCAGGCAAATGGCAAAGCCGTGAACTGGTAAGGATTGGAACAGATAGCAAAGCGTAGGAAAAGTTGGCTGTCCAGGTGAATCAGGATGTGCAAGTACTCTTCCTGAAGATCCAGAGAAGCCAGATACTCCCACAGGCACACCACCGTGATGACAGAACACAAAGATTCCATCTTGAAGAACGTAGCGGCCACATCCTTGTTGAGCCATATGAGGTCCAGAATGGGCCGGCAGGTACCATCTTTCTTTGGAACCACAAACAGGTTGGAATAGAAACATGAAGAGACCTCGGAGGCTGGGACTGGCACCAGTACCTGTTTTTCCAGCAGGGACTCCACAGCCTCCTGGAGCAGTTTTGAATTGGTCCATTAAGGAGGATGCCCAGGCATCTCAAAAAAAAAAGCAACGACGGCACACTACAGGCAACAATGGACCAGGATTCTTAAAGTCATGCAGAAGTGGGTTTGTCAGACTTAGCCTTTGAAGCAAAGCGTTTGGGCTGGTAGGCTTGTCTGGGTTTTGTTCTGGGGACACTTGAAAGTTTGCGAATCTTGCCTCCAAATCTTGAGCCAGAAGCTATGGCTCCCAGCAACAGTAAAGGTGGAGGAGGCCTTAGCAGAAAATCTGGTAGTATCAATAATTTCCTCATAAGTTTTGGCCTCCTTGATGTTGGCCATCAGAACCAATAAATTTTCCTTGGCCACATCAGCATGTAAAGCATCAGAAAGTTGCTCACCCCAAAGGGCAACTCCATGACTCCCGTTGCATCTGCCAGCAGGTGGGTGGTGGTGTTCACCTGTTGTGAAATAGGGGGGTCCACAGTAGGGGGCGGGAGAAGCACACTGTGCCAAAGCCTCAGCGAAAAAAGGGTATAGCTTAGAAAAGTGCTTATTGAGGAAAAAAGAAAGAGAAAGAAAAGAAAACAAGGGCGCTCCCTCTCAGTCTCTCCAGGTTGGAAATGGTTCCTGCATTTTCTAAAGAAATCCCAGAAATTAACTGGAAGTCTTGAAATACAGAAGAAAAAACACAAAGGAAGAGAGCAAACCACCAGCAGGATATTCTTATGGATATCTACTATCGCACAGGACAAACCAATACTCACAACTAAGATGAAACATGGCTGGTTATAGAAATAACCAGCTAATTCCAACGGGGAGACTGACCCGTTTCAGTCACTTCTTTTAAAAGATCTCAAAGATAATGTTTGATTTAGTTAAAATGTTAAAAAATATAGAATAATGCCCAAGTGGGAAAACAGTTTAAAAAAAACTGTTATATGACGCCTTTCAGGGATACTCCCCTTTCTCAAATAACTCAGGCAAATATTCTATAAACATATAAAATATGATCGAGGTGAAGAAAATCATCCTTTATATGTTTATAGAATATTTGCCTGTTATTTGTGAAAGGGGAGTATCTCCAAAATGCGTCATATAACAGTTTTTTTTTAAACTGATTCTGGAGTCTCCAAACAGCGTGCAGCCACACGGAGACCCAGACTTCCGTGACTTACCAGGTACGTCCTCTATCACTAAGTGACAGTTTTTGCGGGACGTACCTGGTAAGTCATTTGTCGCATTGGGGTTAATGTAGACAGAGGCAACTCACTGGGGTTATTTTTAATAGCACAGAGCTTTAAGTTTGGCCTCAAACCTGTGTGATGAATTAGTATAACGTGCCATAATGTACCCTAATATATAAAGTTACTTTCCCCAAAAAAGATTTTTCAAAACACATGGCTAAGACACCATATAGGAAGATTTTACTTCTCTATAAACAAACTAAGCTTGTATTAGTGTGACATGCCTTTTATTACAGTGACCTGCCCAATTAAAATGGCTGGGTAATTTTAATGTCAACAAAAAATAACGAATAAGAGAATAAGTAATCACTTAAAATTAACATACATTGTAATCCAGTGAGTATCATAACTGCTTCCAAACTGCTGAAAGGTGCCAAATAATTTGGGAAGGAGACGGAGTGACACCACCACTGACCTGTGAGAAAGAGGATAGGCAACATTAATTAAAAGTAACAAGCAGAAGCCTATTCACTTTAATTTCTGTCAACCCCTTTTCGTTTGTTGTTTTCTTCTTGTGTACTGCATTCTGGTGTCTTACTTTCTGACATTGTACGAGACTTTCATGTTAAAAACAAACATATTAAGACTATTTTCTCATTTGTGTGCTGTGCAAAATGTCTTTAAAGTGTTTCCCTTCCTTCATTTACCTCCCTTTTGCATTCCATTTTTTATTTTTAATTGTACTTTGAAAAATGTTCAAATAAAGTTTTGAGCCCTTACGGACTGTGTTGCTCAATCCACTGGTCCTTAATAAATTATATACGTACACACACAAAAAATAAACACTTGCCAGGGGTGCAAGTGACACAGCACTCGTACTACAATCACAGTGAAAAGTTGATTACTACTTTAAAGGGCATGTATCACCTTAAAAAAAAGGTGTTACCATCCACTTTGTAAATAAAAGTTATTATAGGAAAGCATTATTTATTTATTTATTTAAAATCTAACTAATTTTAAAGATATCCCCTCTTCAAGTGCAGAAGAGCTTTGCCGAAGAAATCAGCTTGTCCCATTATGCTGACCGGCAAAACTCTTCTGCACGTCCTATTTCTCCTCCCACCCAGCTGCCCCAGGGAGCGTTTTCACACTCGCAGCTTGCTGTAACGCTAGGAGCCGTTCACAGCACACCGAAGGGAAGCGTGAACGTGCTCCCTGGGGCAGCAGGGAGGGAGGTGGGAGGAGAAATACGAGGTGCTGTAAGACAGGGCCGGCCCAAGACACTGTGCTGCCTGGGTCCAAGGATGAAATGATGCCCCCCCCCCACACCACACCAACCAAAATGTGTCCATAAACAGAGCTCAAGTCACCAGGGCTGTAAACATGCACTCTGATTCACAATGTCTGGAGACACCAACCAAATGGAAGAACATAACTGATATTTATGCTCTTACACTTGGTTGGTGTCTACAGACAAACTGTAAATCAGTCAGAGTGCAAATTTACAGCCCTGATAACTTGAGCTCTGTTTATGGACACAAGACCTCACCATCATATTTACTGGCTGAAATAATTTCAGCCAGTAAATATTATGTGTGTGTGCAAGTGATTTAGCCCAGAATGCAAAATAAATAGTCACAAAAGTTGAATGCTAACAGCCAAAAGAAAACATAGACAAATAGTTTATCTTTTTTTTGAAAAAAATACTAAAAACAAAAGCGAAAACAAATAATCTGGAGCAGATATAAGGAAATGGATATTTATACTTTAATTGAAAGAAACAGATTTAAAGGGATAGTAATGTTTCATAATAAAAGTAGCTCTAATTAATCATCATAGTATTTGGACTTTGGAGAGTGTTATTTCAGTTCTGTCAGAGTTGTAGTTCAAGAGTAATTCAATGACAAAGTAGCCCCCTCCCGCCCCTTTTACTGATGTAACACTGCTCAGCCAGAGCAGAAGGGAGGTGCCCAGGTAGATTGCAGAGGGGGACAATCTTCAATTAAGATGAGGGAAAAACCTGAAAAACTTGTAAAGGGGGGCAGGGCTTTCACTGTTCTCATAGTAAGAAGATTGTCCCCTGCTGTTATCTGTCTGGTCTATGGACCAGATTCCACATCTGAGAAGAGATGGCTTACACTAGGTAAAAGGGGCAGGAGGGGGAAACTATCAATTACTCTTGAACTACAACTCAGACAGTACTGAAATAACACTTTTTGACTCAAATACTATGAAGATTAATTGGAGATGCTGTTTTTGTGAAACATTACTATCACTTTAAGGTTTGGAAAGCACAACTGTCCTTTTGTACTAGATGTGGTGGAGCTTTTTTTGGATTTAGATGGGTGGTGAATGCATGGAATAGGTGGTTCTTGATAACTGGAATTAATTTAACTTTAGCATCACAGGTTAATAGTTATATACATATACTGGAAAGAGAAAACTTACAGAATTATTTTCATTCAGCAGGTTAGGGGTGCACAATTAACCAGTTCAACGCTGTTGAAGATAGACCTTAGTTCATGTCAGATGGTTAAAACTTAACCTTTACTAATCATGGTTAAAATAACACAAGTGCACAAGTGTTAAAATAAAATGTGATGTGTAAAACCTTGTGGTTTTTTGGTTTAAACATACTTGCTAATTAAAAACATATTACTTAGTTTTCGGCTTTAGTTTTCGGGTACTGCACCCGCTATTCCACCTATTAAGTATATTTCTGGATTAATAAATTCCTTCCATTTCTCTCAGATTGTATAGAAACTTTGTGTTTAAACCACAAGGTTTTACACATCATATTTTATTTTAACACTTTTGTTATTTTTAACCATGATTATCCTCAATAGCGTTGAACTGGTTAATTCTGCACCCCTAAACTGCTGAATGAAAGTAATTCTGTACGTTTTAGGTGGTACAACAAATCTTCTCTTTCCAGTATATGTAATAAGATTGAGAAGCAGAGGAAGGAGGAAAAAACTGATGGAAAGGTGGAAGAAAATAGGAAGAGGAGGGAAAAATAAACCTCAATCTCAAAGCTGCAAACAGACAGAGCATCCTACCCCTCTGGGTCCACTCACAATCCACAAATGCATGAGTCGCAGCGCCGCTGTCCCCGGTCTCTCATACCACACACACCCCAAACAGCCAATGAGGACAGACCACATTGAGAAAATATGCTCCGCTTTAATTGGCTGGTGGCTGTGTGTGTAGGTAGGCTGTGAGCACTGATGTGAGCAGTCGGTAGTGCGTGTCTGTCACTCAGCCACAATGCAGGAGGCAGGAGCAGATTTCCGGGACTCATTGTCCGTGTGGGGGGTGAAACGGGACACATACCTGGCGTGCGAAGTGAAAGAATGTCTTGGGGCAGCAAATTTATTAAAACATAGACATGAACCTTAGGTGTCAATCGACACCCACATATTAACACTGAGTGCCAGAGGGGTAGCTAACGCATCACTTTGCAATACGTTGGATGTCCCTCTGGCACTCAAAGGGTTAAACAAAGCAAAAGGAAACAATCCGGTTGCTAGTAAGAGAGTACATGAACAATACCTACTCAGGCACAACGGCCTGTAGGACCTGCCAACCAAAACAAGCTTTAGACAAAGCCAGCACATTTACATTGTAGTGCTTAACACAATTGCTCCCAAAACAAAGTTCAAGTCTCACAGGGGAGTAGAGTTTCAACAGGTCTATGGAAAAGCACAGAAACTTAGCCTTTTCTGAAGGCCATCCTGAAAAAAGGCCAAAACAACTCGAAGACAAAAAAAGGCTTGGCCCTGACCTCCTATTATTTACATAATTTATAAAATAATGATCAAATCCTACTGTACGCCTTGCAAGCTTTCGTCATAGTGACAAATGTCAAAGAAGCCCTTCTTCCTCAGGACAGAGGTTTCATGAGCCAAGCCAACTTCTTCACCTCTGGATGACACAGAGGACACTGTGTCAAGAGGAACAGAAGGAGGGGGATCGGGAATAACACTGCCAGAGAGAGAATATCCAAAAACCAGAACAGACAGTGCCAGAATGGGGCAATCAGAATGCCATGAGCATATTCCTTCCCAATTTTTCTCAATACCCTGGGAAACTTTCACTACAGGGGGAAGGCATGGAATGACCATCTCAGCAAATGCAAAAGCCAGAGGGTCCGGAGATCTGGATCAGAACAGGGGAACCTTGCGATTCCATAGTAGGATGACCACATTGGTGAACTATTGAGTCACAAAGTCTGGTTCAGCTCCCAGTTCCTGGAATACAGACACTTATGACTTAGAAAGTCTGTTATAACATTGCCAACCCCTTGAATTGTCAACAGTGGAGAGGGCTGCATGTGAGTCTCAGCTCACACGGGAATCAGACAAACTTCAGACCATGCTTTATGCTCCTGGAGCTTGATATGCACCACCACTGTCGCATTGTTGGACTGGATTCACACAGGCAACCACTGGAGGGACTGAAACCAATGCAAAAGTGCAAGGTGAATTGCCAGGACCTCCAGCACACTGATGGACAGAAGACTTACTGTCTTGGTCCAAAGCCCAAGGACCATTTGAGGACCTAAGGTAGCTTGTTAGACTGGCATTCATTGTTACTATAACCCAACTGGGAATTAATAATGGCCATTCCACAGACAGAAGGGACATATGAAGCCCCTACAAAGATTCAACTTTGCTTGACTGGACAGAGACATGACACAGTAGAGATGACCCTGTTGCCTGAGCCAATTCCAGAGAATCTCCACTTGCAGTTTTCATGTGTGGAATTGGACAACTGGAAATACCTCCAAGGCAGAAACCAGATAACCCAGTACCTTTATTTCCACACAGACAGGTGGAGCAAGGTCTGAGACACCTGTCAAGAGACACAGGGCCGAATCTTAAGGTGAAGTGCATTCCCCGAAGGAGCAAAAAGGTCAATCAGGACAATCTTAAACTGGGGGCTAAGGACAAAATCGTTCAGCCTCTTCAAGTCCAGAACAGAACGGCAAGTGCCGTTTTTTTGTAGCAATGAAAAGGTTGGATTAGAAGCCTATGGGAACAAATACCTGCTTATCTACCAGAGAAGAAACTGTAACTAGGAAGATATGGGCCCACACTGGATCGCTAGGAACTCCAAACATGAAGAAACAATGGGGAGGAATGGTTTTGAAGTTTATATAATACTCTTTTGAGATCACCCACAAAACCAAGTGGACCACCACTGCAAGCAAACACATACTGTTCTAAGACGGAGAAGACTTCCTGTAGCCTGAGGGGGACCAGATGTGCATTAGCTTCAAGGATTTTGGAGATTACCAGAACAGCATCCACTTTGGGCAGTCTCTAATAGTTGATTTCCCCACCCCCCCAACAGCAACAGCCCTAGTCCTCTTGACTGTCCTCTTGGACAGTCTCCAAAAGTTGATTCCCCCTCCCCCCAACAGCAATGGCCCTAGTCACCCAAGCAGTTGTTAAGGTAAGACGCAAAGCTGTCCCAGAAGCCATGAAATTCTTCAAAAGAGAAATCGAGTTATCTGCCTAGTCCTTAAGCACGCAGCATCCACTAGCAGCAAGGCTGTAATGCAAAAAAGTAGAGACATAAGGTCACTGTTGGGGGGAAGCGCTGGGAAGGAAAAGCATCTTCACAGATGCTTTCCATTCCTCCAGGAGCACCTGGTCTAGAAAAAAAAAAGTGAGGAGGGAAAATAGAACCCTTTAGGGTTTCCAGAACACTTCTGATAAGGACTTCAACAGAAGAGCCAGCGGTGAAAGAGGAATACATATCATTCACTTCAGAACCTCTTTCCTCATCTGAGGAAATCCCTTTCCCTCCTGCAAAATGGCTATAACATCTATAAGGGGGAACAGGATGGCAAACAAAGCATACATTTGAGGAGAAAAGACTGATAGAACAGTCAGGACAGATGAAATATTGCTATGACTCCATCCTGAAGCTAAGCTCATTAGCACACAATGGTTGAGACACTTCAAATCCAGAATAGGACGGCAGAAGCTGTCCTTCTTGAGAACAACAGAAAGATTGAAGCAAAATACAGTGAAGTGTTTCTGACCTGGAACAGGAACAGGAACAAATACCTGCTTTTCCAGAAAGGAGGATACTATGTCTATGAATCAAGGCCCCTGAACCAGATCTTGAGGAACTCTGGACAAAAAGAAAGAGTGAGGAGGAAGGAACTTGAGATCTTTACGAAACCCTTCCGAAATAACATTTAAAACCCACTGGCCCGTCATTGAAGACTCCCACCATCTTGCAAAACTGGGGGGGTTGACCCCCTTAAAGCCAGGAAACCATAAGTCATGTGAAGGTGTGCCTGTCAGCCTTAGGCTTCTAAGCAGAGCCAAGTTGTGCCAAGACTGTTTAGTTTTTGGGGCAGGATGGGCCTGAAAGGCCTGAGTGGTTGAACCCTAGACTCACTAAACTGCAGAGGTTAGAAAATCTGACTCCTTAGGAAAAAAAGCATGTTTATCTGCAATCTAAGGCAGGAGTATGCTTTTGCTTCCAGTAGCATCATTTATGATCTTACCCAAATCAGGCACAAAAAGTTGTCTTCCTACAAAGGGAAGACACACCGAAGATGTTTTGGAAGATTGGTCAACCAATCATACTTGTGGCCAATGGGTGCAAATTAATAAGGATATAGCACACAAATGGTTAACTTTCCAGTTTTTGAGTCCCATTTTCAAATACAGAACCTCAGATAAGAATAGTGGTAAGGCACAGACTTATAATAAAGTCAACCTTCACAGGGAAATGGACCAGAAAGAGACTTGTGACCTTGTCAATCCAACTTCAAGGAAACCAGTTAATGGGAGACCTACTAAGAATAAAAATAAAAACTAAGCCTAAAATTAAGAGTACAGGTCCAACTTGCCCAATTCTAGGCAGTTCATTGAAACTAAGGGATGGGAGGTAAAGCTGGGGTGGGGTTGCAGCCTCAAAAGTCCTGATTTTTTTTTTTTTCCACCACAGAAGAGCCAAGCATGGTCCCTTGACAGGATGGGAGACCAATAACCTGTATGGACTAAGGGAAAAGGATTTAACAGGTAAAACTAAAATCCTCTTTTCTCTGTCGTCCAATACAGGCTACTGGTAACTTTGGGATGTCCAACCATTAAGTTCCCCAGGGCAAGAAGAAAGGCAAGGACCAGGCACAGGCCCCCAAGTTCACCAGAACACCAGTGAACCAACAGATCAAGAATAGCTCAGCAATAACCACAAAGTGTCAACGGACACTGAACAGGGGTAAAATACACCCCAGGAACTGTTACACTGCACACTGAACTAGAGCCAACGGGGCTCAAAAGTGGAAGAGTACTGAGAGACTAATGAGATCCTAGACAGGCAAGGCTGCCTTCCAGGATCTTCCACCCAAAACTGGCATCAGCTGATGCCAGCACATCAACACAATAGTGTTTGGAAAAGGTATGCACAGATGACCAAGTGGCCGCCTTGCACAACTGATCAGCTGAGGCCTGATTCTTGTAGGCCCAAGATGCCCCAACAGACCTCGTAGAATGAGCCGTGACCCAAAATGGAACAAGCTTCTTCCTAAGCCTTATTAAAAGTGGACTTGATTCAAGAAGCAATGGTTACCTTGGAAGCAGGCTTCCCTGCTCTGGGACCCTCAGGAATGACAAAGAGTGTGTCAGACTGCCTCAATGGCTCAGTACAATGCACAAAGAACTTGAGACAACGCAAAACATCCAACAGATGAAGATCTTTCTCCTTGCCAGAAGTAGGTTTAAGGCAGGAAGAAGGAACCACATTCTCCTGATTAATGTGGAACTCAAGACACCACCTTCGGGACAAACTCCTGCGAAGTGCAAAACACCGCCTTGTCCTTGTGAAACACATAAAAGGGTGGCCTACAAGACAGGGCATGCAGCTCCGCAACACGGCAACAGATACAATCGCCACGAGAAAGGCCATCTTCCACGTCAGCAGACGGAGAGGAATAGCACCCAAGGACTTAAAGGGAGGGAGCTGAAAGAAGCCCAAAACCAAGTTTAGGTTCCACTGAGGAGCGGGAGACTTAAACACAGAACGGGTATGAGCAACACCCTGGAAGAAAACCTTGACATCAGGAAGAATAGAGAGGCACCTCTGAAAGAAAACAGAGAGAGCAGAAGCCTGAACCTTAAAAGAACTCAGTCTGAGACCCTTATCCACACCATCGTGGAGGAAGGAAAGGACTGTAGGAAGATCAAAATCCTGAGACAGGTCCCTATCAGCACACCAAGAGAGAAAGGTAGACCAGACTCGATGGTAGGCTTTAGAGGAAACCTGTTTACGAGCACTAAGCATAGTAGCCACCACACCAAAAGAAAATCCTTTCTTCTTCAAAATTGAGGATTCAATCTCCATGCCATCAAAGCCAGACAATGAACATCCTCCATCCACAGGTAACCCTGTAGAAGAAGATCTGGATGGGAGGGAAGCCGAAGAGGTTCGGCCACTGAGAGATCCAAAAGCTCTGGAAACCGAACCTGCCGAGGCCAGTACAGAGCAATTAGAATGACTGGGCAGCGCTCCAGTCAAAGTTCCCGTAGCACCCTGTGCAACAGGGAAATGGGAGAAAAGATGTATGCCAGAGGGAAATTCCACGGGATCAACAAGGCATCCACTGCTAGAGTCCGGGGATGCGCCCAGTGAGAACAGAACGTTGAATTCTTCCTGTTGTGTCGATGCACAGAAGACCCCACAACTGAACAATGAGGTCGAACACCTCTTGATGCAGTTCCCACTCTCCGCTGTCCACTGCATGTCGACTGAGGAAGTCTGTCAGAACGTTGTCTATACCAGGAATATGAACTGCGAAAATGGCAGGGACATGTTCCTCTGCACATGACAAAATAGCCTTGACCTCTAGCCAAGCTGCGAGACTTCTTGTGCCGCCTTGCTTGATGATGTAGGCTACCGCTGTGGTGTTGTCCGACTGTACCCTGACCGGGCAATCCTCCAGCTGTCTTGTTCAGTGTTGCAGGGCATGAAATATCGCCCGAAGTTCTAGGATGTTGATGGGAAGGAGAGATTCCTCCTGGGACCATCTGCCCTGAGCATTCAAGTGCCCCAGGACCGCTCCCCATTAAGAGAGGCTGGTGTCTTTCATCACAATTATCCAGAATGGCACCAGGAATGGCCTGCTTTTCAGGAGATTGTTGAGGTTGAGCCACCATGAGAGGCTCAGCTCCACGTGAAGAAGGAGAGATAGTGACCTCTCCAGGAGATCTGGTCGACCCCTGCATGCCAGGATTAGAAACCTCTGAAGTTCCCTGGTATGAGTCATGGCAAACGGAATAGTTTCTATGGTAAAAATGAACTTCTCCACCATGGATGACAACTTCTTGGCTAGAACCGGATCCTGAGACAGGACAGCTTGGACCTTCAGTGCTATCTGATGAGCCACCTAGTCCGTGAGAAACACCATCCCTCTCTGGGTGTCCAACAGGAGGCCCAGCAGCACCATCCTCTGTGAAGGAACAAGGTTGACTTGTCCAGATTGATGATCCACCCTCTACGGGACAGAGCATGAATGCAATCCTGCACCTGTTGATGAAGGAGTTCCGGAGAAGATGCCTTCAGAAGGAGGTCATCTATGTACGGGGTAACTGATGCCGTTCCGATGGAGAACGGAAATCAATGCTCCCAAGACTCTGTTCAAGACTTGAGGAGCTGTGGTCATGCCAAAGGGGAGGGCTGAAAACTGGATATGCCTTCGGTCACAGGCAAAGCAAAGATATTGCCAACTCTCTGGATGAATGGTGAAATGCAGATAAGCATCCTGAAGATCCAGCGAGGACAGAAATTCCCCAGGGTACATGGCAATGATCACCGTGCGTAGTAACTCCTGGCGATACTGGGACCTGATCACAAAGGAGCTGAGATCCTTCAAATCCAAAATCGGACGACAGCCACCATCCTTCTTGGAAACCACAAAGAGGTTGGAGTAGAACCCCAACCCCTGTTACTGAGGAGGAACAAGTAACAAGACTGCCATGTCCAGAAGGGCCTGAATGGCGCCCTCAAAAAGGCAGCACTTTTCTGCTCCCAGAGGAGAGCGAGAAGAGAAGGCCTGAGAAGGAGGAAGGGAGGTGAAGGGGATCCTGTATCCTGAAGCCACCAGCTGTAAAACGCACAGGTCCTCCACAGAGGCCTCCCAAGCCGAGCGGTAGTGGCATAAGCAGCCACCTACCTGTGGGTGGGGACCCTGATTCGGTGAGTCATGCAGAAGGTTTGGAAGCCTTGTGCTTAGCGGAGGACTTGGACCTCCATTACTGCTTAGGCTTGGATGAGGAGCACAGAGCCTGAGGCACCTCTTGGGTTGCCTGGTGCGAGTCAGCCTGAAAGGGACAAAAAAGCTGATTCCTTTTGACAGGTGCCTTCTTCCTCTGGACCACTGGCAGGTGAGTACTCTTCCCTCCAGTGGCTTCACTGATCAGATCCTTGAGATCAGGCCCAAACAGTGAGGTGCCCTGAAAGGGCAAGGACAGGAGAGCCCTCTTGGAGGCATTGTCAGCAGACCAGATCTTGAGCCAAAGAGGCCATCTGGCTACCACAGACATAGCTGATGCCCTGGCTACCATGCGGACAGCGTCAAACAGGGCAGCAGAAACTTAATGCTGAGCCTCAGAGATGTTGGTGAGAAGCAGCAACATGTCAGCAGTAGGAGCTCCCTGACGGACAGCTGAAGTGAGCTGTTCAGTCCAAAAAGCCACGTTCTATTCACACACGCTGCACCAAATGCGGGATGCAGGGCAGAATCAGCCATCACAAAAATGGCCTTGAGAGAAGTCTCAAGCTTTTTGTCAGTCCAGTCTTTCATAGCAGATGCATCAGACGCAGGCAAGGCAGTGGACTTAGAAAGCCTGGAGACAGGGGCATCCACCTTGCAGGGGATGAACCCACTGAGCTAGGGCCGCTTAAGAGAACAGATAAAGCTTAGCAAGTTTCCTAAAGACAGACAGTTTTCTGTCTGGAAACTTCCACTCCTCAGACACCAAGCGGTCAAGAGTGGAGTTACGTGGAAAACAAATATGGGGCCTAACAGGTTCCTAAAACACATCGGAGGGATCAGAAGAAACCTCTTGTACCAAAGGAATGTTCAGGGTGTTCAACACAGCCCTGGTCAGGCCCTCAGCTGAGGGAACAGCATCAGCCTCAAAGGGATCCCCAAAATCTGAGAGGAAGGAGAACAGTCATCATCAGAGTCCACCAATAACTCCTCGCCAGAGGAATCGGACACATCAGGTACACCCGGTGGTTTAGGCAGGGAAGATCTGATAGGGTTGGGGGCCTGCCACGAGTGTAAGACCCCCTGCAAGGTGGATGGAAGGAGTTGCAAGGTGGACCGGAGGTCCCTGGTAGTAGCCTTAAACTCCTGCATGCAAACTGGCTCAAGTGCATGGCTGGAGGCCCTTGCAGGGGATTCAGGGGCAGCAGCGCATGCTGGGCAAACATGACCTGAGTATTCTCTAGGTAACCCTGAGTGAAATGAGGAGCAATGAGGAATGGGGGACACAGACACCCCAGTATCCTTAGTCTTAGCCCCAAGGTCTAATGGAGTAGACATTCTAATAGAGTCAAAGTTTCAGAAACACCCACAAAGAAGTGTGTATGATAAATAAAATCACCCCACAAACGCTAAAATAGACTTATCTGGTAGGCGAAGGGTTAAACTGCTGAGGAGAGAAGGAGAGTCCAAGCCCTGCGTAGAATACTCAATCAGCGAATGCATAAAATGGCTGCCGCGGCAGGTGCCAATCAGAAGCGAGCACGCAAAGCACTCATGGTTATTGTAGTTTCACTGATAAAGGACCCCAACGGTGCCCGAAGCCCCCTGAGCCGCTCAACATGCCCAGAACGTTGACCGGATAACAGAGCAAGGGCAGCAACCAAATGAGCCATCTCTGACTTGTGGTTGCAGAGATGTGTCGCAAACTGTAAAGTCCCATAGAAGTGAATGGAGCAATGATGTCTATGCGGTAAACACTCGTGGAAAGTTAACAAGGTGAACACCAAATGTAAAACCACTCAAAAGCGCACTAGAACAAGTCAGCAGACCCAATAAACACTGGTCCCAGGAGGGAAAGTGCCCACAACACCCCCAAAAGATGCTAACAAGCAACAAAAGGGTTAAGCTACCATAGAAACTTGCTCCAAACACTTCACAGACATACAGATAAACCCAATGAGTGCATAAGTATGTAAAATAAACTAAAAATGAGACCCCTGTGTGGAGGGGAAGCGTGGGACATGTGGACCTCCTCACTCAAAGGGTGCTCACCTTTTTCAGCAGATTTTCCGTCTTCAGATTACCATATATCAAGAAGAAGCCTTAGTGGGCAACTCCTGGTGAAAGAACTTGCAGCCAAGATTTCCCCCCAGGGCTTAGGTCCACAAAAGCACCTGGTAAACTGAGCTATCCACATTTGGGTGATGGGATTTGTCAGTGATGGTAATCCGCCTAATGGTGGTATTACATATTGAACAGAAAAATAATAAAGCTAAAACTATAGCAGAACTGTTCTTTTGCCTTGTGTCTTGACCAAGGAAGAAATCTTACTGGTTGGGGACTGGCTAGCTGCTAGCTAAGGAAAGGAGGTAGGCTCCACCCAGCAGTGACTTCTCAGAATTGTTCCTGTCTACTTAAAGGGGTTGATCGCCTACCCCAAAGTTAACAGTAACCTGTAATGGATGACAGAGAAAAACATATAAAAATATATCTCTGAAGGTTCATTCTCAGTGAATCTCTCAAGTATTTTGGCTCAGTTTTGCCTTCCAATATATTATGTCATTTTTATCTTACAAATGACTACAACAGTTTGTAAATTATGCATGATCATTTCAATGAATTAATCCTTTGAGTGCCAGAAGGGTATCCCTATGGCACTCAAAGGGTTTAAAAAAAATTTGCATTCTGGGTGGGATTTCTCTGCCATTGCAAGGGGTGTACACAAACCAATGTTACTTAGCAGATTTGTGTGGTCTGCTGAAAAAAAAATATGCATAATGTATGTGATTTTTTTAATCACAAAAATGCAAGTTTGTAAAAACTTTCGCTGAAGCATCCCACAGTAGTGTGATTACGCTTGTTTTACTCTGCAGAAAAAGCCCTACAATATAATATTTTCATATCAAGACTCCTTGCTCTCAGGGCCCTTTACCGTCCAGTAATTAAGAACTATATATTCCTTTAAAGGGATAGTAATGTTTCTAAATAAAAGCAGCTCCAACTAATCTCCATAGTATTTGGGTCATGGAGAGTGTTATTTCAATAGTTCAATAGTTGTAGGTCAAGAGTAATTGAATGATAAAGTATCCCTCTCCCACCCCTTTTACCTCCCCTGAGATGTGGAATCAGGTCTTAAGACCAGACAGCTCACATAAAGGAACAATTTTCTTTCTGTGAACAAAAGCAAAACCCTGCCCCCACTGACAGGTTTTTCCCTTATGCTAACTGAAGATTGTCCCTCTCAGCAAGCCATCTGGACACCACTTTGCTGCTCCGAGGTGAGCAGTGTTACATCAGTAAAAGGGGCAGAAGGGGGATACTTTATAATTCAATTACTCGAACTACAAATCTGACAGTATTGAAATATCACTCTCCATTGAACAAATACTATGAAGATTAACTGGTGCTGCTTTTATTTTGAAGCATTACTATCCCTTTAACCCTCTGAATGCCAGAGGGGTAAGTAACGCACCGCAAAGCAATAGGTTTCGTACCCTTCCAGCATTCAAGGGGTTAATTATAGTTTGCCATTTAAAAAGCCTAGAAGAGATTTCTATAGGCTGGTGAAGGTATACAACACTGCAAATTGTAATTACTTGAGAACCAACAGTATTCTACATTAGATATTAGGAAACCTATTTAACCAAAAAACCTAATTACCTATTGTTGGCAAGGTTTTCCAAGCAGCCCTCAATGAATCTCATCCGAATCTGCCTGTCGGTAAACCAGCACACTAGGGAGCAAAGGAGCTTTTCAGCTTCATTTATTAAGCCTTCAGAGAGATGAATCTGCAGTAGAAAGACACTAATAATAACACAATCTCATCTTCCAGTTCCTCTATTCCCAGTATTTAAAGGAACAATAACACCTAAAAATGAAATTGGTTGCCATATACTTACAACTAGCATATGGAAAATTATTCACTTTAGATCCACACATTACTATACTAAACTTGCTTTATACCTCATTTTAAAATGTCCTATTAAGAGCCTTTATTTAATCTTGCTTGAGCTGCTTCTAATGAGAGATCAGAGTCAATTTATTGAGATGCATCCTTCTTGATAGGAGGAATGACTGCTCCCTCAGTGCACATGTAAGATTAGGCTTTAGGCCTCAGGAAACAAAGAGGCCATTTTTACAGATTCTAGCATGTAATACATGGTATTTATGGGACGTGTGTATATATCCCCTGTCCTTTTTTAGGTGCTAGTGTTCCATTAACCATCCAAGCTTAAAAGGATTAACTTACCGCATCTTCATCCTGCACGAGATCCCATAACAGAGTGTTTCCTTTCTTACAAACGTTATCCAGATTGATATCAACCATTGCATTGCTGTTGTATTGGTGTTTATGAACCGAAGGACCTGAAAAAGCCCCTAAAACATCAGACTCTCCAATATTTCACAAATCACAAAAAGTACACTAACTGCCTTCTCTGCTCTCCAACACCACTTTAAATATTAAAGGGATAGTAATGTCTTCATTATATAAAATGTAATATTGTAGAACATAAAATAAGAAATCCAGCAATGCAATTCCTATCTCTCAAATCTTTATGGGTTGAGAGATAAAGCGTTCTAAAGTTCCTTCTTTGAAAGCCAGAAGGGTATGCAAAACATTCCCTTGCAAACCTAACACACAATGCTTTAAAGCCAAGTTATTTCTTATCATTTCAACAATGTACATATTGCAAGCCTGAAAACAGGCTGTCTTCTAATTGAGATTTAACTTTTTAATTATTACATCTTTTTGAATCATATTATTCATTTTAGATCTGGATCAATATCATGAAAACACTGGGGGCTCCATGCTTGGCTTGTGAATATAAATGTTATGTTATTCTACAACTGTTCACCCTGGTCCAATGTGTCCAGTGTCTGTGTGGCCATACAGCTAACATCAGTTAGGACACAATGGACAAAAAAAAAAAATTACTCATTAGGAAATCAAGAGGTAGATTGTTATATATTTTTGCCAATTTACTAAACATATAGCCAAACAATACAAGATAGAATAATACAGAGTTGATTTATATATTTTGCTGCAATTTATTTTGAGTATTCCCTTTATTAGTAGGGTATGTATATCAAACTTTGGTTCTCCAACTGTTGACTACAACTCTCATCATTTCAAACTAGCCAATGAATTTTAGACCTGAACAGGTGACGAGCCAAAGGTTGTCTACAACTGCTTAATGGAGGAGGAGGAGGTTTCATTACCTTGACTGAGATGTTCATGGTAAATAGAAGCAAGGTTGGGAAGGTGTTGCTGGAGGTGTGATGTCAGTTCAGCATGTGAATTGATCTGCACTAACTCTTCTTCACAACCAGATTCCTCACCATCAAAGTCAGCCATATTTTTCTCCGATTTTGCACTAACTTGTGAGCTACTACAGCTGACATCATCGGCACTCAGCATGTCATCCACCATGTGCCTGAAAGAGACAGAAAGTGAGGAATGTCAGACGCACATGGAGAAGTATTGCGAAGCTTACAAAGTGCAATTCTGAGCAAACTACACCATAATGTATCAAATGAAAATCCTATTTGAAACAGAATGGGCTTTTGCTCCCTTGTACACTCAACAGTGTCCATTGTATTGCTTCTCCATGCGTGGAGATCTCTGCTGCATTCAAAGGGTTTAAAGGGATTTTTTAGGGTTTTTCTTAGTTCCTTAATGTGTAGATGGTTTGTCCCAGAATTGCACTTTTTTAATTTCATGAATACAGCCCTTGGTCCCACACAGATTAATGACATTAACGTGTTGCATTTCGGGGGGGGGGGGAGTGTATTGGATAACCCCAAATGTAGTTCAATGTATTTACATGCTACTTTGTGATACAGCTGTTAAATGCAATACAAAAAGAAGACTATGGCTAGCACAAGTGAAGTAAAACATTGGGATAATATCAACACAATAGTCATGTGGACTCTGGGACCATCTATCGAACCACAACAAATCCTAGGCAAAATATATATGTAATAAATCATAAATAAGTGTACAATAAATATATTCACATATAATTCTCCCACAGCACACAATTCAAACTGAAGTGCAAGTGTTAGATGTGAAAAATAAACACCCAACCAAATCAAGTACTACAAGATGAAACAGCATCCTCTGATGAAGCCTCCATTGGCGATATGCGTTGGGTTGTGTGGCTGCTAGAGGGGTGAATCCTATGGGGCTCATATTCTTCTCTTGCTGGATTTGAGCTTGTTCTTTTTTTGGTATAATGATTTGATATGGGTGCCTATTTAGGATGCTGTATTATCGATTTTTTTTGTAGTACTTGATTTGGTTGGGTGTTTATTTTTCACATCTAACACTTGCACTTCAGTTTCAATTGTGTGCTGCGGAAGAATTATATGTGAATATATTTTTTGTGCACTTATTTAGGCTCTATTACATATATTTTGCTTAGGATTATCCCCTCTATATGTTTTTACTTGTGCTTTTTTCCTTAAGTCTTAGGACTGATTTTGTACTTTTGTTGTTATTGGATTGATTGCCTCATTTATGGGTCGTCTTTCTGTGTGGGGATTTTTTTCTCTCTCTCCCCTCTGCTCTGTTATAGCTGATAAATGGTAGTTTTCAGGAAAGCATATAATCGTGCTATAGAATACTATGGAGAGATTGCAGCTCATGCCATAGACAGTAATACTTAATCACTTTATTTTACATTTTATATTAGGTAAACATAATGTAAAACATTACTCTGTTTTTAAGGTTAGTGGTATGCATTGCCTTGGTGATGTATCTAGCATCCAAGAGGATATGTCCTTCTAAGCAAACGTCACTAGGTCTTGGTCAAATTGTAACAACATTGCACTTTCCCACAACAGACATATTAAGATGCAGAAGGTATCACTGTGCAATCACATAAAACAGTAGTTCTCAAGCCTGTCCAGGAATTGAAGATTTCTCTGCTTGAGTAAATGCTCTAATCATGACCTGTTAATTGAACCCAAGGTTAGGTATGGGAGGGCTGGGATAGTCCATTCACTTTGACATCAGTGATGACATGACATCTTCCCAGATCCTCCCACCAAAACCAGAACTTCAAGAAATGCAGTTTGAGTGGAAGAGAGGGAAGGAAGGCAGTGAGTGCCTCCTGATCCTCAGTACTGATCAACTACATGATGGTGTAAGTGATTGGACACCACCTCATTGTTCTGCAACTGGACTCCCCTCTGTCAAACACTATATTGATTGTATGTTATATGGGGGCTGTGGTCAATGTCAATGAGACTCTGATCACTGCTTCCATTAATACAAGCATTTGATCAGCTCTCTTACTGGGATCTGATCACATCTTCCTGATTAGTGCCACAGGCTTACAGGCAAATGTAGGCTGACTGAGATTAGGGCATTACTATACCAATTACAGCTACCCTTGAACAGAGAAACCCCGAGTGAAATCAAAATGGATATCACAGGCAGTTAAATAAGGGGAAAAAAAACAAACAAAAAAAAAACTAAACGCATACACACAATTACATGTTTATCAGGATAGTTTCCTGTCGATTGTAAGCTCTGTTGGTTAGTATGATGAATACAACATCTATGGGTAAACTACTAACAATGTTAAATGAGTTTGTTTCATTATTGACTGGAAGCTCTGATAGTTAATTAAGTGGACTAAAAGTTCTTTAGGTCATGTCAACAGGTTGCAAGCACTTTTGTCCGTTCATGAGCACAATTTCTGAACATCAGATTCAAAAACACTTGGCGTACCATAATTTCCCCCTATCAAGAACTCCTGCAATTTTACACACACACTCTTACACACTACTACTACTACTATTACTGCAGTGTTTATTCCCTATCATGTCCCACTACTGCTTCTCTTCATTTCCCTCCTCATACCATGTCGCTCTTCATTCTCCCCCCCCTTCGCACCACTACTGTCGCTCATTCCCCTCCCCACACCGCTGTTGAGGTGCTTCATTCCCCTTCCCACTCCATAGCTGCCAGCCTTCATTCTCTTCCCCCCACACCACTGTACTTCATCCCTCCCCCCCACTGCTGCCACACTTCATTCTCCACCCTGCCACATCACTGCCACCACATTCTATTCTTCCACATATACCCCACTGCTGCCACATTTAATTCCCCACACCACTGCTGTCACGCTTCATCCATCACACCCACACACACACCACTGCTGTCACACTTCATCCTTCACCTCCCCACACACACCACTGCTGTCACGCTTCATCCCTCACCCCCCACACACACACACCACTGATGTCACACTTCATCCCTCACCCCCCCACACACACCATTGCTGTCACACTTCATCCCCCCCCCCACTGCTGCCAAACCTCATGAACCCCCCACACCACTTCATGCCCCACACCATGCTGCCACACATCAATGTCCCCAAACAACACTGCTGCCACACTTCATCACAAACACGCACACACCACTGCTACCACACCCCTGGGGAGTATTCCTCCTATGCATATATAGGTAAATTTTTAGCCACTTGAATGCCAATGTGGTGCAGAGTTGAACATACATCTGTCACCCAAATAATTAAAATATATGGAGTCTGTGCTGCCATTTGCCATACTCCTCTAATGTCCGACCCATGTGTCGGGCACTGAAAAAGAAACAGTTCGTGTGACTTTCCATTTTTACATATACAGATCAGTGTAGCGCGGTGATCAGGACTTGAAAAACAATTGAAAACTTTGCTACAAATTTGTATTTGTTTTCCTTTATGAGATTTTGTTGCATGTCAAAAAAATTGATTTCACATGAGGCGCCCAAAAAAAAGATATCATCCTTGGAAAAAATATATCTATTTCCATACATAACGCAGAATGTACATACAAGAAACATACCTAAACAGATGGATGCTGAAAATGTGTCTAGCCGCCCAGGTTACTAGGAATGAGCCAAGTCTCTGACACTCAAAAGGTTAACCACAGGGGTCTGCCATGTATTGCAGGGTTAAGATATATCATGATGCCCACATCCTTCAAACAGGTTAATATCCTGATGCCCCCCTAAAGTAGGTATAATTAAAATTTATATATATATATATATATATATATATATATATATATATATATAGTATAGAATATACATACACATGCATGGAATTAAAGGGAAAAAAAACACCTAAAGGTGTGAAATAGAACCAAAGAAGACTCATTAACTGAGTCACTCAACCCAAGTATACGGATAAATAATACGCTTATTCAGATATTGATACACAAAATTAATATATCAACTCTACATAGATAAAAACTAGCACAAATAATGGGAAACAGGTTGTGCCCAATTATACTAAGTTTGAAAGTCAGTGATATGTATATAAAATACATAAAAAATAGACACAAAGTATGAAATAGGTGGAAAAGAACAGCCAAGCCTCCCTGCCTACGCTCAATGGGTATCTCCATCTCGTCAGGGGAGCCTCCTACTTCGTACCTTGTGTCTTTGAATTTTATTTTCAGATGAGTATCTTATTATTTTGCACTGTTGTTCACTTTATTAGCATAATCATTATTGTCATGTATTGATATTTGTAGTGATTTGCATCTGTGATAGATTTTTTTATGTACTTTTTGCATACCTACCAATATTTCAAATTGCCAAAGAGGGACACTTGTGTTTTAGGGGGTGTTGCTGGGGGCGTGGCTGGTGGGTGGGACGTTACCGAGAATTTTTAGGCTATTTCATGACCTACTGATACCTCCTTGTGTAACCAAATAAATGACTTATAACAAGACCAAAGTATTTTATTTACACACAATAATTTATAAACAAATATACTGACATTAAAAAAAACAATAATGTGAGTTTTATTGCTGTAGAGCAATATGATACACTTATATACACACACCATGCAATCTGATCTCCTAAAAAGAGGGACATCAGGGTGGGAAAGAGGGACAGAGGGATATGGGTCCTAAAGAGGGACACTTGGGAGGTATGTTTGTGTGTGGTTATATTAAAGTTGTTTATCAACACCTGAATAAACTTAGTTTGTACTTTCTCTATATTCCTGGGTCTTCCTGTGAAGAAAAGATCTAAAAAAAATTACAGACTTCCCCAACAAATATCTTCAGCACATGACAAAGCAATTTAACAGCCAAGGCCAGACTGGGGTGGGGGGGGTGATATAGCAAATGTAAAAGAGAAGTGTATGCTTGAGCGAGTGTGCCTGTTTGAGATTATGAAATATACTGTACTTAAGCGGTGTTCAGTCTGTGACTCTATAGGTGGTATTGGACTACAACCACCTTGATACTAAAGATAATGGCAATTGGAGTGCCACAGCAGTTGGTGGATCGACAGGTTGGTCACCCATGTATGGGCTAGGGGCTACTACAACTGTGTAAAAATCGATATTCTTGATCCCCAGACAACAAATGTTGAGTGATGTGCGCACACACACACACACACACACACACACACACACACACACACACACACACACACACACACACACACACACACACACACACACACACACACACTGAGACTATTCTACTGACATTTTCTGATCCAAGAAAACAAACATTAACCCTTTGAGTGCCAGGGACTTGGGACATTTCCTGTAAACTGTAGGCCAGACACATTTTCAGCATTTTTTGCTATCCATCTGTTTCCGCTAGTAACTTTCTAGTTATATATGGAAAACGATAAATATTTTTTTTTTCCAGAACTGAGCTTTTGCATGGTGTCTCACATTAAGTAAACTTATCATACGAAAAGCTATGGTCATAATTACAAAAAAGTTAAAACTTACTTAATTTCTCTAAAATCACACAATAAATAAATAAATAAATCACTAAAAACATTTGTCTTGATTGTAAAAGTTTAAATTATTTGAAAACGCCCTGAGCCACCTCAAGTACAAAAATACCAAATACCATGTATAGTTTTACCTACGTTCATGGCCCATGCAGAACCCTTATTAAAACTGTATTTTCAACTTTATGAACTAATAAACACATTCTAGTGGTTACATGGTAAAACTATATATTTCCAGAGAGCAGATATCCTACTGCATCAAAATGTACTGAAATCTTTTAA
Organism: Rhinophrynus dorsalis; assembly: GCA_037306005.1. Classification (NCBI taxonomy): domain Eukaryota; kingdom Metazoa; phylum Chordata; class Amphibia; order Anura; family Rhinophrynidae; genus Rhinophrynus; species Rhinophrynus dorsalis. Next base: position 118,103,826 of record CM074720.1, read on the forward strand.
ATCTAAAGAATTTTCAACTGTATTCATTAGCTACTGCTCTTATAAGAAAAATCGCACCTAATTTGTATGAATTCACATACTGTAAGGGTGTGCCAAAATCCCAAATCTACACCAGCAGGTTTTCTGTTTTTGAAAATGTCTGTCTGTACTAAAATAGTCATCTCACCGCGCCCCCCAATTAAGTCTGAATAAAAAAAAAAAAAAAAATGAAAAAAGATAAATAAATAAATAAAAATAACAATAAACCTGTGTGTGCCACAGGAGTGTCCAATGCATTTATTTAATCATCACCTGATGCGCCGCACCCCCCCCCCCTGGCCCAAACGGTTAATATTTTTTCCATAATTTTTTTTATTCATACTTATTGAAGGGGAACAGGATCCTTCCTGATGCCCCCCAATCATGTTCAAATAAAAAATGGGCTTCCACACAAGACATTCTGCGTGTGCGTGCCACAGGGGTGTCCATCACATAGTAAAGAACACGCTGGACCTTCCTGAGGCACACACATGGTTATTCTTTTTATTTATTCATCATTTTTAATCAGACCTCGCTGAGGGGGGAAATCAGGACCCCTCCTGATTCCCCCTCCACTTATTAATCTCCCAGCCAGTCACGCTGGGAGATCAATACTGATGATATAGGACAGCAACATGCTCTCCTGCTTCACTCCTACCCGAACCAGTAGGAATGAACGGGATCAGGGAAAGACTTCAAGTATCTGATCCCAATCACTCCTATCCAGAAGTTCAGGTAACAGTGAAGGAAGAGAGTATGACGCACTCCTGCATCACTAATATTGATCATCCAGTGTAATAATTTGGGATATCAATAACTGGGGGGCGGGGAGGTCATCAGGAGAACTACTGATGCAACCGCCCCTCCAAGGCAGCTGATAACTTTTTTATGCATTGACCTTAATGCGGTAGTACAGTGTATGGGCTAGGCACGGCGGGAACAGCTGTCCAAGCCCATACACTATCTCCTTGGCACTCTGGGGGTTAATACAGTTTTGCATTATTTATATTTTCCGCAGGATAAAAAAGCATTTGAAGGAGATAAAAGGGTTTTCCTTCACACAGATCTGATGGAGATAATCACACCCAAACTACTGCTTAGGGTGCAAAAAAAGCAGTATTGAAGATGAAGATTCTGATCCCCAGCACACCGTACCGTAATACCATGTATCTTATTCTGTGCAATAAAAACATATTTTATAGATTATATTGACAAAATAATAATACTTTTAAAAAGCACAATATGTTTTTCCTTGATGGCTACATATAAGGGTACCCTCTGGAAACAACGGGTTTATTCTGCAGCACTGGCTAGGATTTTATAAGTTGTAGAACTGTTCTATTTTGGAGATTACAAAGCAATATACATATACACTAATTACTTGCAAAAAGGCTTTAGTGAGTTGCACTACCCACCACTTGCTCCTGTTGACTAAAAAGCAACTTTATTTTATCATGGAAAAGAAAACCTACCCTTCGTGATGGTGGTGATGATGGTGATGGTGGTGGTGGTGGTGATGATGATGGTGGTGGTGATGCTGTGGTCCAATAAACCGTCTGCAGTTGAACAGTTCATTTCCAATGGATTCTCCCAGGAAGTCTCCAGTTCGTGCAATGCAAGTATCATGAGAGCCCTGCATGTGGCCACCACTTAACTCTCCTGTCATATTATGCTCAGGTTCATCTGGGTGGGAGCAGGCATCCAAAATATGAATGCGACTATCACCTGATTGAACAGACTCTGAATTAAAAACCATGTCTTTGCATGTCCCGTTGCTTGCAGTGCTCCTGTCAACTGGCCCCTGTGACTCTCCCAAACAGATGCCTGCTTGCGACTCCAACTTTCTCTTCTGCAGTTCAGCAACCCTGCTTTTGGTAGGGTTATGGGAATGCTCATCTTCCTCTTCATCTTCTTTTAGGGCTTCCATATCAGCAATGTCCTCTGAGTGCACCTCACTGCCTGGACTACCAGCAGATTGACTTGCATGGCTGGAGTTCACTTCATTGCTTGAACCATCACTGTGGCCACTGCTGCTCCCAGGTCCACTGCTTGCATCCTCTCCACTGTTGGCAGTTTCATCTGAGCTCCCCTGCATTGATTCCTAGAAGAATAAGTAGAGCCAAATAAAAAAACAACGAATAACAGTTTGAAAATATTGCCAGCAACTATTGTGAGTAGTCACCACTAAACCAAATATATTTAAGGGATAGTACTGAGTAGTATAAAAAAATATACTTACATTGAAGACTTTATCCTGCAGTCAGACAAGTGTAACCCTGACTGCTGTGAATTGTCACAGCTCCAACTTCGATTTTTTGAGTGCAGTACCTCCATAGCCTGAAATTTTATAGCGTTGCTAATTCTGCCGGAGTCTATGGAGGGTTATTGTCACTGATCATCTTTGCCCATAGAATGCTGTATCAAGAGCACCACCATACATATTTAGACCATGGAAGTACTGTACCCAAACAGAGCAAGTCTGAGCTCCGATAACTTTTGACTAAAACTCCTTTCAGCACTGGGAGTATACCCTTGTTTTACTCAGTAGGATAAATCCTGAAACATAAGCATTTTAACACACTGAAGTGAGGTGTCAATGTGATGGTGTCCTCTCTAGCATTCAATGGAATTTTGATGTGTTCCCTTTGGTGCAGTTGCTTTCCCCCAGAACTGCACCTCTACAGCTTCACCCTTTGAGTGCCAGAAGGGTAGGCAACGCACTTCAATGCAATGCGTACCGCTTTGGCACTCAAAGGGTCAATACAGCCTTAAAACTAATTCTAGCAATAGGTACTGTAATATTAACCATAATAATACATGCACAAAAAATGATATTGTTGAATGTCATAAATAAGCCACCTTTCGCAACGTTACTGTTTTGCCAGAGTTTATTTTGAAGATTCCATACATTCCACTGTGGCAGCACCATAGGAATATTTGCTATACTTTCTGTATATTTACACACTTGTTTTAAAGCCTGTGTACATGGGCCAATACTGGCAGCGTTGCAGTCATGGGCAGTACTGACTGCCTGGACGCACAGCGGCTGATACAGAGCGGGGCGCTCCAAATTCAGACTGTGGTCCTCTCTGCGCAATCGGTCCTAGAAAGGTGTGCAGAGAGGACTCCGGTCTGAATTCGGGTGGTGTGCAGAGAGGACTCCGGTTTGAACTCAGAGCACCCTGCTCCGTATCAGCCGCGGCACGGGCAGTCTCTACTGCGCATGACTGCAGCGTGTGCAGCCGGCACTACTGCGCATGACGGCTTCTGACAAACAGCCTAGCAATTTGATGATGATATTTTGGCTAGATTTTCAATAAAAGCAACTGTTTTTTGGGAATGTCGGTATCAATGCTGCATTATCACACACTTTTTAATGTCTTTCCTTGTACTCTGTTCAAGCTAGGATTTCCTGAAGTAGTAAAGGAGTAAATTTTTTTATGAAAACACATTTTATAGAGCATTTCCTGCTGAATAAAACAAGGTCACTCCCACTGCTGTCAGATGTTCTATTCAAAACTTATAACAGTTCAAATAATCAGGAAGTGAGTTTACTGTGTTTACTTCCTGATAGTTCTAAATGACAGGAAGTGACAGGCAGTTTCTATCACATTCTATGGAGAACTGTATGTCTATGACTTTTCTGACTTTCCTCTCCATTAGAATCTAGCAGGAAATCTAATTAGAATTTGACCACTAGAGGGCACTGCTAATGTAAAAAAAACATGGGTTTAAACTGTAATAACTCTGGAAATATAAATCTCTCCGCAGTGGGAGTACTCTTATTTTACTCAATAGGAAAATCCCTACAATATATAATTTTTCATAAAAAAGTTTACTGCTCCTTTAAAGAGGGTTCCATAGAGTAAATGTCAGTAATAAAAGACAGTGGAACAAGACTAGAGATACCATTAGTATGTGTGTGTGTGTGTGTTTTGTAACTAACAGTACGTAGGAGATTGAGGTTTTAAAAAAAAGCACAGATAAACAGCAACCTTAAAAAGAAAAAAATATATATATTCTTTTTTTTATTACATATATATATAAATATCATAAATACCCAATACATTTTGACCTAAGAATGTATTCTATTTTGGTGCAAACTACCTTTCTCTTATTTCCTATACTGAACACAGGTACATTGAGGGTGAGTCCCTCCTTCCAGAGGGCAGAATACATCTCAAAAGACAGAGTCTTATGGGTGGAGACTCCCTCCTCCAGCTCAAACCGCTAGCTCACTAACTCTCAGAATTCATATGCCATGCTACAGGCTGGCTCTATGGATCCTTGCAACCCTATGGAGGGAATCTTCCTGCAAAGTTTTCTCTCACAACAGAGTCTCCTGAGGCTCTGTTTTCTCTCTAAGATGGTAACCTGACGACAGAAGGCCGGTGAGGAACCCCTTGAGAGCTTGGTCCACTTGTGTCCCAGTTATGTTGACCCTCCATCCAGGGGCTGTTATGAGCCTTGGTAGGCTCTGGCACTTACTGCGGGTACCTTGATATTCTGTGGGCCCCTGGTGGGTACAAAGAGATAATTCTTCCCAACTATAAAAGGCAGTCAGATATCTCCCATTTATTATTTTTAAAGAACTGTCCCAATACAATACTGTCACTTTAAATGCAAACAGCCAGAGACCAGTGACCAAATAAAAGGACTCCAACCTCTGTATCTGATAAACGCTGCTGCACATGTTTAGATCTATTCATGAGCTGCTCATCCATTTCAATGTCACTTCCTCCACTGTGATGAGTGTCACTGTTGTCACTGCTTTGAGGACTAGCTGCTGGAGAACCTAAAATAAAAAGCATTTGTAACTTTAATTTTGTTTCCATTCCATATTATATTTAAGGGTATAGTAATGTTTCAAAATAAAAGATGCTCAAATTAATCTTTATAGTATTTGGACCATGGAGAGTGTTATTTCAATACTGTCAGATTTGTAGTTCGAGAGTAACTGAATGATAAAGTATCCCCCCTCCCACCCCTTTTACTGATGTAACACTGCTCACCTCAGAGCAGCAAGGTGGGGTCCAAATGGCTTGCACAGAGGGACAGTCTTCAATAAGCATAAGGTAAAAACCTGAAAAACCTGTCGGGGATGGGCGACATGGTTTTCATTGTTCTCACAGTAAGAAGATTGTCCCTTGCTGTAAACTGTCTGGTCTTAATGCCAGATTCCACATTTGAGGGGAGGTGGCTTACACTAGGTAAAAGGGGCGGGAGGGGGATATTTTATCATTCAATTACTCTTGAACTACAACTCTGACAGTATTGAAATAACACTCTCCGTGGCCCAAGTACTATCAAGAATAATTGGAGCTGCTTTTATTTTGAAACATTACTATCCCTTTATGCAATCCACCAAGTAAATATCTATGACAACAATTAAGAGGGCAGCTTTCACATACAAACAGGAATGCCTTTTATTTGTTGTTGATGCCATATACTATAATATTCAGTATTTTAAACTCATAAGATTTTTAATATCCCTCACAACCTTTTCCTTCCATCAGCTCCTCCAGTCAGTCCAACATGACACTGACCCACACAGAGAGATGTTTCTATGTGAGCTGTTTCAATGTGTCCTGGGCACCAATGGCATTTTAACTGAGTGCACAGAATGCATTCAAAAAGCTTATACAAGCGTGCCTGTGTTCCCTAGTTTACATTGTCATGGCAGTTGAACTCAGTCACTTGATTAGGTGGATCAGTCCCTTCATTGCAGAAGGGTCTATTGACAGTGACAAAGTGGTGGGAAGGGCAATGGCTAACCTCTAACACCTTTTAATTTATGGTGTATATAAAATTGAGAAAATTGTCACACCTGTATACTTTACAGTGCATGAGGAGGGAAGCATTTCTCTATATATCAGAACAAGCTCTGCATTCAACAACATGAGCTATTTCTACACACAAAAAAAACTTAATGATACACATTTTTAAAGTGGATGTATCACCTATGCTTAACATGCCATAAATAGTTAGGTGGCACATCCAATACCATCAAAATATTATTTATTTTCACGTTCCATTTCATTTAAATCTAACTTACAAATATCTGGGCTGTAGCCACTTTTGCACAGAGTGCAGCCCAACGCTCTGCCTCAGCTCTCCTCCTTCCTCCGATAACAGAGGCTTCAGTCAGTAAGCTGGAGCAGTCTCATTGGCTAGATATCTATCTCTGCCAATGAGACCGCTCCAGCTTACTGACAGAAACCTCTGTCATCAGAGGAGGGAGGGGAGAAGAGGCAGAGCTCTGTAACCACAGAGAACCTCAATTTTAAACGAAATGGAACTTGTAAATAAAAAATAAATAAAGTTTTGATGGTATTGGATGTGTCACCTAACTGTTTATGGCATGTTGTGCTTAGGTGACATATCCACTTTAAAGAAAGCAATTTTATAACAGCACATGGATTACTGCACACAGCTAAACATACCTCAGAACTATGGACAAATCTTAAAAGCCTGTCCCCATTTGTCTGTAGGGGTTGAGGATGTCAAGGGACTGACACAAATGTTCAATAAAAAGATAATTTATACTCTTATTAGAAGAAACGTAACACGAAATGAAACCTTAACATAAGAAAACGTTAAGAAATTGAGAATGGTAACAGCGTTCAGTAGTGCATAACTGCACACAGCTGTAAGATCCATTTATCTAATTCAGGCAAGCGCAGAAATATTTTTGCAGAACCATGCAACAAAATCTCACCTTTAGTTTATATGGGAGGCAATAATGTATGCTATACACATAGTTCATATTTAAGTCATTTATATGAAGTAGAGAAGGATTGTCTCGTTTTTTTTTTTATTTATACAAGGACTTTCCTATAGCCTAAGCTGGGAGGGCGAGGGGTTTAATATGAGGCCCTCCAACTGCTGTTGGCCATCTTTGACTGGCAGAGGATGCAGCTGTAGTCCAGTAACCACTAGAGGGCATCATATAGCCCGCAACTTACAAAATATTTATTACATTTCAAATAATTATGGTCCATAAAATGTATTTAACTTAAAGAATAGCTACCACCACCTAATAATAAATTACGTTATTATGGTAAGAAGATCCTAGCAGCACATGTAAATTTGCCTTGTGCCTTTGTTCAGGCGATAACTTCAACCAGTCCTCGATGTCATGTTCATGGTGGAAGATATGGTAGTTGCTAGCAGAACCACAGGACCTCAGACTCTGTTCACTGCACATGGTAATCTTAACCCTTTGAGTGGCAGAGGGGTACGCAATACAATGCACTCAAAGGGTTAAGATTTTAACAAATAAAGAGGTGTGCAATATGCTCATGAACTCTACCTGCTTCAGTCTGAAGAACCTGTGAACCACTGTCTGCCTCCACTGGCATAACCTATTCAATCAGTCCTATATGTCATTATTTGAGTAAAGGAACAATTGCAAAATTCAAAGGGCCATTGGAATTTTCTGGCCACAGAAAGGTAAGTGTGGGTTATTATTAAGAGGCTACTTCTCTAGCACTCAAAGGGATAAGGAATTAAAGATAAAAAAAATTGTGACAATATAATAACAGAATGTGTGCTTACCTTTTTTATTTCCCATTGGTAGATTAGTATTCAGTAAAGAAGCAAAGGAGCTTTGCTTAGAAAGCTGAGCTTTAGCTGCTAGTGCATTGTTCCAGAGGGCTTTAATTAACATCGATGCCAAGTACAAGGTCTAGAAAAGGTAGTAACAAATACTAATCAGTGTTTTCTCTCATGCAGATAGCTACACGTGCATCAAATGAATTGTACTTTCACAAAATATAATTTAAAAAAAGGCACTTTTGGACTGGAGCTTTAACCCACTGCTTTTGTAAAGGCATCTCCAATGCATTTCATTCCAACCTCTAGCAAGGAACGAGTTAACCCTTTGATTGTTAGAAGGGTACGCAACCCATTGCAAGCAATGCTTTGTGTACCCCTCTGACACTCAAAGGGTTAAATATTTCCATATTATTTATATATATATATATATATATATATATATATATATATATATATATATATATATATATCTAGCAATGTGGGACGGCGTTGCCCGTCAGGATATATAGGAAATTAATGCAAGACAAACACAGAGACATACACACAAATGCACAAGCATTCACTGAGATGCATAAAGATCGACACAGTCATACAAACATACATGCAATGCACAACATGCAGACACAGAGTGTGATACAGACATGCAACACACACGCACACACAGAGACACACACACACACACACACACACACACACACACACACACACACACACACACACACACACACACAGAAGTGAGTCATAAGGGGGTGACTTATGTGTCATTGTAATGAGTTTGTGTTTGTACTTATGCCTCCATTGTGGCATTCATTCATATAGTTGAAATGCATGTGGTAATTGCACATACTATGGTGGAAGGTGGATCATGCTGGTTCCCGGGGTGTGAGTGAGTGTGTGTGAGTGAGTGGCATTCATTCATGTAGTTGAAATGCATGTGGGAATTGGAAATACTATGGTAGAAGGTGGATCGTGCTGGCTCCCGGGGTGTGAGTGAGTGTGAGTGAGACTATGGTGGAAGGTGGATCGTGCTGGCTACCGGGGTGCGAGTGCGAGAGTGAGTGATTGCGTGAGTGTGTTAGTGAGTGTGTGTGTGATTGAGTGAGAGTGTGTGTGATTGACTGAGAGTGTGTCAGAGTGTGTGTCAGAGTGTGTGTCAGAGTGTGATTGAGTGTGTGTCTTTGGTGTAGGAGTTAGTGGTAGCCATTTTGTTTTTTCAGTTACTTGGATAGTGGTGGGCATGCTGGATAGTGGGGGCAGGCCAACTCCCTGCATGATTTAAATCACTCCCCCATTGAATCACCCAATGGGAGCAGTAACACCTCCTTACTTAACCCTCTGAGTGCCAGAGGGGTAAGCAACGCATTGCTTTGCAATGCGTTGTGTACCCCAGGGGCGTTGCTAGGGGTGGGCTAAGGGGGCTGAAGCCCCGAGTGTGTCAGTGGGCAGCCCCGAATGTCAGACAATCAGCAGACTCACTCCTCCTGCTGTTTATCCTGAGGCTGGCTGGCTGCTACCCAGCAACTTGTGGGCATATATAGCTTGGAACAGCAGGCTGCTGCCTTACTCTGTTCTCAGCTTCAGCACACAGCCATCCGCTCCACACTGGCTCTTCTAGCACTTCCTGGTGCTTTGCGATGAGGTCATCAACATGCACCTGAAGTACCAGTGGAGGCAGCGTGGAGCCCATGGCTCTACACTGAAGCAGAAAGCAGAACAGGGCAGAGCAGAAGAGAAGGTATGAGGGACAGTATAGATGGTGGAAATATATGGCTACCAGTGGCAGGTAAACAAGGCTGGTGGGTGTCACATTGTATATGTGGAGAATTTGTGGGCTGGCTACCAGTGGGCTGGGGAACAAGGCTGGTGGGGTCACACAGTTTATGTAGGGAATCAGTGGCTACCAGTGGGTATTGGAATAAGGATGGTGGTGGTCATATAGTGTATGTATAGAATCTGTGGCTTTCAGAGGGCAGGATAATAAGGCTGGTGGGGTCCACGGTGTATGTGGGGAATCAGTGGCTACCAGTGGACAGGGTAATAAGGCTGGAGGAGGTCATAAAGTGTATGTAAGGAATCTGTGGCTACCAGTGGACAGGGGAGCAAGGCTGGGGGGGGGGTTATATAGTGTATGTAGAGAATCTGTGGCTACCAGTGGTTATGGGAATAATGTTGGTGGGGGGGGTCACATAATGTATGCATGTATGTATGTATGGAATCTGTGGCTATCAGTGGGCAGGGGTAAAATGCAGTTGGGAATCACATAGTGTATGTGAGGAATCTGTGGATACCAGTGTGGGGGGAGGGCACGCAGTGTATGTGGGAAATCTGTGGCTTCCAGTGGGCAGGAGAACAAGGCTGGTGGGGATGCACAATGTATGAGGGGATTCTGTGACGACCAGTAGGCAGTTGCAGAAAGCTGGTGGGGTAACACAGTGTATTTGGGGAATCTGGGCAGAGAAACATGGCTGGTGGGGGTCGCACAGTGTATGTGGGGAATCCGTAGCTACCAGTGCGCAGGGGAACAAAGCTGGTAGGGGTCACATAGTGTATATGGGGAATCTGTGGCTACCACTGGCCAGTGGAACAAGGCTGTGGTATCATACAGTTTATGTGTGTTGTTCTGTGGCTACCAGCAGCCAATGGAAAAATGCCGGCAATCAGACAGCATATGATTGGCTACAGGGAACCAGTGGAACAATGATGGGGTATCACACAGTGTATGTATGGTTCTAAGGATACCAGTAACCAGAGAAACAATGCTGGAGTATCAGACAATATATGTGTGGTTCTATGTCTGCCAGTTGCCAGTAGAAGAAGACTGAGATATCAGTTTATGTGTGGGCCTGGTGCTACCGGCTAGGGGCTAGAAGCGCAAGGTTATCATGCAGTGTATGAGGAGTTCTATGGCTACCAGTGGGCAGTGGAACAATGCTGGGTATAAGCATACATCCCAAGTGCAATGAGGCTTATTCTTTATATATATATATATATATATATATATATATATATATATATATATATATATATATATATATATATATATATATATATATATATATATATAGATAAAAGAATAAGCCTCATTGCATCATTTATATATGATAGGTGAATTTAGATTGTGAGCCCCAATGGGGACAGGAACCAATATGAGTGTAAAGCGCTGTGGAATCTGTGTGCGCTATATAAATAAAGGATTATTATTATTATTATTATTATTATTATTATTTATGGTACCTCACACACAGAACATAATTTATGTCTCCTCAGAAAACAAACACTCATTGAACACAATGCCTCATTACATAATTTATGTCTCATTAGGAGACACAACTCCTATTGGGTGATTCAATGGGGACTTTACTGCTCCCACTGGGTGATTCAATGGGGGCATGTTTATCATACAGGGAGTTGGCCCGCCCCCTCCAGCCCGCCCACCACTATCCAACTGACAAAAAAAACATAGCTACCACTCGCTCCTGAAGTAGGGGATATCAGTAACTTCTCCAGGTCCACACATACGCTCACTCAGGATCATGACCCCACAAACACACTGTTTCACCTCCCACAGATAATTGTGACCCTCCATGCACACTGTTTCAGTACGAGGGTGTAATGTTTCCATAAAATACAAACTCAGGGATAAACTTAATAGCAACTCTTTTGTTTAACTCTTTTCATCTCTTCAGTGAACCTCACTAACTGTCTGTTTTCAACTGTCACTACTCCACTTCCTGCTTCCTGATTCCCGCCCTTTCTCCTTAAAGGGAGAGAGATGCTTTGCTGTATGTTACAGAGAGCAAGCATCAAACACCACTTTCTATTTGTTCCCTCAGCATATTGTTACGCTGTCTCAACTGAAGAGCCACCGTGTGTTATATTGCTATGTTACCTCAACTTAACCCTTTCAGTGCCAGAGGGGTACGCAACGCATTGCTTTGCAATGCGTTGCGTACCCCTCTGGCACTCAAAGGGTTAAGTAAGGAATAGTTACTGCTCCCATTGGGTGATTCAATGGGGGAGTGATTTAAATCATGCAGGGAGTTGGCCTGCCCCCACTATCCAGACCGCCCACCACTATCCAAGTAACTGAAAAAACAAAATGGCTGCCACTCGCTCCTACACCACAGACACAAACAAATCAAATAAAAAACACACAATCACTACACACTCTCTCACTCACACACACTCTCTCATTTCTCACTCACACACACTCTCTCATTTCTCACTCACACATACTCTCACTGTACACATTACCGAGCATTTTTAGGTAGTTCTGTATGAATGCAAAGATGATTTAGAACAAAACCAAAGTATTTTACTTACAGAGGGTAATTTATGAACCCATATACTGAAGTTGAATCAAACATTATTGTGAGTTTTATTATGAAGAAAATTCATACTCTAATTCTAACATACACTTCATAGGGTTTGATCTCCTAAAAAGAGGGATAACAGGGTATGAATGAGGGACAGAAGAATTTGGATCTTAAAGCTGGCCACTTCTGTAATATGTAGAAGGCGGTGAAATCATAACCAAATAGACTTACACTAGATAACCACAATGTATCCATACATACTGCAATGTACTGCTAGTATTCACTGTATACAGCACAACAGATCACACTATTAAACTCCCTGACAATCAAGGGGAGAGTTACCTCCCTGGGGATTCCTGACACTCACTCAAGACCAATGTCCTTTTTCCCTTATTTGCAGCCATCGATGGACCTTAACCCTTTGAGTGCCAAAGAGGTAAGCAAGGCATTGCTTTGCAATGCGTTCTTACCTCTCTGATACTCAAGGGGTTAAACAAAGATGAGCAGTGCTGGGCTGTCGATCTGTATGAAATGTGGGAGAATCACACATTCTGTTGTGATTGGCCCTGGTTCCTAGCAGTACGTGTGATTCTCCCGCATTAAAGAAGATCAAGTACAGTAGCGCAAAGTACCACCTGTGGCACTCAAAGGGTTACATTCTGCCCGCATTTCTGCATTTAGTGACAGAGAGGTGTGCAAGACTTCACATATGCAGATGCACGAGAGAATGGGGAGGAAGAGAGCAGAGTGGGGGGACTCATGTGGGGAGAGATTTGTAGAAATGGGGACGTCCTGCAGAGCTTTGTGGTACAGCTTGTACCACAGAAAGAAGAATTGGTGTGGTGACACTGGGATTTTAAAAGTTACCTCCAATGACAAAGTGTCTTGTAGGCGAAAGTTCCACTTTAAACATCACATTCACTGTCTGTGCCCAAATTAACACTTTGTGTGCCTCTTCAAAGGCTCTATTCCTCTGCCTCAGCTCCATGGCATCCAGCTGTTCACCAATATCACCCTCCTGAGTGGTGGTATTGATGAACCATGCATTATGTCAGCTTTGCGTAATATACACACAAGGGAGAGCTGACACACAACCAAGAAAGGCAGTAACCTGGGAAGCAGGGCAGTGGTTTAGCGCGGCGGGAGTCGGCACAGTTGGCAGTTATGCATCTGGTCACCTTAGACTACAGGGAAATGGGCCATTTCCACTCACCCTCAATCAAATTCTACTCACCAAATGTAAGGAGGCAAGTGGAAATTTTGAGCCCTGCCCCAATGTAAAGAAAAGGCACGAATGGTGGTACTCAGATTCCTGACATCTAATGGCAGTAGTTAGATTTGTTTCCCAAGAAGTTTAGCATAATATGCATATTTTCCTGAACAGGCCACATGCTCTCCATGCCAGGCTAAATGATTACCATAACAACAGGGAGGTGGTGAGACAGACTGTCCAATTCCTGTCCAGCCTGATGCAGTAGTGCTTTACCTGTTCTGTGTGTGCACTGGGATGAAGGCCTGATACAAGGCTGAGTAGATGTCTCAATGGCACAGGATCCAAGTTTTTGATCAAAGAAGGAAATAAATCATGTATATATCGGCTACAATGTTTTAACTGAAATAAATAGGAAAAAATTAAACATTAGCTTAATTGTGGAATATTCAAAACCTAACATGCTCTTTTCTTACTTGTTGTAAAGGATCAGACATAAGGAAGGAAACCTTTGGCTCTCCAGCTGTTGAAGACTGCAGTGGAAGTTGTAGTCCCCAAAAGCCAGAGAGCCATAGGTTATTTACCTCATGTATGGTCATTCATTAGTGATCAGAGTATAATGTCTATTGACTGTCTCCACAATTGCCGAAACCCATTACAGTATTAATCTAATGGGCCTGTAGCTGTGGGAGTAATCTATTAAACTATTATTTATCCACTTCTTCCTAGGATCAAAACTGTATCTATTCTTACACATTTCTCAAACAGACCAACATACTGGACTACATTTAATGTCATGATGAATAGGAACAATTATATCACCACTCTCCTATATCTCCACCAAGTGTTATATACAGCCACAGTATTTTTGACAGTAAGATAGGTCTCATAATACTCCCCTGCACTTTACTGACCAAACCAATCAATTGCTTTTACATGAGGCCCAGTGTATCAACTGATATATGTAAGTGACATTTAACAATGCAACAGTTCATTTACTGTTGTAATATCAACCACTACATTGCTAAGCCTTTTCACACACAACCCCCACCACCATGCTAACACTTATGTTGCACTTTACAGTCAAAAGGCAATCTACAGGTTTGCTTGTTTGTTTGTTTTTTTCCTGCAGACCTTGTACTTCCAAAGAGAGCATTGGTTTGTGGATATCCCTTAACAGGACCAAAAGATTGTAACCTCTTTTGGAACTCTGGACATGAAGTGGTATGGAGGAAAAGATATGAAGTGAACTTGAAAACAATACTCATCACTGAGTAACAAGTCATATTGAATGCTGTTCCTCTGCTGGTGCTGAAAGTTTTTGAAAAGTATCCCTAGTGGAGAATTTGGAGGACAACTCTGAGAGTAACCTTAAAGATGAGGTGAATTTGAGTATTGCCCTGCTTCTTTGTATGTATGGTTGGTGTGATTTAGATGAAGATTGTTTGCTAGTGAGAGCTACTCATTGACTCTCTGAAGGAATGAAAAGAACTCCTTTTCTTGCACAGATCAGAATGGCAAGAATTGTTATGGGGTGGAAGAGTACTTTTACCACCTGTAGCTTAAAGGGATAATAGGATTTTAGTCTTACCTGTTAAATCCTTTTCACTTAGTCCATACAGGTTACTGGTACACTGGGAGGCGATCCGCCCCTTTAAGTAGGCAGGAACATTCATCTAAATGTATGCAGGGGGCGGAGCCTCCCCTCCCTCTTAGACTGCACCTCAGTCAGAACAAGCCAGAATGATTTGAGACACTAACACTGACCAGAGATAGGAGAGAAGAAGAAGACCCCTGTGAGCACGCCCCAAGGACTCCCACGGCGTGCCACAGGAGAGCCAAGCATGGTCCCTTGACAGGGTGGGAGACCAGTAACCTGTATGGACTAAGTGAAAAGGATTTAACAGGTAAGACTAAAATCCTATTTTCACTGTCGTCCAATACAGGTTACTGGTACACTGGGATGTCCAAACATTGAGTTTTCCCAGAGGCGGGAAGGAGGCAAGGACCAGGCGCAAGGCCCCTAGAGTCACAGAACCTCTATGAACCAACCGGTCACAGATCCCAACTAGCAGAAGTGTCAACGGACACCAACTAGGGGTAAGAATGAACCCCAAGAACAAAACACAGCACACTGAACCGAGCCAACAGGGCTCAACAGTAAGGAAGCACTGAGACTCTCAGAAGATCCTAGACAGTAAAAACTGCCTCCAGGACCTTCCTCCCAAAGCTGGCATCAGTTGAAGCCAGCACATCCACACGCTAGTGCTTTGAGAAGGTGTGCACAGAGGACCAAGTGGCCGCCCGGCACAGCTGATCAGCAGACGCTTGATTTTTATAGGCCCAAGAGGCCTCAATTGATCTGGTGGAATGAGCAGTGACCCGAAAGGGCACATGTTTATTCCGCAATTCGTAAGCCTTACGAATAGTAGATTTTATCCAAGACGCAATGGTCACCTTGGGGATGACAAATAGAGCGTCAGACTTCCTGATAGACTCAGTGCGATGAATATAAAATTTGAGACAACGCACTACATCCAACAAATGAAGATCCCTCTCCTTGTCAGAGGAAGGGTTAGGGCAGAAAGAGGGCACCACAATCTCCTGACTGATGTGAAATTCGGAGACAACCTTAGGTAAAAATTCCTTGGAAGTGCGAAGCACTGCCTTATCCTTGTGGAACACCAGATATGGAGGTTTACAAGACAAGGCTTGTAACTCTGCCACCTGGTGAACTGAGACAATGGCCAAAAGGAAGACCATCTTCCAGGTCAAAAGGCGTAAAGGAATAGTAGCTAAGGACTCAAATGGGGCATGTTGGAGGACCCCCAGAACCAGATTGAGGTCCCACTGAGGAGCTGGACTCCTGAAAGCGGGCCGAACATGAGCCACACCCTGGAAGAAAACTTTGACATCAGGGAGGATGGCAATGCACTCCTGAAAACAGACAGACAGAGCAGAACCTTGAGAGAACTTACGCTGAGCCCTTTCTCTACCCCGTCCTGTAGAAAGGCCAGGACAGTAGGAAGATGGAAATCAAGTGATAGATCCCTATCAGCACACCATGAAACAAAGGCTGACCAGACTCTATGATAAATCTTGGAAGACACTGGCTTGCGAGCTTTAAGCATCGTAGACACCACAGAAGAGGAAAAACCCTTTTTCTTCAGAATTGAGGATTCAGCCTCCAGGCCATCAAATGAAGACGATGAATATCCTCCTTCCACAGGTACCCTTGTAACAGGAGATCTGGACGAGCAGGAAGCGGAAAGGGTTCCGCCACAGACATTTCCATCAGATCCGGATACCAGGACTGACAAGGCCAGTTTGGAGCGATTAGGATGACCGGACAACGCTCCACCTTCAGCTTCTGGATGACTCTGATCGGAAGAGGAGGAAAGATGTAGGCTAGGGGGAATTCCCAAGGTATGGACAAGGTGTCCACTGCCAGGGCCAGCGAATCCCTCCACCGGGAGCAGAACACCGACACCTTCCTGTTGTGCCTGGTTGCCATCAGATCCACTACAGGAACCCCCCACATCTGGGTTAGAAGGTGAAACACCTCTGGATGAAGAGCCCACTCTCCGCTGTCGACTGTGTGACGACTGAGAAAGTCTGCCATGACGTTGTCTACGCCTGGAATGTGTACAGCTGAAATGACGAGAACATGTGCCTCTGCCCAAGATAAAATGGCCTTGACCTCTAACCAAGCGGCGAGACTTCTTGTTCCTCCTTGTCTGTTGATGTAGGCCACGGAGGTGGCGTTGTCGGACTCCACTCTGATTGGACAACCCTCCAGTTGAGACTCCCAATGTCTCAGGGCAAGGAAGATGGCGCGTAGCTCCAGAACATTGATAGACAGGAGAGATTCCTCCAATCCCCATGATCACTGAAACGACCCAACATTGCCCCCCATCCCAGGAGGCTGGCATCCGTCGTGACTGTGGTCCAATACGGGATCTGGAAGGATCTCCCTTTCAGGAGACAGGTCCAACCACCACTCCAAGCTCAATTCGACATGAGGAGGCAGAGAGACTGACAGATGAAGATGGTCTGGATGATTCCTGCACGTCTGAATCACAAACCTCTTAAGTTCCCTGGTGTGCGCCATGGCAAATGGCACCGCCTCTATGGTGGAAATAAACTTCCCCACCAGAGATGTTAACTTCGGAACTGGAATCCGCTCGAGAGCCAAAATCTTTGATACTCTGAGAGCAACCTGATGAGCCACCTCTTCTGGGAGAAACACCATGGACTTCTGAGTGTCGAACAGAGACCCAGGAAGAGTATCTGCTGAGATGGGACCAAATCTGACTTGTGCAGATTCACAATCCACCCGTGTTGAGTGAGTGTCTGAATGCAAGCCTGAACCTGCTGGTGAAGGATCTCCGCAGATGAAGCTTTCAAGAGTAAATCGTCCATGTAGGGAGTCACCTTGATGCCATCTTGATGGATCACCGCTATCAAAGCACCCAGGACTCTCTGAAAAACCTGCGGGGCTGTAGTCAGTCCAAAGGGAAGAGCCAAAAATTGAAAGTGACCTTTGTGGCAGGCAAACCTGAGATACCGCCTGCTCTCCAGATGGATAGGGATGTGCAGATAAGCATCCTGAAGATCCAGGGAGGCAAGGAACTCCCCCGGAGACATAGCAGCTATCACAGAGCGCAGGGAATTCCTGACGATAGTGGGTACTCACAAGAAAGGAATTGAGATCTTTGAGGTCCAAAATATGACGAGCGCCACCGTCCTTTTTGGCCATCATGAACAGGTTGGAATAAAATCCTGAACCTGTGTCCCCTGTAGAAACTGGTTCCAGGACTTCTTTGTCCAAAAGATCCTGAATAGCGTCGTCGAACAGACGCCTCTTTGTAGGTTCCTGAGAAGGACGAGTAAAATGGAACCGAAAAGGAGGGAGATAGAAGAAAGGAATCCTGTATCCCTCTGACACCACCTGAAGAACCCAAGCGTCCACCACTGACTCCTCCCAAGTCCAGCGAAAGATGTGAAGGCGCCCACCTACAGCCGGATGCGAACCCGGGTTCGGCGAGTCATGCGAAGCAGTCTTGGAGGTCCTGGCCTTAGGGGCAACTTTGGGCTTCCAGGACTGTTTGGGCTTGGAGGAGGAGCGCGAAGCAGGCGGAACCGCCTGGGACGTGGGGTGTGTCTCAGTTTGGAAGGAACGAAAGGACCGATTGCGTTTGGCTGGAAACTTCTTTTTAAAGACTGAGGGTAGAAGAGTACTATTACCTCCAGTAGCCTCGCTAATCAACTCCTTTAATTCAGATCCAAACAGGGAAGTCCCTTGAAAGGGCAAAGAAAGCAAAACTTTTTTGGAAGCGGTGTCAGCAGACCAAATTTTCAGCCAAAGGGCACGTCTAGCCACCACCGAAGAAGTGGAGGCCCTCGCCATCATGCGAACTGCGTCAAAAGCAGCGTCAGAAACATAATTCTGAGCTTCAGAAATGTTAGCAAGAAGCTGTAACTGCTCTGACACTGGCGCATCCTGGCGAACCGCCACAGTAAGCTGTTCAGTCCAGACCGCAATGGCCCGGTTAACCCACGCCACAGCAAAGGCTGGACGCATGGAAGTACCAATAGAGGCAAAAATAGACTTAAGGCAAGTTTCTAACTTTTTGTCCGTCCAATCCTGTAAAGCAGAAGCATCAGATACAGCCAAAGCAGTAGATTTAGGCAATCTAGAAACTGGAGCATCCACCTTAGGAGGATGAACCCATTTAGCCAGTTCAGTCTCAGGAAAAGGATAAAGTTTGGCAAACTTTTTTGAGACTGAAGAGGACTTATCAGGATTTTTCCACGCATCAGAGACTAAGCGTTCAAGAGTAAGATTAGTAGGAAAACATGTAACAGCCTTAGAAGGTTTCTGAAACACGTCCATTGGGTCAAGAGTAGATTCCTGACGCAAGGGAAGATTGAGGGTGGTCAAAACAGCCCTGATCAAACCCTCAGCAGAGAGTTCAGGGTCACATTCATAAGGGTCCCCAATGGATCTGGTAGACTCAATAACAGTACCATCCTCAACATCAGAATCCTGCAACAATTCTTCCTCAGAAGAATCAGAGACGTCAGGAGCTACCTGTGGCTTGGGCAGGGAGGTCCTGACAGTGGAGGGGGGCTGCCATACTTGAAGAGCCCCCTGAACCTGAGAGGGAAAGAGCTGAAGAGTGGATCTGAGATCCCTAGTTGCAGCCTTGAACTCTTTCACCCATGTTGGCTCAATAGTGTGACTGGAAGGCCCTGGGTTGCTGCCATGACCTTCAGCACAAGTTGGGCATAAATGACCAGAAAATTCTCTAGGTAGCCCTGAGTGACAGGAGGAGCAAAACGCAATGGGAGAGACAGATACCCCAGCCTCCTTCGTCTTAGGTCTAGTCCCAGGCTCAAGTGGAGTAGACATGCTCACAGCGTCAGATATACCCCACAGATAGGAATCACCCGATTAAAGTGTGAAAGATTAAATATTCACCCCAGAAACGTTTAAAACTAAACTTATCTGGCAAGCGAAGGGTTAATCAGCAGAGGGGAGAGAGAAGGTCCGGTCCCTGTGTAGTATACTCGATGAGAAGAACTCACAAAATGGCTGCCGCGACAGGAGCCAATCAGAAAGAGAGCGCGAACCAAGCACTCATGGGAATCGTAGTTTTCCTCACAGAGTACCCCAAAACAGTGACCGAAGTCCCCCCAGTCCCCCAACACACTCAAACATACAACTGGATGATACAGCAAGGGAAGACAATTAAAATGAGCCCTCTCTGAAGTCGCTAGGTGAAGCGGTTCCAGAGATACGTCCCACAGAGTGTAAGTCCATAGAGAGTAAAGGAGCAATGGCGTCTATGCGGGAAAAGCGCGCTTAAAGGCGCGGAACATTATTTCCAATAAATTTTACCCTTAAAGTAAAAGTTCCATAACACATAGAAAACAGATATACTATAACAGTAAACATTACCCAACCAAGGTAGACAATGCAAATGCCCATAAAATAGACAAACCCAGCAGAGAAAGGGTTAAATCCCACAAACTGCTCCAAAACTCAGACATACACCAATACATAGCATTAGTAAATTATATAAAAACACCCAATGAGCGCTGGAGTGCACAATGAGAACTCCCAAACACAATCCCAATGAAGGGACACTGGGGGACAAGTGGACCTTCGGCACTCAAAGGGTGGCTCACCTTTCCTGCAGGACTTCTGTCTTCAGGTTACCAAGATTAGAAAGGAATCACCACAGTGGATAATTCCCCCCAGGGAAGTTACTTGAAATAAAGTTATTCCCTCTTCAGGGCAAAAGATCCACCAGAAGTACCCTGGAAGCTGTGCTATCCACTTTAAATAGGGCATTTGACAGCCTTGGTAACCCGCCTAATGGTGGTATTCCATATTTGTAAAAATAACAAAGAAACTAAAACTTGAAGAGAGCTGTTCTCTGCCTGGTGTGAACACAACGAGGAACAAATCATTCTACTTTGTTCTGACTGAGGTGCAGCCTAAGAGGGAGGGGAGGCTCCACCCCCTGCATACATTTAGATGAATGTTCCTGCCTACTTAAAGGGGCGGATCGCTTCCCAGTGTACCAGTAACCTGTATTGGACGACAGTGAAAGTAATGTTTCACAAAAACAGCAGCTCCAATTAGTTTTCATAGTATTTGGGCCATGTAGTGTGTTATTTCAATACTGTCAGAGTTGTAGTTCATGAGTAATTGAATGATAAGTACCCCCCACCACCACCCTTTTACTGATCAAACACTGCTCACCTCAGAGCAGCAAGACTGTCCGGATGGATCACAGAGAGGGACAATCTTCAAAATAAGATAAGGGAAAAACCTGAAAAACCTGTCAAGGGGGGAAGGGTTTTCATTGTTCTCACAGAGGGGGAAGGGTTTTCATTGTTCTCAGAGTAAGAAGACTGTCCCTTGATGTGAGCCATCTGGTCTGTGGACCAGATTCCACATCTGAGGGAAGGTGGCTTACACTAGGTAAAAGGGGCGGAAGTGGGATACTTTATCATTCAATTACTGTTGAACTACAACTCTGACAACACTGAAATAACACTCTCCATGGCCCAAATACTATGAAGGTTAATTGGAGCTGCTTTTATTATGAAACATTACTATCCCTTTAAGTGCTGGACAGCTGTGACAGTCCTGGCATGTCACTGATACTTAAGGGGTTAAATACAATGTGCTTCCAGCTACTTCTATTTAATGTTTGAGGCCTACAACATAATCTCTGCCTTGCTTTTTTGCAATGCGTGTATAGAGTGTCCAGTTCAGAAACCATTAAGTAAATTTGTTTGTGCTGTTTATAATACGAGGCAATTACACGTTCTTATATTGATAAAGCCTGTTGCCTTAAATTTGGCTGTTCACAGACAATCATACACTGTGACCTCTGAGAAAACCTATCAAGATTATTATGGTAATGGGGTAAGGGAGAACTACAAAAGCCATCGACCTGACCACATAAAAGATTAAATTTAGGCCTTGAGAAACAGTTTTTTTTTTTGTTTTGTTTTTTTTTTGTTTTTAACAGGACAAGGTATTTAAGTTATATAACCCCAGTTCATTTTTGTGCGTTTGTGTCAAGGGAACTAATAGTTGGAGCTACCAGAGGACGGTGCTGGGGAGCGAGGAGTAGTGAGCTTGGAGTGGGGTACAATGATAGTCCAGATGTGTCCCTGCAGCCTTAGCCAAACTAAAAGGTACTGACCTCAAGGTCAGATATCCTAAACCAGTTTAGCCGAAGGCAAGATCAGGATAGACACACGTGATAACTGTATAATGCTACATACATAAATATTATATATAAAGTATCAAATATTCCATCTACTTGATGTGTTTTTTTGATACTCCTCCTTTCTGAGTGCGTCTATTAATGTGTCTGCTATACGACTTTCTGCCTTTTTCCCTCTCTCTTATTGGGGGAGGGCTTTTAGTTGTGCCTGCTTTTCTCATAACACACCCAGTGAAAACATCTCCTAAGCATTAAATTACAAGTGCAAAGACAGACTAAAGTGACAGAAAGGAGGCACAATCTAGATTTCAAAGTCTCTGCAAAAAAATTACATAAATAGTAAAAACAAATACATATAAATATTTAATCTATAAATTAGACAGTGAAGTGTATTTTAGTACCTGTGCAGCTGCCCAAATACAGTCTATGTGCTGAGTACTCAATCTACCTTCTGCGGCCAGAAAATTCAAGATAACTTGGCACTGCTTTATGATCTGAAAAATGACAAATTTCTAAGTTATAACAAACCCATACACTGCCTCAATGTTAGGTGATTCAATTAATTTCAAAGAAGGACTTGCCTATATGTTGTCATTCATACAACAGTTAGGTACATATATTGATATCATTTTTTGCATTGTAACAGCATTACCTGTACAAAATGATCTGTGGAGGTTTGTTTTTCATTAACATTTTCTCACAACAAAGAACATACTTCAATGGCTCAGGGAGAAGTTGAGAACAGTGATTAAATGCATAATATAGCATACAGATATAAGTGTGATTTATAATAAATGTAACTAAAGAGCTACTTACAGCTAGTGTACAGTTTTACTTTAAAGGGCAAATAATCATACAGAAATAATTGGATTTTAACCTGTATAACAGTATAGGAAAATAAAGTTCTCTGGTCCCTCCCCTTTCTGCTTGATGAGCTGTAAAGCGGTCAGAAGCAGATTCTGGACACTTGACCAGATGTGGCTCTTCAGCAGCGCCGATATAATGATATCTAAAAATAAACACTTAATTTGGAACGGTCTACAAAGTGTGCCTGGCTTGCAAACACACTTTGTAGACCGTTCCAAAAGTATTTATTTCTAAATAGCGTGATTTCAACTCTGCTGAAGAGCTTCTGTCTGGTCAAATGACTGGAATCTGCAGCTGCCAGCTAGATGACAGACTTGAGTAAAACAGCCAGGAAAAGGTAACTTTAGCAAGTTATATCTCTCAAACCATAAAGGTTTGATAGATAAGACTTACATTGTTGTTAATCTTTTTTTAATGACTACAATATTAAATAAACTTAAAATTAACCATTACTATCCCTTTAACCATTTGAGTGCCAGAGGGGTACAAAACGCATTGCTCTGCAATGCATTCTGTATCCCTCTGGCACTCAAATGGTTAATTCAGCAGACTGTAGTTGCCATTTACTTTTTATTTATTAAGAGTCTGCAGAAGTCTATAACTGGAGACTTCAGTCTCACAATTGGATACTATTCTTCCATAGTTCTGCAGAAAAATGTAAGTGGAGATAAAGTGACTATTGCTGATAGAGTGACTCAGGCTATATGTGGCATGAACTGAAAGCACACTTCAAACAAAAGTATGCAAATACATTTATCTGCAAACTTCCAACGCAAAAAAATATATAATATTAAAGCTAAATGTTAACAAAATGCAGGTACTTTAAATGAAAAAGATGAAGGGTGGTTTATT
Organism: Rhinophrynus dorsalis; assembly: GCA_037306005.1. NCBI lineage: Eukaryota > Metazoa > Chordata > Amphibia > Anura > Rhinophrynidae > Rhinophrynus > Rhinophrynus dorsalis. The sequence continues at coordinate 118,127,399 of CM074720.1, forward strand.
TATACTATCAGCTTAACCCCCTTAAGGGCCCATGACAGTCCAGGACCGTCATGGCTTAAATGATCGCAGCATGCCTCCGTGCATGCTGCTATCATTAATTCCAGGCTGAGACTGAGCGCTCCAAGATCGGGGCGTTCAGTCTCAACCCTTCTTGCTTGTGCCGGTTCATGTGATCGCCGTAGCAGCGATCACATGTACCGGCATTGTGAGAGACAGAGGCAGTACAGAAAGCATGCTGTCTCTGCATGTCTCGTCTGCCTCTGTCTCCCTTGCTATCAAAGTAAGGGAGACAGAAGTAGAGAGGAGACACCCAGTGGTAAATGAAAATACAGCAGCTGGGGGAATTAACCCCTTCACTGCTGGTGCTGGAGGCTGGCTAAATGCAGGTCAATTTCTGACCTGCAATGATACTTTTTTTTTCTTTTTTAAAAAAAAAACACAAAACACTTTTTTTTGTACAAAAAAATATTTTATTAAAAAAAAAAAAAAAAATCTCATTAAACAATTTTGGAAGTGTGATTGTTGTGGAGCCATGTAATACACATACACTGCCAAATGTCATAGATAAAGAAGTGGGAAAATAGGGTGGGAAAAAGGGACATGGGGATTTTCATCCAGGGGGGACAGTGGCCACTTCAAACTGCACATGTCGTAGGTATGACTGACCGGTCATACCTTTCATGCAGTCTCCATAGAAATGTAACCCTTTGTGCCCAATTGATCCCAAGAGAAAAAAAAACAAAATTGTGTTTTTTTTACATTTGTTTTACATGTTTTTTTTTTTTTTATTTTAATAAAGTAAATGGTGGGTTATCCATATAAGTGGGGTATCAAATGAAAGCCCTATTTGTGCTTAAAAAACAATATATAATTTATAGGGGTAGACTAAAAGCCTAAGAGGGAAAACACTGTTGAACAAAGACATAGTCAAAAAGGTCAGAATTGCTCCAGTCCTTAAGGGAAAACAACCTCAGATTTTACCGGTCCTTAAGGGGTTAACTACATAAATTAGACAGTCACTGGTCTTGTTGTAAGAGCTGTCTTTTACAGCATTTAAGATGTACATCTGGGATGAAAGGGTATGCAACGAAATCACAGAGTAAACAATAAAGATAATGCCCATTTCAAGGTGAAAAAAGAAAGTAATGGAGAAAAAAAAAATGGAATAATGATGTGGCTTATTTGCTGAAGTTATTTTCCACCCCTATATTCCCTTCAAAATCTCTCTCTATACAAACCTCGATGTGCAAATTTGGTCCAAATATATGTTCTATGACATTATTGCTGATAAGCCAGTCGGCAAGCTCCTTTGCTATAGATCTGAAAACAATACAGAAAGATTTACAATCATACACCTACCCAAAGACTACATTGCTCAAATGTACAAGGAAATCATTGTTTCATTAGAAAAAAAAAAAAAAAATTCTCTAAATTCTGATGCTGACCAAGTGCGCCACATACAGGGGACAAATAAAATATAACCAAATTCCCATTGAGTTAAATTAGGCCTCCAATATACTGAGGCTTCTCTAGCATTCACTGGGTTAAATACCTACATTACATTTTTTTAGTTTTCCATGACAGTGCAGTTGGTTGGCCCAGAATTACTCAAATTTTCTTTGGAAAGTATGGTCCCATGAGTAGCAAGCAGGCAGGGCCGGATTTACATCTCAGGAGCCTGTAGGCACAGAAATCTGAAGACCTAATGTGGGCCATCTGCACTTGACACCTCCACAATGTCGCTAATCTCCACGTTGCCCCCCCAGCATCTCAACATTGCCATAACATTGCTCCCATCATCACCACATTGCCCCCCATTAGCTCCAACTTGCCACCATCATCTCCATATCACCCTCACATTGCCCCCATCATCTCCGTATACCATATTGCCCCCATCGGATCCATACTGCCCCCATCATCCGCATATACCATATTGCCCTCACGTTGCCCCCCATCAGCTCCACATTGCCCTCACAATGCCCCCCATCAGCTCCATATTACCCCCCCATCAGCTCCACATTTGCCCTCACATTGCCCCCCACATCAGCTCCACATTGCCCTCACATTGCCCCCCATCAGCTCAATATTGCCCTCACATTGCCCCCTTCATCTCCATATTACCCTCAAATTGACCCAGTGTCCTTTTCCTACCTCTTCCCTGGTGGTCCAGCGGCAAGAGAGCTCTGTGCTTCTTCCTTCTGCACAGAGCTGTAGCTGCTGGAGCTCCCGCGCGGTCTTCAGTAATGCAGAGCGCTGGGAGAAATAATCTCCCGGCACTCTGCATTACTAAAAACCCAACGAAGAAGCGCAGAAGCTACAGGTCTGTGCCGAAGGAGGGGGCACAGACCTGTCTTCATGGCGCCGGGCGGGGAGGTTACTCAAGCGAATTTAATTAAAAAAAAAAAAACAAAACACCACACACATGATCCCAGTGACAGGCGGCCCTCTGTTGGGTGCGCCTGTAGGCAGATGCCTACTCTGCCTAATTCTAAATCTGGCCCTGCAGGCAAGGGACGCTTGCAGAGGCACTGAGTGCAGAAAAGATGTTCAAAAGCTCAAATGATGTGTATATGTAAAAACATGCAATATTTTTAACTATGTATCATGGTAAATTTACTATCCACTAGAGAAAGACATATCAATTTGGATGTTTGCCACAGAACTGATTGATAAAAAAAAACTTTGGGTATTTATAAATACTCAAATGCATTTAACATTTTAGAGTAAGCTTATAAACCCTGGTCAAAGACTAATTTAGATTGTCAGAAGGAAAATCCAACCTTATATCACAGATAAAAACTACATATACACATTTCATACACATGTATGTAAGTTCTCATTGGCTAACTTGGGATACATCAGACAGGTCTATTTTTGATTTATTTCCATGGTATAAATTTGTACTCATTTCTGAACAGCAGATGGAACACAAATTAAACCATTGGTCACTGCTATTTTTTTTTTGGGGGGGGGGGGTTCAATAAACCCATTAATAAACACCTTACAGTTTATTTTACAATCAATACTTTACTTCATAAAAAAAAAATCCATGTTGAAAAAAATCTGATGACAATGATCAGGGGTGGAGCCAGCTGGGAGTTTTTGGAGCCGGTGAAGGGGTGTTTGTGCATAGATGTATATAAAATAATTCAGGTGACAAAGATTATAGAAAACCATGGATTTTCAGAATCCAACAATTTCTGTAGCTAAAATCAAGTACATTTTCTAAGATTAATATACACTTTCTCTGAAACTATTTAAACATACTTGTATGTACCTATAAACAGATCGTGTTTTACTGAGAATCATATCAAGCATAATCTGCAATAAACATATAACTTTGCAAAAGCACAGTCAATATACTGGTACTTACGTTTCAGTGTCAGAAACCAAAGACTCATTATTGCAGACATCATTAAATGTGTGCAGTTGATTCTATACAAAAGACAATTGAATTACACAGCATGAAATGGAGATTGTAACCAGAAAAAAAAACATACATAACATATAGAACCATCACTTGCATTTAAAGTTAACATTAAATATACAACATATATATAAAACCTATATATAATTACTATTAACCATATAAGTAATATTATTGAATGAACATTTATAATCAGCATAATGTAAACATAGAGCTTACTTGGGTACATCTATATATTTCACAGAATGTACAATACACTGGCAAAATAATGACTTGTCTAAAATTACAGTCACAATACATTTTCATGGAATTTTTTTTTACCCAAAAGAAGGATTTTTTTTTTTATTCACAATTTCTGAAAAAAAAAATATACAGAATATTTATTTCTGTATTATATATATTTTGTTGCACTAGCATTTCCAAAATAGGAATGCCCAGAAGAAAAGTGCACAGAAATGTCTGATATGCCTAGTTACATTTGGTGGCAACATCAAGCAGTTGTATAGACCCATGACGAGTAGACCTGAGGGCATGATCACTGAACAATTTTTAGGGTTACCCAGTTTCAACCTTCTGCTTTTCTCTGCTATCATGGATGCATTATACAGGCCCCCAGTAATTGCAAATAGCTCCAATTGTGCAGAGACTTATGATCACTTAAAGGCATGGGAAAGTGCTAGGTGTGCTGCAGCACGGCTAACTGAAGGCATGCAGAGATGATGGGACGGAAGAAGTTTCTAGTTTTCTAATGAGATAGACATTGTAAGTTATATATGTAGTTGTTTTTCGGTGCTAACGGGGAAAGACTGGCTAGAATATGATTTTATGTTGTGGCAAATAGGTCCTTTGGTCCAAAGAAAGTGAATCTATACTGGCGCAAGCCAAACGCACTGCAGGAGAAAGAAAAAAATTCCCATTGATTTACACAGAACATTTAACCCCTAGAGGTCTCTACCACATTCTAAGCAATGTGTTGGAGAGCTTTCTAGCATCTGAGGGGTTTTATGTCCCATGTAAATCAATGGGAACTTTGGGAATTTTTTTATTTTCCATTTCTCATCTTAATGCATTTGCTTTGCTCCAGAATTGCTCAAATTTGGTTAATATATAAAGGACAATGTTCCAAATGTACAATAACACATTGTGTATTTTATAGGTGGTGTTCCCTCTTTGGAAAGGCAAAAAAATTAAATAAAATAGTGGTAGAAGCTTTGATATGTGGTGGTGTTTAGATCTGCTGTTCAGTATCTTTGTCAATACAGTACAAGGGTCAATCAAAAGGAATGTAAATAACAAACAATCTATTCTGATAAAACATATTTAAATCTGAAGATTCTAGTAAAGGAGCAGTAAACATTTTGTTTTCCCTAAAAAAATATGTTATAGGGCTTTTCCTGCTGAGTAAAACAAGGGTACCCATAAGGCTGTCAGATGCTTGTGAGATTATATCTTGGATGTTCAATCTGTCAGGAATGATTCAACAGTTTCTATCACATTCTATGGAAAACGGTTTGTCACTGACTCACCTCTGCCACTGAATGCAACAGAATAACTGACTGAAATCTGATCAGAGGGCACTACTGTTAACCCCTTAGTGACAGCCATGTGTGTACGCAGCTGTCACCTTAACTCCCGTGGTATTTTTTATTTTTTTTAAACGATTCCGGAGTCTCTGAATGGCGTACAGCTGTACGGAGACCCGGACTTCCGGGACTTACCAGGTAAGTCCTCTGTCACTAAGTGACAGTTTTTGCGGGATGTACCTGGTAAGTCAATTGTCTTTAAGGGGCTAATGTATTTTTTTTTTTTTTTTTTTTTTTTAATAATATAGAGTTTAAACTGTAGTAACTGAAAATATACATCTCTCAGTAGTGGGCTTATGATTATTTTACTCAACAGAAAAGGTCCTATAGTACATTTTTTCCCCATAAAAGAAAAGGTTTACTGCTCCTTTAAGGACACAGAAATTGTATTAGAGCAGAGTTACCGTTATCTGACTCAGTCCAGCAAGCCTCATTGTTAATGTGGGTGACATAAAATATTTGAAAGCCAGATCAAGGCTCTCTTTATCGAAGCACAAAGCAGTATCCAGGGGTTCTTTCACTGTACTCCACATCAGGTCAGCCATGTTACGGGCTGCACTCTGACGCAGCTCCTGATCTGACAATTTACATAAATACCTGCAATCAAAAAACAGAAGAAACTAATTAAAAAAAAAAAAATAATATATATATATATATATATATATATATATATATATATATATATCACAGAAGTAGAAATGTGAAAAAAATTATTTATGCTTTTTATATTATATATATATACATTGTTTATTTCTACATGCCTTATGATCAAAAGGAAACTGCAGTAATTAATGGGCAAAGCAAATGCACCAATGGGGAAAATATGAACTATCATACTTCCTAAGAATTTAAACAGGGAATTTAACCCCATGAAATGTTAGAAGTCACAAATGCATTGAAAAACTGTGTGTCTAATATATCTTTAGTATTCATGGGGTTAAAATCTGTCCTCTGTGGTGCAGTTGGACTGACACATAATTACTGCTATTTTCTTTTCAACATAGAGCCAAGTGTAGGAATACATTTCAACATTTTCAGTTTTTTGCTAAAGTCAGCAGATTTATACAAGTAGCAGCTTATGTTAAAACTGCATATATCAGAGCAAATAGCTGACCATCTATCCATGTTTGTAATTTTAATATAAAAAGGAGCAGCTAAATGGTGAGAAATTCCATCCAATATAACTAAAACGATAACAAAAAGAAAAGTATGCAGACAGCAAAAATTTGCTATTTTGAACAAACCATCTGTACAATAAAAGAGAAAAAATGATTTCCATTGCTTTAAATGTTTGTTTTTTTTATATATAAACAATTTTATTTAGTTTTCACAGAAAGAGAGATAAAAGAAAAATCAATCAAAACGTATAGCAGTTACAGGGATGAAAGCATGGGCAATTAAGGATTACAAGGTAAGTACAAGTGTGATACCATCAGGCAAACCAGAATGGAGCCTGACCAGTTGCACTTGTTGCGGATACGTCAGCGGCAGAACCCGCGGACCAGGGTTCCCGTGGGCCCCAAAGAGATTCCCCTCTCAGGTTGCTCCCACCCCGCACACATGTGGTCAAAGCAGGTGGGTCCAATATCCCCCAGAAAGAGGGGGGACACTGGACCCACCTAACCAGAACAGAAAAGGAGTATATGAGTGCAGTTACATCCCCGGTGAAACCCCCCGGGACCGGCTGACCAGCGCAGTGGAGGACGGGGAGAGGATCATACGACAGCCCCCACCACTCGCATTGGCCCAGCAGCTGGTAGAGCCCAATGCACATTGTTCCAAAAGGCTAGGATGCGAGGGCTTTGCCAAACTGCATGACAAACTGAGGCATCAGGGTATTAACATTTGGGGCAAGCTAAAGAATGTCTCAGACCAATTCCATGGGCTAAGGATGGAGAGATTTAAGATCTATGTAACAGTCTATATAATAATTCTTGAAAGTGGACTGTTGAGGTACATCTCAAGACTCTAGTAAAACTAGCAAGAAGAATATCAAGGGATGCATCTGTTACATCACTTAGGCAGGCTCCTATTCCAGGTTTAGTGCATGAATATCTGACCTCGGGAAGAAGGAATTTGTAAACTGTAGAAATGGTAACCCAGTCAGTCTTAGAGTGGTTCAGATAAGAGTCAAAGGCATGTGATGAGGAATGAGTCATGTGATATCTCAGTAATTTCATAAAGTATGTTTTTGCCTGAAGGTACGCAGATGAGTGGAGGTCAAATTGTATTTAGCCCAAAGGGCAGGGAAAGTATAAATAGTAGCATTGAGTCTATCAAATGTCCCACAGTCCGTATTCCCTGCAATTCCCAGTGCTGGAAGAGAAAGTCTCCCGTACCATTTTGGTTAACGGCAAAATCAAGTGATATCAATCATGAGAGAGATAGCACTGGACATCTTGCCATGCCTTAATGACGTTAAATAATAATAATAATAACTAGTATTTATATAGCGCCTTTCTCCCAGTGGGACTCAAAGCGCTGTCAGCGCACACTCTCGGAATTAACCAAATCGGCAGCTGAAATAATAGGTGTTATTATTACCCAATCAATGGTACTCATTTATCGACCTCGGAAGGATGAAGGGCTGAGTTGGCCCTGCCGGGATTCGAACCTGCAACCCTGAGGTTGAATAGGCTCCATAGTCAGGGAATTTACCACTGAGCTATCTCACCGACATTAAAGACCAGAGGATTAACAAGGCAATAAAACAGGAACTGAGATGTTCAGGCATGCAGTGGGAAATGCAGATTTAGAGTTGGTACAAAAGTTTGGTCTAGGCACCAACCAGTATAGGCATTTGTGCCAGCTATCCAGCCCTTCACTACCCTCACCAGACTTGTTATGTTATATAGATCCGGGAGGTTAAAACCTCCGTTCGGTTTGGCATGTTGTAAAGAAAGCAGGGACATGTTATTTTAATTAATGCTTCCAACAAAGGTGAGAGGTGGGGTTATCCAGAAGAAGAACTCTGTTAGCATTTGGGAGATCAGTGGACAAATATTTACACTATATAGAGTGTGTGTATATCTTTAGGTAGCTGGATGCCCAGGTACTGATGTTTCAGCATATCGGAAAGGTAGCCCAGTAAAGGATGCTGCAATCTTTCTAGCCGGATAAAGACTGTAAGGCAGTAAAGACTTGAAGGATAGCTGCATCCTGAACTGCATCCTGAGGGTTTGCAATGTATAAAAGCATGTCATCAGCGAAAGCTGATATTTTAATTTCACGGTCGTCTGCCTTCAGGCCCCTAAAATAGGGCATCTGGTTAAAGTAATGGAGAAGAGGATCTATAATGGTGAGAGTGGACATCTCATCATGTGCCTCGTTTTTGGGTAAAATTTGCAGAGTTTACATTATTGGTGGGGACAATGGCATGAGGCAATGTGTATATTAGCTGGATATAGTTCGTGAATTGAGAGCCAAAGACCTATCGCTGTAGGACAGTAAAAAGATAAGACCAAGAGATGGAATGAAAGGCCTTCTCTGTATCTAAGCTGAGAAGCATCAGACTTAGCGGAAGACCTTCCCATGTGGATGATCGCTGATAAAGCTTTGCGTACAATGGCCGTGGAGTGACGCCCTTTGATGAACCATGTATGGTTGTCTGAAATTAAGAGAAGCATGAGAGGCTGTAATCTGGTAGTGAGTATTTTAATTAGAATTTTAAAGCCAAGTGTTAAATGAGGTTTTTATTTTTAACCTCTTGATTACTAAAGAGGTTTATAACTCATTGTTTCATATAAGGCAATAAATGTGTGTAGTATCCTTCTCATCCTGGCATTGCCTGTTAGTATGGACACCCAACAGACAACTTTTAGAAATGAAACAAACCTTAAGTTGTAAAATATAAACATACGAACATATATTTTAGAGAAAGATATATCCAGTTTGTTCTTTACGAAAATAACCACAATGCAAGTTCAGTTGTCAGAGAGCAAAGATTTACAACGCGCAAAAACTCTATACAGATTCACATATGATCTTTGCATTATAAAATACAATTTGATTATTTTGTACAATCAGTTGCATTTTACTTTCACTTTTGTAAAAGAAGAAACACAAACCCAACCACCACCTAAAGCAGAAGAAAAGTAGAGCAAAAATGATACTGTTACTGGTCAAGTAACCTTACAGTACAAGTTTTCAAGACCGCCTATGTCTCTTTATCAGGTACGTTATGAGAATTAAAAGCTCCACATAAATACACAAAGCACAATACATTACATAATTCATGCAGCTGATAAGTATCACGTATTCATGAGAGTGGAAAATTAAAGAGCAACGATCACACATTAGCTGCGTCACTGGCAGGCCTGTTCCACTAGGAGCAGACATGCCAATGAAGCAGGAATTGCATTGTGAGTCTCTGTGAGAGAAAGAAAAAAAAAAAAAGAAAAGAAAGCCGGCCATGGGCACTGACGCTCTCCTGCTGATCCAATAATCATCTCTGAACTGAAAAATTTTCACTCTCGCAGATCAGAGTCACATGGTTCCTGACACCGCAGTCTCTGTAGATGGGTGAAGACATGTTTTTCACGCAACTGTAGGAGTCAATGGGGCAGATCACATACCTTGGAGACATTTGTGGCTGCATTTCAGCATGCTGCCAGGAGTAGTTTTTACAAAATTCTTGAACTAAACAGTCTTGGAAGTCAGTACTCTTAAAAGGATAGTAATACTTTGTTATAAACATTTCTAATATTGTAGATATTAGCAAGAGAAACAGAATACTCTACCTCTCATCTCTCAAATCTTTATAGTTTGAGAGATTGTAGCATTTAAAGTTCCCCCTCCCTCTCCGTTCTCGTACATCAGCGCTTTAGCTGACAGAGGCAGATCCTGGTCCCAGGACCAGCGGAGGCTCTTCAGCAGAGCCCAGATAGCGCTACTTAAAATGAAATAATTAATTGGAACGGTCTACAAAGTGTGCTTGCAAACCAGTCAGTTGTTTGTCGCCATCACATTCAAACATGTTGCACAACATACATATTTGTATAATGGCTATATAGGATAAAACTGGACCAAAACAACATGCACAATACTATCAAAAATTTTTAAAACAAGCAATTCTGGGGAAAATCAACTGTACCATAGGGGATAAATATAACTTTCCAAATTTCCATTGTTTTAAATGTGGCTTTTAGCCCTTTGATAGAGGGGTATCCAATGCAAACACTACTCCAGTATGTATCTTCTCACAGTTTACTAGTAAAATACAATCAATCTCTTTCTCTAACGTGATTAACTTTTGTTGGAACATGCACAAGAACATGTTTTCTCTCACTGGTACCTCAGTGGAACAGTGAATACTCTGGGACACGCATCAAATACACAAATATTAAACGACACGCCAGTCTCTGACAACTGGTAAAGGAGTGTGGTACACCAAAATATAGGTTTAACAAATATCCATTAAAAGAAAAGTGTAGAAAACATTATGGAGAATGTAAATATAGATGTTTACAGATATGCATGTTTATCTGAAGACACCTTCAGTGAATTACCAATTTTAACATTTATTTTTTATGGCAAAAAATAAATAAATAATTAAAATCTTAACTATACAGAAAACAATTTTAAAAATCTAAGAATTATACAACCTTCTAATAATAAATTCACATGTGACATACAAAGCAAAGTAACAAACCAGTGGAAACTTACCTTATAACATAGGTCCTAAATGGTATGATGTGCTGCATTACAGCTGGGATGTGCAGCCATATTCTGATCTAAAATGATACACGTATATAGCTGTATTAATTACTCCAGTCTCAAGCATATAAGAGCGGTGTGCATGTGTACATTTCCACATTTTTATAACAACCCAAAGGACCATCTGCACAAAATTTAAAGATGAGCAAATCTATAGCAAACCAACCACACCACAGGGGAGATCGTAAAACTCCCATCTTATTAAATGTGTTTTTTGTTTTTTTGTTTTTACATATATATTTAAAAGAGGCATTCAACACATTGATTTCAACCCAGTAGAGAACTTTCTAGCATTCAATGAGTTGGAATCCTAATTTATATTACAATTAGTATGAAAGCCAGTATACACGGGCTAAAGTGCACCCAGCGGCTCCGGCTGCTGCCCCAGAGCCGGGAGCAGAGACAGGATGTGAACCGTCCAGAGCAGGCCAGTGCATTTGTAGAGTCTCTACTGCACATGACTGCAGTCATGCACAGTAGAGACTCGCCGAACGCACTGCTCCTTAATGGGGAGCTCCAGACGGCTCACAGTGAAGCTCCCTGTGTGCGAAACCACACATGCACAGTAGAGAGTCTCTATTGCGCATGTGCAGCTATGTCTCACAGTGAGCGATGCATTCTACCACTTTATGTTATGAAGGATGGGGGAATTTTCATTTCTTCCCTACTGTACAGTGGGTCTTCCTCATAATTGCTGATCTTTTCTTTATTCATAAGGTCTAAAATATATCAAAACTGGCTACGCTTTAAACACACTGGTCACTGAGCAGAAAGTGGTTGTTACATGAATATGCCCTTTTAACACCTTGTATGTTACCACCATCTCCAATGCATTGCATAGCAATACAGTGGAGGTGTTCCTAGTATCCACAGGGTATGAATATAGTTTCATTTTCTCCTGCTCTGTAATTATACGCCAACATGTTTGCTACTTACATTAGATACAACAGTGATGAATGCATGCGCTATAAGAAAGGGAAGCGTTTCTGGTGCTCCATATTCAAAGCAGTCCTTCATGAGTGAAAGGCCATTTTTTCCACAGAACAGACACACATAGCGGAGAAGGTGCAATGGTACTTCTACATCCTGAAACAGAAAAGAAAAATTATTACATCTTGTTACAGTAAAACAGTTTAAAAAATTACTGATTACCTTTCTTCATCCAGAGGGGTAACTCAAACTTAAAAAGAAACTTTCATCTCTAAAACACAATTTTCCAGGTGCTTAAGTTATTAAAATTGTATTAGGATATGTGTTTTTTTTCCCCTTTATTACATACTTACTAAGATATGTAGACTTCATTCTGACCACATCCGCATTCTGCGGCACACTGTTTCTTCGGGACAGCAGCACACGACTTCCCAGTCCTGTAATTCTCCCCCAACCACGCGTTCACGCTTCCCTTCATAGTTGTGTGCATCTCATCTATCTTTACATCAAGCTCCATTTATCATTATACTGACCTTGCAAGCTACAGTGTGCCTCAGAATGCGGAAGTGCCCAGAATGAAGTCCGCATATCTTAGGGAGTATGTAAGTAAAAGAAAAAACATGGATCCTAATACAATTTTAATAACTTAAGCACCTGACAAAAATAGGATATTAGTCTCACCTGCTAAATCCTTTTCTCTTAGTCCATACAGGTTACTGGTAACTTTAGGTAGGCAATCAGGCCCTTTAAATAGGCAGGAACAATTCTGAGAAGTGACTGCTGGGTGGAGCCTACCTCCTCTCCTTAGCTTGCAGCTAGCCAATCCCCAAACAGTAAGATTCGAAGACTAACTATTGACTAGGTAGTAAGAAGGTAAAGGAAGACTCCTGTAAGCATGAACCCGAAAGGACCCCCACGTTCTGACACACGAAAGCAAAGCATGGTCTCTTGACAGGTTGGGAGACCAGTAACCTACATGGACTAAGAGAAAGGGATTTAACAGGTAAGACTAAAATCCTCTTTTCTCTGTCGTCCAGTACAGGTTACTGGTTACTTTGGGATGCCAAACCATTAAGTTCCCCAGGGTGGGAAGAAAGGCAAGGACCAGGCGCAGGCCTCCAAAGTCAGCAGACCACTAATGGACCTACAGATCATGAATAGCTCAACAATAGCAACAAAGTGTCAACGGATACCAAACAGGGGTAAAGCAAACCACATGAACTGTTACACAGCACGCTGAACTAGAGCCAACAGGGCTCAAAATTGAAAGAGTACTGAGAGACTAAAGAAATCCTAGACAAGCAAGGAAGAGTCCAGGATCTTCCTCCCAAAACAGGCATCAGCCAATGCCAGCACATCCACACGACTGTATTTAGAAAAAGTGTGCACAGACAACCAACTGGCCGCCTTGCACAACTGATCAGCTGAGGCCTGGTACTTGTAGGCCCAAGAAGCCCCAATAGACCTCGCAGAATGAGCCGTGACCCTGAAGGGAACAGGCTTCTTCCGAAGTTTGTAAGCCTTACGAATCGTGGACTTGATCCAAGAAGCAATGGTAATCCTGGCAGCAGGCTTCCCTGCCCTAGGACACTCAGGAATGACAAAGAGTGTCAGACTGCCTCAGGGACTCAGTGTGATGCCTGTAGACCTTGAGACAACGCACAACATCCAACAGATGAAGATCCCTCTCTTTGTCAGAAGTAGGGTTAGAACAGAAGAAAGGGACCACAATCTCCTGATTAATGTGGAACTCAGACACCACCTTCGGGAGAAACCCTTGTGCAGTGCGAAGCACCACCTTGTCCTTGTGGAAGACCAAAAAGGGTGGTCTACAAGACAGGGCATGCAGCTCCACAACTCTGAGAACAGAAACAATCGCCAGGAGAAAGGCTATCTTCGACGTCAGCATACACAGAGGAATGGTAGCCAAAGACTCAAACGAGGGCACTGAAGCACTCCCAAAACCAGGTTAAGATCCCACTGAGGAGCAGGGGACTTAAACACCAGACAGGTATGAGCAACAACCTGGAAGAAAACCTTGACATCAGGAATGATAGCAAGACGCCTCCTGAGAATCAGAGAGTGCAGAAGTCTGAACCTTTAGAGAACTCAGACAGACCCTTATCCACACCATCCGGGAGGAAGGAAAGAACAGTAGGAAGGTCAAAATCCTGAGACAAGTCTTTGTCAGCACACGAAGATAGAAAGGTAGACCATACATGATGGTAGGCCTTAGAGGAAACAGGCTTACAGGCACTAAGCATAGTAGCCACCACACCAGAAGAAAACTTCCTTCTTCAAAATTGAGGATTCAATCTCCATGCCGTCAAAGCAAGACGATGAACATCTTCCATCCAGAGGTAACCCTGTAGAAGATGGTCCAGATGTGGAGGAAGTCGAAGATGTTCCGCCACCGAGAGGTCCAAAAGCTCCGGAAACTAAGCTTGTCCAGGCCTGTACGGAACAATCAGAATGACTGGGCAGCGCTCAGGTCTCCGTTTCTGTAGCACCCTGTTCAATAGGGGAACGGGAGGAAAGATGTATGCCAGAGGAAATGTCCACTGGATCGACAAGGCATCCACTGCCAGAGCCAGGGGATCCGCCCAGCGAGAGCAGAACGTTGGTACCTTCCTGTTGTGCCTGGTTGCCATCAGGTCGATGCAAGGAAGACCCCACTGCTGGATGAGGAAGCTGAACACCTATGGATGTAGTTCCCACTCTCCGCTGTCCAATGCTGCCAGAATGTTGTCTACGCCGCAGATATGAACTGCGGAAATGGCAGGAACATACTCCTCTCCCCATGATAAAATAGCCTTGACCTCTAGCCAAGCTGCAAGACTTCTTGTGCCTCCTTGCTTGTTGATGTAGGCTACCGCTTTAGCTTTGTCAGACTGTACCCTGACCGGGCAATCCTCCAGTTGCAGTGTTCAGTGATGTACGGCATGAAATATCGTCCGAAGCTCCAAGACATTGATGGGGAGGAGAGATTCCTCCGGAGACCACTGGCCCTGAACACTCAAGTGCCCCAGCACCTCTCCCCATCCGGAGAGGCTGGCATCATTCGTCACTGTGGTCCAGAAGAGCACCAGGAAGGGTCTGCCTTTCAGGAGATTGTTCAGGTTGAGTCAACACAAGAGGCTCTGTTCCACGTGAAGAGGGAGAAATAAGGATCTCTCCAGGAGATCTGGTCAACCCCTGCATGCCAGGATTAGAAATCTCTAAAGTTCCCTGGTGTGAGCCATGGCAAACAGAACTGCTTCTATGGTGGAAATGAACTTCCCCACCAAGGATGACAACTTGGACCTTCAGTGCTATCTGATGAGCCACTTCGTCCGTGAGAAATACCATCCCTCTCTGAGTGTCGAAGAAGAGGCCCAGAAAGACCATCCTCTGGGAAGGAACGAGGTCTGTTGTCCAAATTGATGATCCACCCGTGATGGGAGAGAGCATGAATGCAGTCCTGCACCTGCTGAAGAAGGAGTTCTGGAGAAGAGGCCTTCAGAAGGAGGTCGACCATACATGGAGTCACCCTGATGCCATTCCAATGTAAGACGGAGATCAATGCTCCTAGGACTCTGTTGAAGGCTTTAAAGGGATAGTAATACTTTGTTTTAACTTTATTTTATTATGTAGGCATTAAAAAAACATGCAGAATGATATAAGTTATCTCTCAAACCTTTATGGTTTAATATATATTCACATGCAAAGTTTCCCCGCCCCTTTTACCTAGTGTAACCCATCTCTTCTCAGATGTGGAATGCAGTCCATAGACCAGACAGAAAACATAAGGAGACAATCTTCTTTATATGAAAACAATGAAAGCCCTGCGCCCCTTGACAAGTTTTTCAAGTTTTTCCCTTATCTTAATTGAAGATTGTCCTTCTCTGCAGTCTACCTGGGCACCTCCCTTCTGCTCTGGCTGAAAAGTGTTACATCAGTAAAAGGGGTGGGAGGGGGATAATTTGTCACTGAATTACTCTTGAACTACAACTCTGACAGAACTGAAATAACACTCTCCAAAGTCCAAACACTATGATGATTAATTAGAGCTGCTTTTATAAGGAAACATTACTATCCCTTTAAGGCCAATATTGTTGCTACTGTGGCAGAGCTGAGGCTCATTTTTCCCCTGCTTGGGTCAACAGAGCTATTGTGTCTGGTGATAAGAGCTCTCTGGCGCAATAAGCTCTGAAGTCTCTATAGGAGACATGCTTATTTGCTTGCTAACATCATGGAAGCTAATGCCTGCATTACTAAAGCCCTCTTTGATGCGGCTAGGTTCTCAAGCAAATCCTCAGCCTTCACTGTTGCTGCACCCCATGGCTCAAGATTTGGTCCTCGGACCAATCTTCAAAGAAGTCACTTGTGTCCTTGCAATTTCAAGGTAAGACCTTATTTGGGCCTTAAGCAGATCAACAGTGACAACGCTGTTGGAAAGAGTACTCTTTCGCTCCAAATGTCCACCAAACTATCCTTTCTTGCAAAAAGGATGCATGGGTTTCATTCCCCTATTCAACCCAGACCACAGATGGAGCAAATCCTTCAGGTCTCCCAAGCAGACACCCCCTCAAAGTCCAGACAGACTTGGAAGCATAAGAAAACATCTGCAAAGTTTAAGTCTGACAAGCCAACCTCCAGATAACTCATGGAGTCTTGGTCCATTGTGGCCTGTAAGGGATCGTCTTTGTCTTTTTCAGGATGACTGAGCATCCTCTTTAAGGGACCAGTGGATTTTACTAGTGGTATGAGAAGGGTACCGCACAGATCTCAAGTCCCTTCCTCCCTAGCACTTCTTTTTGTCAAAGGTTTGGTATGACCAACAACATGTGCTTTTCTTTACAGATGCTACTACACAAGCAATTCCTGGTACAAAGTCCCAGTCCAAGAGGGCTTTCAGGTTTTTATTTCAATCTTTTTGTGGTGCCAAAAAGACAGCAGCTGCTGGCCAAGATGGAAACTTTGAGTTTGTTCATCGCAGAGGTGTGGCCCAGAGAGTTTCTGGATATGCATCTGCATGACCCAATTCACATGGATTACAGTTTTTTGTGTTTTCTTCCGTATGCAGTCACTACCGGTTCAATGTATTGTCATTTGGCCCGACTTTGGAGCCCAGAATCTTCACAAAGATCATGGCAACCCAGATCACATACATCCATGCTCAAGGCATCTGACATCATATTTGGACGATCTGCTGACCGAAGCTCCTACAAAAGAAAGTCCTCTTCTATACCAACACAGGTCCTGGTCTTTCTGAGAATTACCTTTGACACTCTCCAGGGGAGGGTGTTTCTCACGAAGGAGAAGATCCAACTCCTGTCTCAGGATGTGTCACAGGCACTAGAATGGCCCTTCGGTAAAAGACTAGATGCAAGTCCTGGGTCATCGGGTGTCCGAGCGGAAAGCATTCCCCTATGTTCAGTTTCACATGAGTGATCATCAACAGGGCATCCTAAGGATGTGGTCCTGTGAGCAAGAATATTTCTCTTAGCAAATGACCCTCTCTCCACAAGTGAAGGAGGACCTCCACTGGTGACATGATCACCCTCACCTGATTCAGAGTTGCCCCTTCCTGATTCCAGAGTGGAATCTTGTGATGATGAATGTGAGCTTAAGAGGATGGGGTGCAACCCTAGCTTAACTGAGGTCCCAGGGCCAGTAGACAAGGGAGGAAAGTCTCCTGTCCACTAATGTTCTGGAACTCCATTCAGTTCACCTGTCTCGCCTACCCAGTTCCCAGGTACTCATCGGTGAGGTTCCAGTCAGACAGCTGCCAGAAAGGAATCTGTAGTGAGAAGGTTTGGAAAGAAGAGAAGTAACTCCTCCTTTGGGCAGAGGACCATGTGCTAGCCATCTCAAGTGTCCGCATTCCCAGGGAACTGCATTCAGAGGCGTTCAACCATGTAGTTCAATGATGGGGTATCCCAAATAAAGACTTGATATCATTCAGAAAGTCCACCAAAGGCCTCCTTCTGAGCCTCTGGCATAGTTTCCATTGCCAACACACACCAACGGGCAAGCGCAACACACTTAACCAGACTCACTAGATACCAGTAAAAATAATAATAGATGAATAAAAACAAATAGTTCTAAAATCTTAGAACTAAAGCAAATTAGGTACAATCACACCTGTTCGTAGTTAAATGGGATATACAGTCCACAGTCCAGGATGGAAGGATGAAAATGAAGTGATAAACTATGATATGAAATGGAAATGAAATGATGATGAATGATCACCTCAGTTCTGTTTATATGTACAGGGTATCCCGTGTAGCAACTCTTTTCAAATCTAACTCCATGCTTATATTTTTTTATATCATTTTTTTTTTATTTATTGATATTAGCAACTGTATATGATGAGCAGAGAAATAGTGGGACACAATGGTTACACTTACAGTTGAAGAATATTTTTTTTTACAATGTCTCTTACTATAGGTGTGCAACATTCGGTTACGAGCGGTTAAACCAACCAAGAGTTGAGAGAGCTGACCAATCAGATGTAAACACATCATTTAAATATTCAAGGTTAACGTAGCCAGCGTCCTATACTATAGCCTTTGAAAAAGTCTGCAGAACGCTGACAAAAAAGCGTTCGGCTGTGTAATTCAGTGAGCACTCATACAGTGCTGGTCCCAACCCTGGTTCCCCACTAGTATTCCCCATCCGTTTATAGTCTACACTGTCTCCCCTGCTTGCATCCCTACTGCCAAATATCTTATGAGGTCCAGAGTCATCCGTAATTAACGTTGTTGAATAGTGAAGAGAGATCACATTGTGGGACTGATGCGGAGTAAATTGAATGGACTGAGGAGGATAAAGCTGATTGGAGCAGAGACGTATGGAATAAGAGGAAGGCGGCATTCTTGAAGAATTGTTCCAGCCTACTGGGAGGAGCTGTCGCCTCCCCATGGTATTTGTAAGCTATATTGGACGACAGAGAAATATATATATATATATATATATATATATATATATATATATATATATATATATATATATATATATATATATATATATTTTTTTTTTTTTTTTTTTTTTTTTTTATTGTTTTGGGGGAAGAAGGGGTTCCTTTTCTTTCCCCTTTTCTTCTACTTTAGCTTAAGTAGAGATAAGGCTGTCGAATATGATGTACCTATTTCTAGGATTTGTAACTTGAAAAGTTAATTAAAAATATATATATACTGGCTAAAAAAACAAAAAACAAAAGCCTGGGATAAACATAAGTATATATTTTAAGAAGTATATAATACTGTATTTTAATTAGATTGAGACTAGATGGACCAGTTGGTTCATTTATGCTGTCAAAATTTGTTTCTAGGTATCTATATAGTTCTGCTCCAATATCAATTGTCAGAATTGAAAGTATGACATCACCTAAACTATAAATCTACTGGAATTTGGCCATCAAGCTTAATATAATGTATAGGTACATGCAAACTGAATGTCAAGGTCACAGGCCAATTTAACTTTTCTAGTGTAACAGGTTTACATATGGCCTAAAGTAAACATAAAGGGGACTCATTGTTTTTGTTCTGAAGCACAGAGAACATCTTAATCTGTTAGAGGCAAGAGAGAAGAAAATTATTGTTTCTCTGTGACAAAGAACATTTTTTTTTCTTAAAGACATGAGGGGTGCTGAGGGGTTATTCCATCAAAACTGCAACTTTTTCTTGTGGTCACAGAATGGCACTATTGCTATCTATGGATAATTTTAGTATAACATAGCACTTCAATCTTAATTCTGACCTCATTACAAGTTTGTGCTGTTGCAAACAGTTGGGTCAAAAAATTTGAGTTGTTCATGCAGCCACTGACACTAAATTACAGAACTTAACTATAATCCAATTACTCAGTGGTATAGATCTTTCAAGATCATTGTACGATTCAATAAGACATACTCTGACATTTGTTGGAGATGTAAGGTTCAGAAGGGTATGTTATACCACATTTGTTGGACCTTCTGGGATGTGGATCTAGATAACTTTGACAGAATTTTTCAAATTTCTGAACTGAGAGATCCGGTATACTGCTTATTTCTTGTTAAGAGTTCAGTTGCTCATACTATTCATAAAGATTCCAGGAAGTGTGTACTCATTCTACTGATGATAGCAAAATCTATAATACGCATGTACTGGTGTACTCTTTTCATAAGGACCTTTTCAGTAAGAAAGCAAAACCATCTAACACCTTTTTTCTTAATAAAAGTTAGGAATACTTTCTACAAAACAATCTATATTTATTCGCATATAAGGATGAGTGTGCTACAGACTGAATACAAACTAACATGGATAATCAACTTCATGAATGCCTGTCAACGAATTACAGAACATTTTCATTTCATTTTTTATTCCACCATTTATTTTAATATCACAGCACTCACATACATTTATTTTGTTTCAATTCCTTCAAGCGATTTTATTCTTTTTGTAACAATTTAATATTTCACTACATCACTTAGTTATCCACAGACCACTTAGTTAACACCATTGGTTCATCCAATCATTTAAGTATCAGTTTTTTATCAGTCTATTCATTATATCTCAGTATAGAGTTTTACACATATATCCTACACATTATCCCATTATTTAACACAGCACACAAACCTCACTCATATTTTTCAATCACAGTTTAATTCAGTTCAATTCATTTTTATTCCAGTTGTTTCCATTCTATCTTATTAACACACTATACACACTATTGTCATTCATCCACTCACTCATCGCAATCAATCAATTTCATTCTTATTCACTTCACTCTATTTATTTATTTATTATATTTTTGTCCATTATTATTACTATCCATTATTTTTTATTCAATTATCCTTTATTATTATTATTGTTTTGATTTATGGTTCTGTTGATGGTACGTCGGCTCTCTGTCATGATTTAAGCATGATCGAGTTCTGTTTGTGTATACTTTTCATCTAATCATGTTAATGTCATCAATCATGTGAGTGAATGAACAATTTGCCTCTATGTCCTTTAGGTTTATCAGTGTGATAACGTCAAACTGTTTTTCCAGGTGGTGCCCAATCGCAAGCATTCACGGGTAGATTGAGGTTTCATGCAGACGTCTTTCCTTACGATCTCTAGGTTGCGATCGGTCAGGTGATATCCGATCGTAACCATCTATTGGTAGATTTGAATACCTAAATCACGTGATTTCCCTGCAAGATTTACGTATATATACATGTTGTTTGAGTGGCGGCTCCTTATGTTGTTTTTTACTATTTTTGGCTCATTTAACTTTGATAAAGCGGCGTATTAGCCGCGAAACGCGTCAGTAATATTAGCCTATACTTCTAATTATTTTATTGTTTGTTACAATAAATTTTAAACGAAGTGGCCGCCTTGTTTCATCCATTAAGGATCTTTTTATTTGGATTTATCATCACATCATCAAAAGAAGACATTGGCAAATCTGCCATTGGAGACATAGTGTTATTGTCGAATGATATCGTGAGAAGAATTCAACTATACGTCAGACATCTGCTAACACATGCTCATATAGTCAGTTGACTTTTAATCAAGTCCTGACCACTTCAGAAGGTGAGTTGTTTTCTTTATATGTTATTGGATTATTAGTGTTACGTACTTCACCATTGGCGCCCCCGCTGTTTCTGTGTTATTCTTTCATACCATTTGCCGCTGAGAGAGAGCGTGTTTTTGGGGAGCTGCCTACACCACTACACCCAAAGATTTGTCATCCCACCGTGTCTGGAGACGGTTCTAATTTCTCCAGCAGCCCACTTTGGTCAACGTCGGCGTATGCCGTGGTTGACCGTAGAGATCTAGTGAGTGCGCACTACAAGGGTGAGGTGGTGGTCACAATTTACCCTTTTGATCTGCACAAGGAGCGCCCCTTGTTTCTCTTATCTCTCCCATTTCTACAGATTTCAGATAGATGTACCATGTAGTATAAGAGTTTTGTTTTACTTACATTCATATCACAGAAGGCCCCTAAGATATTGCTTTCTTGAGCAGAGATATCCTGAAAAGGCAAGAGAAAATATATGAAACGGTTAAACATTTAAAGTAACCAAGCGTTAAACTACCAAGGCAACAGCCCAAATATATTAGTATAATAAAATAACTATATAACTTAATGTATTATTAAAAAGATGTCCATAATCAAAAAGCATTAGCACTAAGAAGTATTATGTACAAGAATAACTAAAGTAGAAAGGTACAAAGGCAAGTTGGGAAAATACAGTCTAAATATTCAGTGTCCAAACCTGTTGCTCCCATGAGAATGCTAGTAGGATTTCTAGAAAACCACCTGCAACTAAACATAAGAAATAAACTGATTCTCACAAAACAGCCCATTAAAGTTTCATTGACTTCATCTTTAAAATGGTTTAAAGCAGGTACCTCGAATACCTAATTTGGTTTCCGGAATGATTTTCAGACTAGCAGGAAACATCAATTATAGACTGATCTATATGGGTTATTGATGCATCAAGAATAATGATCGGTGTATCTTAAATAATAATAATAATGGGGGGAAAACCAGTAACAAGCTATTAGAGTTCTACAGTTTTGTTCCAAGTAAAACCAGCATTCATAGTACAAGTGTATACAGGATCTGTTTCTAGACCAAAGAAATCATTTGCTAAAATGTAACTTTTAGACTTCTTTAAAAAAAAAAAAAAAAATTCTTTAAAATAACCCAAATAAAAATAAATATTCAAGTATGTAGATTACATTGTTTATTTGAGAGCGTTTTAATGTTTTATGTAACTAGATTGTGAACATGAATTTAGCAATCTATTTGTGCCAGTGTTGTCACTGAATAAGTCTGGTGCATTCTACTGAATTTTAGACTAACAGGATATAGAAAATTCTTAGGAAAGAGATATATTTTGTTATTATATCAGTTTTAGAGCTACCAAAACCAAAACCTGGGCCTTAGCCACCATCCACACCTTTAAAAACATAATGAGAATCCCTATCAAAAAATACAATCCAGAACACTGCTAAAAGACGAACTGTTAAAACTTTCTCATGGTTTATATGGAACACAGGAACCATGGTGTTGAGTCCCACCTCCAGGAGGGCTGGGCACCATAGAAAATACAGGGTCTTTGGGGAAGAGATTCCCTCCTCTTGCTCCAGCTCAACCCGCCACCCATCAGATTCATGTGTGACAATTACCATAGACAAACGAACCTAAATGGGTACAGAAGAGAAGAAAGCTCCCTAAGAGGACTCTTCCGCCCACGGAAAGAACTCAATTATATTTTTACTCAGGGTGGGAGCCCTGTGTTCCATATGGACTAGAGAGAAAAGGATTTAACAAGGAATTGAATCTAAAATAAGGTGTTAGTCTTACCTGTTAAATCCTTTTCTCTTATTCTATATAGCTTACAGGTACTGTGGGGAGGCGATAGCTCCTCCCAGTAGGCTGGAACAATTCTTCAAAAAAGTGCAGGGGTGGAGTCTCCCCCGCCTTCATATCAGGCTACATAGCCACTCCCATCTACAGATAGATTTGAGACAATAAACCTATCAAGTAGACAGCAAGAAGGAAAAGAGGAAACTCCTGTGAGTATGAACCCAACAGGACTCCCACATGTTCAGCCACAGGAGACCTAGCATGGTCTCCTTCACTAGGTGGGAGACCAGTAAGCTATATGGCCTAAGAGAAAAGGATTTAACAGGTAAGACTAAAATTCTATTTTCTCTGTCGTCCAATATAGCTTACAGGTACCATGGGGATGTATCAACATTAAGCTCCCATGGGTGGGAAGAGAAGGAAAGGACCAAGCACCGGCCCCCCATGATACCAGAGTTCCCTTGGACTAACCAGTACATGGAACAGCCCAAACTAAGGTAACTGTCAACAGACACTGAGAACCAATGCACACAGCACACAAGAACAAGTGTCAATTGGGCTTGACAGTTAAAGAGCTAAACGGCACAGGTATAATAATGTCCTAGACAGGCAATGCTGCCTCCAGGACCTTCCTGCCAAAGCTAGCTTCAGCCAAACCAGAACATCAACACAGTAGTGTTTGGGAAAGGTGTGTGCAGAAGACCAATTGGCTGCCTTGCACAGCTGATCAACAGAGACCTGATTCTTGTAGGCCCAGGAGGCCCCAACAGACCTGGTGTAGTGTGCTGTAATGCAGAAGGGAACAGGTTTCCCTCTGAGCTCATAATCCTTGTGAATGGTAGACTTAATCCAGGAAGCAATAGTCACCTTGGAAGCAGCCGAACCAGCCAAGGGACCTTCAGGGATGACGAATAAGGCATCAGTCGTGCGGACAAACTCAGTACGGGGCACTTAAGGCAGCGTACCACGTCCAACAAGTGGAGATCCCTCAGATTGTCAGATTTAGGGTCAGGACAAAAGGAAGGCACAAAAATCTCTGAACTGATGTGGAACTCAAAGACCACCTTAGGAAGAAATTCCTGCGAGGTATGGAGAACAGCCTTATCCTTGTGAAATACCAGGAAAGGGGGTCTGCAGGACAAGACACCCAATACCAAATTAATGTTTTAAATTAAGGGGAGTGGGAACATTAAGGGCAGGGAAAGCATGAGTGACATATTGGAAGAAGACTTTGACACCTGGCAAGAGAGAGCTGAGACCAAGACCTTTGTTCATGACATCCTACAAAAAAAAAAAGAGACAGGATAGCCAGGAAATCAGTCACCTGTGAGGATAGATCCATGTCCACACACTGATCATGGAAATGGACCAAACCCTATGGTAGGCCTTAGAGGAAACCAGTTTCCTAGCCTGGATCATAATGGAAACTACCTCAGAAGAATGGCCCTTCCTCCTTAATATGGAGGCTTCAACAACAATGCCATCAAAGCCTCCTTCCAAAAGTAACCTTGAAGGAGGAGATCTGGTCTGCGTGGCAGAGGAAATGGATCCTGAACAAACAATGCCACTGTCTGGTCCAATAGGGGGTGATCAGAATGACCGCCGCCCCGTCCATCCGAACATTCCTCAACACCCTGGGGTGAGAGGGAAGGGAAGAAAGAAGGTCAGATGAAAGCGACAAAGAATCAACAGAGCATCCACTGAGGACACCAGCGGATCTTTAGTGATTTCCCAGGAACAAATTAGGAGTCAGTACAGTATAGTAAAAAAGTCTTTATTGATAAACAATAAGGTAGCACACAGAAGTAAGGAAGCAGGAATAGCAGAGAGTCACTAACTCGCAACGCTACTATCAGAAATAGTAAGCTGCCAAGAAAGACTAGGCCAAAGCCACTGGTAGTCTCCTCAGGAACCAGGAACAGGAGCAGGAATGGAACAGGAACACAAAGTCTTGGTTCAGAACCACAGGAAAGATATCTGACTCATGCCTGCAGTCAGTAGGTAGAACTAGGGATCTCCCTAAAGATGATACGGTAAGGGAGAAGTACTGACTCAAGCCTGCAGTCAGTAAGGAGACGCCAGAGAGATCTTGACTCACACCTGCAGTCAGGGAGTAAGGGCTTAACCAGAGCCGCAGGTCTGCACCAGATTGGGTGTCTACTACACAATGGCAGCAAGTAACAGAATAGCCAGACAGAGCCACAGACAGATTGGACAGTCAGACAAGCCGGGTAATACACAAATCGGGTAGTCAACCAGAGCCACAGGTCTGCACCAGATTGGGTGTCTACTATATACAAGGAGTGGGCAGGAGAATAGTCAGACAGAGCCAAAGGTCAATACCAGAGTGGATAGTCAGACAAGCCGGGTCATACACAGAGCCCAAACTAAACAGAACTGTTTGTACAACAATGCAAGGGCAACTGAGTCAGGACTCAGACTGTCCTTTAAACCCCTCCTCAGGAAGTAGGTAGGAGGAGCAGGCTCAGAGGAAGGAAGTAGGTAGGAAGAGACTACAGGAAGCATGGCATAAAACAGAGGTCTGTTTCACTCTGAAGCCTCGCACCTGCAGATGTCGCGTGGAATGACGCAGAGAGTTGCAGAAGCAGCAGCTCTAGAACCAAGGTAAGCTGTGACAGGATCCCACCAGTGAGAGCAAAAGATGTGAACCTTCCAGTTGTCCCTGGTGACCATCAGGTCTATCCAAGAGAGACCACATTTCTGCACCAACAGGTCAAAAACCTCCGGATGGAGCTCCCACTCGCCTAAGTACACTGTTTGGCAACTGTGAAAGTCTGCCAAGACATTTTTGATGCCTGTGGAATGTGCACGGCGGAGATGGCAGGAATATGTTCCTCTGCCCAGTCCAAAATAGCCCTGACCTCTGAACCAAGCAGAAGCCCTTCTTGTGCCTCCTTGCTTGTTGATGTAGGCCACGGCTGTAGCACTGTCTGACTGGACGTGGACTGGACAATCCTTCAGATGGGAGGACTGGTACACCAAGGCATGGAGAATCTCTGAGCTCCAGAATGTTGATGGGTAGGAGGGTTTCCTTTGCTGACTAGCAACCCTGAAACCCTAGGTGACCCAGGACGGTTCCCCAGCCATAAAGGCTGGCGTCCATAGTCACTGTGGTCCAGTACTGGACAACAAAGAATTTCCCTTTCTACAGTTGGAGCAGTCCAACCACCAGAGAAAGTGCGGTCTCATTTCCGGGGGAAGAGAGACTAGATGATCCAAAAGATCCGGATTCCCCTGGAAGCCCGGACAGTGAACCTCTGAAGCTCCCTGGTGTAAGTCATGGTGGATATCATCTTGCCCACAAAGGAAGAGAACTTGTGTACCGGGGCTGAAGTCCACTGCAGCACACGGGACACCTTGGAAAGATCTGCTGAACAGAATCCTCTGTCAAATAGACCACGCCCTGACGGCTGTCGAATTGGAGAGTGAGGAAAACCAGGTCCTGAGAAGGAATTGGGGCCGATTTGTCCATGTTCAGAATTCAGCTGTGTTGGAGGAAGAGCTGAGCACAGTCCTGAACCTGACGGTCCATGAGATTCCTGGACGGGGCCTTCAGCAGAAGGCCATCCATGTAGGGAATCACCTGAATCACTGTAGTGTGCAGGAAGGCAATCAATGCCCCTAAGACAAGTGCAAACACCTGAGAAGTGGTGGTAAGCCCAAAGGGCAGAGAGGTGAACTGGAAGTGCCCCAAGGCGCAAACTAATCTGAAATACTTCCAACTCTCAGGATGAATTGGAATGTGCAGGTATACATCCTGCAAACCCAGAGAGGCAGGAAATTCCCCTGGACATATCGCTGCAAAGACAGAGTGTAAAGACACCATCTTGTAGTGAGTACGGAACACAAATGAATTGAAATCCTTGAGGTCCAGGATAGAACGACTGCCGCCATCCTTCTAGTAAACAGTGAGGTTGGAATACAACCTAAACCTCACTCTGCCTGAGGTACCAGAGCCAGGACTCCCTTGTCCTACCCACTGATCCGCAACAGAGCCTTCCCAAGTGCTTGAAAAACATGTTGCAGGCGACCACCCACAGGGATTCACAAGTCATGCAGAAGGAGGTTTGGAGGAGGTGTGTTTAGACCTCTACTGCTGTCTGGGCTTGGGGTTGGAGTGTGGGGTGATGGCCTGAAACCCAACTTGATTCAGCTTTTCAATTTCACCTTGGCGGGGACCAAAAGGCGATGCATCCTCGTCTGAGGATTGCGTTTGGGGACCTGTGGCAATAAGGCCCTATTACCCCCAGTGGGCTCACTGGTAATGTTCTTCAGTTTGGACCCAAAGAGTTGAACCCTGAAAAGGAAGAGAAATCAGTGACTTCTTAGATGTGAGGTCAGCAAACCAAATCTTAAAACCACAATATGCGTCTAGCAGCAACAGAGAAGGCAGAAGCCTTAGCCTCTAGCCTGACAGCATCAAACAGGGCATCAGTAGAATAGTACTAAGCCTCAGACATGTTGTCCAAAAAAGGTAGAATGTACTCCTTAGGGGCACCATTGCAGACAGTATCAGTCAGCTGTTCAATCCAAATAGCAATGGCTCTTTTGACCTAATCAGAAGCTAAGGTAGGTCTCAAGGACGCAGCAAAGGCAGACTTCAGGATAGCCTCTTATCTGTTAGATCCTTAAGCGAAAGAGGCATCGCCAGAGGCAAAGCACTGGATCCAGAGGATCTGGAAATTGGGTGGGGGGGGGTCAACCTGAGGAGGGTTAGCCCGCTGAGCCAAGGCTACGTCAGAAAAGGGGTACAGCTTAGAGAATATCTTGGACAGAGAAAGACACTTGTCTGGAGTCTTCCACTCATCCAGGATAATCTGACCTAGAGTGAACTTCTTGCGTCTTTGAAAGACGTGAGAAGTGGACAAACTCTACAGGATTAGCTGGAATGTGTAGGGTGGTCAAAACCTCCTTAATGAGACCCTTAGCAGAGGGTTCAGGGTCAGCCTCAAAACGGTTAAGCCCATAACCAGTGAAACTAGCAGGGAAGGGGTTAACTACCAGAAAACGGTCAAATCAGCTCCAATAACTTCAGGATCAAAAAGAGTAAAACCCAACATGAGTGCTGAAGTTATGCAGAACTTCTAAAAGACCCCTGTGCAGAGGGGAACAGTGGGACAATGGACCATGACACTCAAATGGTTTCTCACCATTTTGCAGGTCTTCTTAACTTCAGATTACTATTGGGAAGGAACAAACCTCAAAGAGACTCCTTCAGGAGAGAGAGAGACATGAGCTGCATGATTCTCTCCCAGGGCTGCAAGGGTCCACAAACAGCGCCTGATAATTCGGCAATCCTCCAGGGTAAGCCAGTAATGGTAATCCCCCTAATAGGGGAATTTTGCCCCCCCCATATTTAATAAAAAATAATAAAAAGAACTAAAAACTAAGCAGAACTGTTCTCAGCCTAAATACTAGATTATGGAACAAATCTATCTGGAGAGGGGAGTGGCTAGGTTGCCTGATATGGAGAAGGGGAGGCTCCACCACTGCACTTCTTTGAAGAATTGTTCCAGCCTACTGAGTGGAGCTGTCGCCTCCCCATGGTACCTGTAAGCTATACTGGACATCAGAGAAGATCCTTTTTTCTCTTATATCCAATATGGAACAGAGGAACCATGGACATATACCAAAACATCCCTAAGATTCTGGGTACGGAAAAAAAAGAGATAAAAACTGACACTTTCCCCATCATACCAGTGCTCCCCAGAACCAAACTGTATCTGTACAACTATAGGTGTTAACAGACACAAAGCTAGCACAGCAAACTAAAACAGAGCCGACAGACTCAAACTACTGGAAGACAACTGACCAGTATTAAGAAAAGGAAAAATATGATCATCAGATGGGCAGATCCACCTGAAGGACCTTCCTGCCTCAGATGGCCTCAGCTGAGACCTGGAGATTCACACAGCAGTGTTTAGAGAATGTTTACAAGGAGGGACCATGTTGCAGCTTTCGCATAGCTGTTCAGCTGCAGCCTGGGTTCTTGTAGGCTCAGGAAGATTTTGTAATGTGCGCTGTGATCTTGAAAGGAACAGGTTTCTTCCTGATCACATATGTCTGACGTATGGTAGTCTTGGTCCAGGAGGCAACATTAGCCTGAGATGAAGCTTGACCTGCCCTAGGGCCCTCAGGGATGAAAACAAAAATAAGTTTGTCTTGTGGAAAGCCTGAGTTCAATGCACATAGTACTTAATATGAAGATCCTTCAAGTGGATGAAGTATCAGCACAAAAGGAAGGCATAACCTCCTGACTGATGTGAAAGTAAGAGTCAACTTTGGGCAGGAACTCCAGCGAGGTACGAAGTACTGCCTTGTTCTGGTGAAACACCAGGAACGAAGGTTTGCAAGACAGAGAATGCCAACCTTCCAACAGAGACAACCGCCAATAGGAAAAGTCATCTTCAGTGTCAGCTGTAACAAAGCAATCAACACCAGAGGCTCAAAAGGAGGCCACTGAATGACACCTAAGAGGAAATTGAAATCCCATGGTGGGGTCCAAACAGGAACAAAAGGAATGGGTCACCCCCCTGAAGAATGGCCCACAACGAATTCCGCCCATATATAAAAATGTATCGTCGGTATATAGACGATTTGTTGTTCATCTGGCAGAGGGGATTTTTTGAACAGAAATGACTGTCAGCTTGAGTTTACAGCCAAATTCCAGAGAATGGAGATTGCTTTTTTGGACTTATGTCTGGGTTTTGATGAGGGTAGAATAAAGTCTACATTATATAGAAAACCCTGTACGGGTAATTCTTTGCTCCATGCGAAATCTTGTCATCCCAGGCATATTATTAAGGCCATACCTGTTGGGCAGTTTCTCCGAATACGCAGGGACTGCTCAACAGATGAGGAATTTGAACTCCATTCATTGGATTTAAGCCAGCGTTTATTGCAGAGAGGGTATCCTCAAGGTTTAATACAGGGAGCCTATTATCGGGCCAGGATAAGTGATAGAGCTTCTTTATTGCGTAAAAAGAAAAATAGGCAGGAAATAGGGTCACGTTTGTTTTTTGTGACGAGTTATAGTTCACAATTCAATGTAATAAAAAAATATCATTAAGAAACATATGCCAGTTTTGAAAAATGATCCATCATTGAAAATGTTATTAGATGGAGGCTGCAACTTTGTTGCAGGAGAGCTCCAACTTTAGGTGATCGGTTGGCACCAAGTTTATACAGGAGTAAGGCTACTCCAGATCCTACTTGGCTTACCACGGTTGGCATGTATGGATGTGGGGCCAGGATATGTCTGGTATGTACTTATGTTTTGGAAGGTAAGACAATAACAGCAGGTATTACCAATAAGATCTTTTACATTCGTCAATATATTAATTGTCATACTACACATACTGTTTATGTTATCTCCTGTAAAGGGTGTAACAGGCAGTATGTTGGACGTACTATTAGACCCCTTAAAGAGAGAATAAGGGAGCATCTTTTAAGCATAAAAAAATTTGATTTAACGAAACCAGTGGCCCGTCACTTTAGGGACTGTGTAGGAGCCGATCTTTCAACCTTTTGCTTTCAGGGAATAGAGAGAGTTTTTCTGAAGGAGAAAGGGGGTGATATTGAAGCCCTGTTGAATAGAGCTGAAGTTAAATGGATAATCAATTTGAATACGAGAGTCCCGTTTGGGTTGAATTCTACTCATGATGTGTCTCTTTATATTCATAACAATTAAAACAAAGGAAATTCACAGCATATGTGGTGTAGTTTAATAGTACATTAATATGAGTCTGTGTGTATTTCTGTTCCTCAGGATCCTGATGATTATTATTATTATTTTTCCTTTTGACATGGGATAATTTTTTATGTGCGTTTTGTTTTTTTGGTCACTCTTAGTAATTAATATATTCATTTTTAGAATGAATGTTTTATTAATATATAAGGTTGCTGATGGGCCATATAAGGGATTTTTTTGTTTAATTTTGATATTTAAACAAGTATTTGTTAAGTATATGTGATTCTTTACATATATTTTGAATTTCACAGTATAGGTGAATTATTTTCTGATTTTTGGGACCATTTATTCCCCATATTAAGGGTGAGGATATAAATGATCTTATTTTTATTAGGTCCTTATTATTTATTCACGATATAATCTTATATATTTGATTACATTGTTGAAAGTCATTTTCATCACAAGCTTATTCGTACAATATTATGTCCCTTTTGAGGTTAGGGGCATAGTTTGTATTATATTCACGATATCACTCACCATTAAATTAATAGGTCAAGGGGTTAAACTTGCTTTAGGAGATAGCATTGATTTCCACTTTATCTTTTAGGTGATTATGGGGTTTAAATTAGTTTCTATTGAAGATGTAACAATTACTCATTCACCCATTTTGGATCCAGTTTTTTGATTGGACTATTTGAATTTTAATTTAGCTGGGTGATTGGTTAACTGAGTGAATGTGTTTTTGTTGTAAGCTAGGTGTTTGTGTATATAAGATGTCAGGACACGAGGTTCAAATAGCCTAAGATTAAGTGATATATTCACGAAACGCATTAGGCGCTTCATTTCCTTGCACATTTACTATTTGTAGTCCATCAACAACCCGTTGATTTATGGAATGATGTTCTTAACATGGAAGAATAAAATTGTGTTTTATTGAATACGGGTTGAATTTTTTCGCTGGGGAAGCATGGCGGTTCCGTTGTAGCACCTCCTCCTGTGTCTTCTCGTTCTGCAAAACGGCAATGTGTCTCTAAAAAAGAACAGAGAGCTGATATCTGTACCTTGAGGGAAAGCAAACTAAGACCCTTGTTGACTGTGTCCTGAACTAAGAATAGTACCATAGGAAGATCAAATGTCTGAGCACACATTCTTGTCAGCACACCTGTGGTGAAAAACGGGCCAGATCCTATGGTATGCCTTAGATGAAAAAGGCTTCCCCATGAATACCTGTTACAAGGAATGATAAGGAAGAAAATTTGCAACCAACTTTTTGTGACTCTTTACATTTTCAGAGGAATAATTTTGATTCTGAAGCCTTAGACCTTAAGTATCTGCAGCACAACACAAATAAGACCCTCAGAGGAAGAATCAGGGTCTTCCACAAATGAATCCCCAAAAGACGACAAACACAGGTGGTACACATTGATTTCCCCTTCCTCAGCAGAGTCATCCCCAGCAATGGAGGGACCACCCTCTAAGACTGCTAAAACGCCTTACGCAGGGCCCATGATGACCTTGAGACTAAGAGTCTAAGACCTCCTTGATTAGCTAAAGGGATAGAATCATTGAGGAAATTAAGGCCTTAAACCATCCAGCTTCTGTTCAACAGATGAGGGCCCTGGAGGTTGTGTGGAGGCCGCAGAACAAGGAAGGCATACAATACCAGGCATTAAGGGGACTCCCAAAACCTTAGCAGTCTTGGTCTTACCCTCATCTCCTTTATGCTCTGACATAGTGAAGAGACCTGCTCAAGCAAAGAAAAAAGCAAAAGTAGAAAAAGTAGGATAAAAGGACCTGTAAAGCTTTAAAGTACTTATCTTACAGTAAAGTGTTAATATGGCAAGCAAAGCTCACCAGGTAGTATCCAAAAAAAGAAGAATATCAGCATGGGACCACCTCTTCCCATGCTCAAAAGAGGTCCCCCAGATAAGGGGGGGGGTTAACCGGGCCAAAACTAGAAGCACCAACAGCCCCTTAGAACACATTTGTAGTTAATTTGCTATATGTCCAAAGACCATATGGACTCCGATCATGCCTGTTCTTAAGAGTACTGAAAAAAAAAACAGTATGTAACAGAAAAAAAAAAAAAGTTTGAAATGCTAGAAAAATCACTGCCACAAGAGGACTATACTTAAAAAAAGAGATTATGAACAAAAATAAACTATACATGCAGAAGTAAAAGGCAAGGAATGCCTTGCCAGAAAGTATGTGAAAGGGTTAAATGGAACACAAAAGCTCTCTCTCTGTAGCAACACAGGAACAGAAGTAAACAGAAACATAGTGATATACCCTTTCCCTCCAAAAGTATATAGTGCTAGTCAAGCTCAAACACCACAGAGAAAAGAAATGCGGATGCCAGACGGTCAGTGACATACTCACAGGACCTCTGCATTCTGAAAGAAAGAAGTTATCCGCTTCAGTCTCCTACATACCAAGCAAGTAACTGCTCAGAGAAAGCCTAGAGAAGAAGGATGATCATGAAAGAGAGGGTCCCTGAAGTCTGTGCTCTGGTACAAATCCACAACAGAGGACAGAGGCAGGAGCCCACCTAATGGGGGATTACACGGACTCATCTGAACAGAATAAAACAAAACAGAAGGCAAACTAAGAGAATCTTTGCCCTGCCTCCTCTCCTACAGGTGGTCACTTTTAAAATATGTGCATGTCTGGAGGGCATAAAGTGGATAAGGAGGAAGTCTATGCATCTGAGAGCCTTTTTAGTCAGCTGCCCTGCCTGAATGCGGGAGGATACTTCCCCTTTGATTTCATAGGACATAAGATAAGAAAGGATTTTTGTGTTCTTACCTATTAAAACCTTTTCTAAGTCCATATGGAACACAGGAACCATGGTGTCAAGTTCCTCCTCCAAGTGGGTAGTGAACATCCCAAAAGACAGAGTCTTTGGGGTGGAGACTTCCTCCTCTTCCTACAGCTCACTCCCCCTTCCCCAGCTTACTTCCACAATTCATGTGACAATACAAACAGCAAAGGCCTAAGAGGACTCTTCTGCCCGTGGAAGGAACACTTATGGTTTTTCTCTGGGAGTCCTGTGTTCCATATGAATTAAAGAGAAAAGAATTTAACAGGTAAAATTCTATATATTTTTTTTTAAACATCCAATATAGAACACAGGAACCTTGGAGATATACAAAGGCATCCCTGAGATCCCAGTGACTGAAAAAAACTCACACTTCCCCATGATACAAGTGTACCCTAGGACTAAACTGGATCTGTATAACAATAGGTGTTAACAGACATTGAACTAGCACAGCACACCAATCAAAAGCCATCAGGGCTCAAACTACTGAACAGCAAACGGACAGTAGAGAAAAGAAAGAGAGTGGTCCTCACACGGGCAAAATTGCTTGAAGAAACATCCGGAAAACACCGGCTTCAGCCAATTCCAAGACATTGACAGGGTAGTGTTTGGTGAACGTGGGCAAGGAGGACAATGCTGCAGCCTTGCACAGCTGTTCAGCCGAGGCCTGGTTCTTGTAGGAACAGAAAGCACCCAAAGATCTGGTGGAATGTGCTGTGATCTTGAAGGGAACAAGCTTCTTCCTAATCACATAGGACTGTTGTATAGCAGCCTTCAACCAAGAGGCGATGGTAACCTTGGATGCAGCTTGACCTGCACTAAGACCCTCAGGGATGACAAAGTCAGCCTTGAGGAAGGGCTGAGTGCAATGCACACAATACAGTAAACAACGTTCAGCAGATGGAGATCCCTTTCACATGTGGATAACTGGTTAGGACAAAAGGAAGGCACAACATTTTCCTGATTAACGTGAAAATCTGAGACCACATTAGGAGAGGTACAAAATACGCCTTATTTTGGTGAAAAATCAGGAATGGAGGTTTGCAAGACAGAACTTGCAACTCAGCCACCCTCCAGACAGAGGCAGCTGCCAGGAGAAAGGCCATCTTCAACAACACCTGACACAAGAAGATGGAAGATAGAGGCTCAAAATGGGGCCCCTGAAGGACGCCTAAGAACAAATTGAAATCCCTCAGAGATATAGGGTCCTGAAAAGAAGGAAAGGCGTGAGCGTCCATTGTGAAGGTGAAAAGGTCCCTTGTCTGAGAATGTACAGAATGTAGACATCTTCCTGTTCTCCCTGGTAGACATCAGGCCTATTGCTGAGACCCCCAGAGTTGAACAATCAGGCACAATACTTACGGATGAAGCTCCCAGTTATCCGGACGTACATTTTGAAGACTGAGAAAGTCTGTCAGCATGTCTTCCACTCCTGGAATATGCATGGCTGAGATGTCAGGAACGTGTACTTCTGTCCATCTGAGGAGATCCCTCACTTCTCTCAACGATATCTTGCTGCAGGTTCCCCCCTTGATGGTTTATGTACGCCAATGCCAGAGAGTTGTACGATTGAACCCTGTGGGCACCTGGGACCAATGGAAAAGGGCCACACAAACACTCCGAGTTCCAGGTTGTTGATAGACAGACTCTCCTCCCCCCAACCACCTGCACCAGGGCTCCCAGGTTCGCACCCCAGCCATTCAGACTGGTGCCTGTCATCACCAGGTTTCACTCTGGAATCACAAAGGACATCTGTTGAGTCAGGTGTGGACGATGAAGCCACCACTGAAGATCCTTCCGGGACTCCGAATACAGGGTCATCTGATGGGTGAGATGCACTGGGTTCCTGGACCACGTCTTGAGGATGTCCTTCTGAACATCCCTCGTGTGGAACTGGAAGAAGCGGACTGCCTCCACAGCAGAGACAAACTGACTCAGGACTCTGAAGTAGTCTCTGATTGTGGCCGATAGCCACTCCAGTGCCTGTGAAACAGGAGCTGGATCTTCTCCTCAATGGAAAACACCTTCCCCTTATGGCCGGAAACACCAGAACCTGTGAAGGAATAGGAGAGGACTTCTTGAGGCAGAAAATCCAGCAGTGATGCACCAGAATGTGGGTGCATTCTTGGATATGGAGAGCCAAGAGGTTTTCTGAAGGCACCTTGATCAACAGATCATTCAAATATGATGTTAGAGAAATATCTTGGACATGGATGTATGTGGCCAGGGCAGCATTATCTTGGTGAAGTCATATAAGCAGTCCGGATGGATCGGGACATGCAGAAATGCATACTGGAGATCAAGAGAGGCTAGAAACTCCTCCAGGGCACATTGCTGCGATGACATAATGCAATTATTCCATCTTGAAGCAGGTAGCAACCATGTATCAGTGGAGACATTTCAGGTCCAGAATAGGACAACAGTGGCAAACCTTTTTGGGTACCACAAAATTGGTTGGAATAGAAATCTGAAAAGCGATCATTGAATGGGAATAGCACCATAACCTGTTTTTCCAGAAGAGTGGAGACTGCTTCTTAGAAGAGACTTTTCTGGATTCCGAGGAAACTTTGAAGGGATTTGATATCTAGCTGTACCCTTCTGATACCACTCTGCAAAGACCAGTGATCTATTACGGAGGATGCCCAGGCATCTTGAGAAAGCCAGGGATGATCCAGTACAGACGGTGATGCACCAGGATTCCACTAGTCATGCGGAGGTCGGCTTGTCAGATTTATACCTTGCATATAATCGCTTGTGCTGCCAAGGCTGTCTGGGCTTTGTGTCGAGGAGTGGTTGGGAGACTTGAGGGGTGTCCATCCTCTGTTCCTCAGATAGTGCGTCCTCTGATCCTCGGATTGAAGGGCAGGCAAACTGACAAAATCCATCCATCTTGCTTGCTAGAAAGGACCTATTAGTTAAAATCTGGGACAACAAGCTGCTCTTTCCACCAGTAGTATCTACTTCAGGTCAGGCCCGAATAGGGCCTTGCCCTGAAAAGACAAGGACATCTGTGACTTCTTAGAAGATTGGTCTGCAAAACCAATCTTGTGCCACAAGGGGAGGTGCATGGAAACGGAAAATGCTGTGGATTTCCCTGAAAATCTGGTCGCATTTAGAAAGCCTTAATGTAAGCATTAGCTTCTATGACGTTGGACACCAAAAATAGCATTTCCTCCCTAGGGACATAAGAACGCATAGCTTCAGCAATGATGACCCAGGCAGAGGGGAAAATAGGCCACGGCGCATATGGGAGATCTGTGACTACAGTGCTCACTGGATTCAAGCTGGGAAATCAGTGAAAGTCTCTCATATACACTTTGATTCCTGGCCTGATTCCAGCGCACACTAGTAGTCTGTGTCTACCAGCTTGCAGTGGAACCAGGCTGGAATTCTGGATAGAGGAATGTGATTGCTAGTGGGCTTTGGAACTAGGCGGGGGGGGGTACAATACCTAGGGGGGGATAAGAGACAGTATGCATGCCACTTGGGTGTCCCTGAATTGCAAAGCAATGCACTTACCCCCCCCCCAGCACACACATGGTTAATTTTGATCCACATTTTCTATTCAGACCTCATGGGGGGGGGGGGGGCATAAAAACCTCTTCTGATGCCACCCAGCGTGGTCTGAATGAAAAAATAATCCAGTGTGTGCCATATTGCTGTCCAACCCATTGCAAAGCAATGTGTTGGACCCTTTGTGGCACATACAGGGTTATTTATGTCACTTTGTTTCTTATTTAGACCACACCCAACGTGGTATGAATGAAAAACAAAAAAGTAAAAAAAAAAAAATAATCCTGTGAGTGCCACGGGGGTGCCCAACTCTCCTGATGCCCCTCTGCAAGGATATCTGCATACAGAAATACATAAATCCTGTCTATATTACAGAGGTATTAAACGCATTGCTAATCCAGGTGGAACACACAGGATTATTATTTTTTTTTTAATATATATTTACTCATTCAGACCTCGTTGGGAAGGGGGTGGGAATCAGGGCCTCTCCAGCTATTGATCTCTTAATCATGGAAACATAGGAGAGCAACATGCTCTAATGCTTCACTCGTACCCAAACCAATAGGAGTGGGCGTGATTAGGGAAAGCCATCTGAGTTCACTGGTGATCATGTCACTGGTGACGTGAGGAGGCTTTGCCAGGAACCCACCCACTCCTACAACTAAGTCACTTAGCACTGAAGGACAGCACTTTGCTCTCCTGTGTCGCCAAAAGAGTGAAGCGAGAGGGAGAGCTAGCCCAGCCACGTGTGGGTCACGGATTTGGCCATGCAGGCACATATGGACAGGCATATGTTCTACACATGGCTGGCACTTTGAGGATTAAACAGCAACAGAATGCATGAGATTACAACAGTAACAAATACAATGGGCCTCTCTTCACTCCATCACTCATTATACAAACGAAATTCAGGAAGTAGACATACCTCTATCGTGGGATGAGTGTTATGCTTATAAGCTGTGTACAGAGGGAACTGAATCTGAAAGATTTTTGCCACACACAACAAAAGTTTTTCTTTATCGTCAGTACTCCATAAATTAAACATGTCAGTGCTTTTTAACGACTCTTCTTCTGTCAGGTTACAAGTCCTCAAGCTTTCTAGCTTCTTTTCCGGGGTCTTGCATTGTTCTGTGTGTCCTCCTTTTCCTTCCTCCTCCTCCTCTTCCCCCTCTTGAGGTTCCTTCTCCACATTTAGCAGCTCCACAGATGGGTTATTTTCATCCTGCCAGTTTGAATCGGGGCTAGTAGTGCAAATTTTCAAAAGCTGGTCCCGAAGGGTTTGTACTTGGCCAATCACTAGGTTAATAAGTGCACACACCACCTGGTTAAATATCTCCAAATGCTTATACTCCTTAAAGCAGCACAGACATTGCCTGGGGGAAGAGATAAAATGACAAATTGGTATATTATATTAGGCTATACAAATAGACAGCATTATTTTGAATTATTAAGGGCTAGATTACATAGCAGGTGATAAATGTAACATAGTAAATTAGTTTGAATAAAGACACAAGTCCATCAAGTTCAACCTTTGCCTCTTACCCCATTGACATGATAACTGTATAGCTTTCCTGTTACCAAATAAGTTAGTTTTTATCAGACCTTCCTGATTTGCCTACTAATATACAGCATAACTCTGTATATGTTCCCTGTTGAAAGAAATGTATCTAATCTTCTCTTAAATCTATCCATTGTATCTACCATAACCACTTCCTTGGGCAAGGAATTTCACAATTCACTGTTAAAAAACAAAACAAAACATTCCTCTGCTGAAGTCTAAACCTCCTTTCCTCTAATCTCCCCTAATGTCCCCTGGTCACCTGATCTGGTCTTGGAATGAATAGCTCACAAAAGAGATCCTTGTATTGACCTCTCATATACTTGTATAATGTGATAAGATCTCATCTTAGTCGTTTTTTTTAAATAAACCAAGTTTGTCTAGTCTTTCCTCATACGTCAAGTCCTCCATTCCCTTAATTAATTTTGTTGCTCTTCATGTACCCTCTCTAGTTCTAGTATATCCTTTTTTAGAACTGTTGCCCAAAACTGTACTGCATATTCGAGATGAGGTCTTACCAACGATTTGTACAATGGCAAAATTATGTTATCCACTCTTGCTTCAATACCCCTTTTTATGCAAAACAGGATTTTGTTTGCTTTTCCTACTGCTATTTGACACTGGTCACTATTTCCAAGTTTGTAGTTTCCAAGGATACCCAGGTCTTTCTTTTGCAACGAGTCCCCTAAAATGATTCCATTAAGTTCATAAGTAGCCTTGGGTATCATTGGTTTTCGATCACAGATTCCTATTGAAGTCTACAATTAAATCTGTAGCTAAAACCAGAGATAACATCATCACCTACAATGGAGCCTACGTCAGCACAAACTCCATACCTACCTAGCAAGATAAGTAATAAGTTAAATCCCAATGTGTTACAAAAGAGTATTATGGGAAAACCATTTTCTAAAAATGTTTTACATTTATCAAGGTGCCATGTATTACCAATAAGCTCCTAAATGTACCTTACCAAGATACCTAACAAATCTGAAACTCAAAGGATTAATTTACGCTACTCATTCCCACGCTGAGGAAGTTACAGTATTTAGACACCCATCTGCATCTTGGATAAAGCAGCAGGCATGCACCAAGCACCATCCAACTAATAATGCATGTTTATCTTCTGATTTTTGTCTCCCTCCAATTGCTCAACAGTGTGATCTTCCCTCACTACAATTCTGCAGAGTACCATCGTTTGAAAGATAAGAAGCCTATAGTGTTTGGTTAATAACGATTTAGTTGTTTCAGCTCCAAAAAGGTGTGCAACACATTGCATCACACTGTTTTACACAACTCCCCATCAGTGTGAAAGTGTGCACGCAACAGCTTGCGAGAGCAAGTGCACGTGTAAGTGTGAAGGTGTGTGAGAGAGAGCGTGTGACCTTGTGTGTTTTGTGTGTATTGCATATAGTGTTTTGCATATAGTGCACTGCATATAGCATATTGCCTAATAGCACTGTGTACATTGCGATTTGCCTGCCGAGTATAGCGGTTTTCCTACTACATTTAGAGTTTGGCTACAACGTCTTGTATACGGCGGTAGGCGTACTGCTTAGAGAGTTTAGTGTATTGCATTTGACATACATCGCTTTGCATATAGCTTTTGGTGTATTGCTTATAGCTTACAATGTATAGCATTTGTCTAATTGTGTGTGGCATACTGCATATGGCATTTGGTGAATTGCATATAGCATATAGAGTATAGCGTTTCATAAATGGCTAATAGCATTTGGCATATAGCTTTGGCATACAGTGTTTACCAAATGGTGTATAGCATTTGGCGAATTGCACATAGATTGCATATAGCATTTGGCAAATTGCTTATAGTGTTTGACGAACTGCATACAGCACTTTACGAATTGCGTATAGTGTTTGATGAATTGCTAATACCATTTTGTAGTACAGTGTTTGGCATATAGGATTTGGCGACTTGCATGTAGCATATCGCGTTTGGCGAATTGTGTATAGCTGTTGGTATATTGCATATTGCTTTTGGTATATAGTTCTTTGCAAATTGCGTATAGAGCTTGGCATATAGCATTTGGTGAATTGCGAGTGGCGTATTGCATTTGGTGAACTGCGTATAGCATTTGGCATATAGCATTTGGCGAATTGCATTTGGAGTATAGTGTTTGGCAAATTGTTTGGCGTAAACGTGAATTCCGTAAAGCGTTTGGTGAATTGCATACAGCGTTTGGTGTATAGCTTTTGCCAAACCACGCGTGGAGTATTGTGTTTGGCGTTCACGTACTGCGTTTGGTGAACTGTGTATAGCATTTGGCATATAGCATTCTGCTAATTAAGTGTGGTGAATTACATATAGCATTTGGCGTATTGTGTACGGCGTATTGCATTTCGTGTACAGTGTTTGGCAAACTATGGGTGGCATATAGAATTTGGCATATAGTGTTTGGCAAACTGCATTACTGCAAATTGCGTATTGCGTGTGGTGAATTGCATTTGTCAAATTGCGTATAGCATGTGGCGAAATGCATTTGTTGAATTGCATATAGCATGTGGCGAACTGCATTTGTCAAACTGCATATAGTGCAATTAATGTGGATTA
Organism: Rhinophrynus dorsalis; assembly: GCA_037306005.1. Classification (NCBI taxonomy): domain Eukaryota; kingdom Metazoa; phylum Chordata; class Amphibia; order Anura; family Rhinophrynidae; genus Rhinophrynus; species Rhinophrynus dorsalis. The sequence continues at coordinate 118,168,551 of CM074720.1, forward strand.
ATGTGGAACTCAGAAATCACCTTTGGGAGAAACTCCTGAGAAGTGCAAAGCAGCACCTTGTCTTTGTGAAACACCAAAAAGGGTGGTCTACAAGACAGAGCATGCAACTCCGTCACGCAGCGAACTGACACGATCGCCAGAAGGCCATTTTCCACGTCAGCAAATGTAGAGGAATAGTAGCCAAGGACTCAAAGGGAGGGCACTAAAGGACGCCCAAAACCAAGTTAAGATCCCACTGAGGAGCAAGAGACTTCAAAACAGGATGAATACAAGCAACAACCTGGAAGAAAACCTTGACATCAGAAAGAAATAACCAAGGAATGGACACGGAATAGACTGCTAGAGCTAGACGATCCCTCCAGCGATAGCAGAACGTCGGAGCAGAACATCAGAGCAGAACCTTCCATTGTGTCTTGTCGCAATCAGGTCGATGCAGGGAAGACCCCACTACTGAACAATGACGGTGAATACCTGGGGTGCAGTTCCCACTCTCCACTGTGTGTCGACTGAGGAAGTCTTCCATGACATTGTCTACGCCAGGAATATGCACTGCGGATATGGCAGGAACATGTTTTTCTGCCCAGGACAAAATAGCCTTGACCCCAAACCAAGCGGCGAGACATCTTGTTCCGCCCTGCTTGTTGATGTAGGCCACTGCAGTGGCGTTGTTGGACCGAACCCAGACTGGGCTAGTCCTCCAGCTGGCATGTCCAGTGGCGAAGGGCATGAAATATCACCCGCAGCTCCAACACGATGATGGGAAGGAAAGATTCCTCCAGAGACCACCGACCCTGATTACTCAGGCGACCCAGGACTGCTCCCCAGTCGGAGAGGCTGGCATCCGTCATCACCATGGTCCAGAAGGATACCAGGAAGGATCTGCCCTTCAGCAGATTGGAGAGGTCGAGCCACCAAGACAAACTCAATTCCACATGATGAGGGAGGGACACTGACATCTTCAGAAGGTCCGTCTGACTCCTGCACACCTGGATCACAAACCTGTGGAGTTCCCTGGTGTAAGCCATGGTAAACAGGACCGCTTCAATGGTGGCGATGAATTTCCCCACTAGAAAGGACAGCTTCTTGGCTGGAACTGGATCGTGAGCCAGAACAGCAGAAACCCTGTGGGTAATCTGATGAGCCACCTCATCTGTGAGAAGCACCATGCTCTGCTCAGTATCGAAGAGAAGGCCCAGGAAAACCAGACGCTGCGAAGGGACAAGATCAGACTTGTCCATGTTGATGATCTACCCGTGATGGGTGAGTGCATGAATGCAGTCCTGAACCTGCTGATGAAGAAGTTCCGCAGGAGGGGCTTTCAGAAGCAGGTCGTCCACGTACAGGGTGACTCTGATACCGTCCCGATGGAGGACGGATACAAAGGCTCCCAGGACACGATTGAAGACTTGAGGAGCTGTAGTCAGTCCAAAGGGAAGAGCTGAAAACTGAAAGTGCCCTTGGTCGCAGGCAAATCTGAGATACTGCCGGCTCTCTGGATGAATGGGGATGTGTAGATACGTGTTCTGAAGATCCAGAAAGGCAAGGAATTCCCCCGAGGACATAGCAGCAATCACCGTCCTTAGGGACTCCTGGTGATAAGGAGTCTTGATCACAAAGGCATTGAGATTCTTTTGATCCAAAATGGGACGACAGCCGCCGTCCTTCTTGGAGACCACAGAGGTTTGAGTAAAAACCCATACCTCTGATCTGAACTGGAACAGGTTTCAGAACATCCTTGTCCAGAAGACCCTGGATAGCACCATCGAACAGACATTGTTTCTCTACGCCCTGGGGCGTATGAGAGGGGAAAAACCAAAAAGGAGGAAGAGAGGTGAAAGGGAGCCATTACCTGCAAAACCCATGGATCCGCTACTGAATCCTCCTAGACGCTGTGGCAGTGATGCAGACGGCCACCCACAGCCGAGTGGGGACCTGGGTTCGGCGAGTCATGCCAAAGAAGGCTTGGGAGCCTTAGGCTTGGAGGAGAATTTGGGCTTCCATTGTTGTCTGTGCTTGGAGGAGGAACGCGTAGCTGAAGGAACAGTATGGTTCGCCGGAAGTGTCTCAGTCTGGAAGGGATGAAAAAGCCGATTACGCTTGATAGGCGTCTTCTTCCTGGGGACCATAGGCAGAAGGGTACTCTTGCCCCCTGTGGCTTTCCTGGAAGCAGTGTCAGCAGACCAGATCTTGAACCAAAGAGCTCGTCTGGCAACCACAGACATGGTGGAAACCGTTGCCAGCAAACGGATGGCATCAAACAAGGCAGCAGAAACATAGTGCTGGGCCTCAGAAATGCTGGCAAGAAGCCACAACATATCCAAAGTAGGAGCACCCTGATGGACAGCCAGGGTGAGCTGTACAGTCCAGACCGCAATGGCCCAGTTCACCCATGCTTCAGCAAACGCTGGACGCATGGCAGTACCAGCAGTGGCAAAGATGGACTTGAGGGAGATCTCAAGTTTCTTCAGAGTGGATGCATCAGCAACTGGCAAGGCAGTGGACTTAGATAGCCTGGAGACAGGTGCATCCACTTTGGGTGGATGAACCCACGAAGCAAGCGCCATCTCAGAGAAGAGGTAAAGCTTGGCAAGTTTCTTGGAAACAGAAGGTTTCCTGTCCGGAGACTTCCACTCATCAGACACTAATCCATGTATAGGTGGACTCCCGAATTACTCCCTCCAACACCTGCAAAACATTAGTCGTATCTTTCAGATAACTGTATAACCATAAGACAAATGGTTGTAAATGGTAATCCACCCAACTCACCCAGTAATTCATTCAAAGAGCCTATGCCAAATACTATGGGTCATCCCACAACCTCACTGACAGATTTGCGAGCCTTGGGTAGATGATTAAAAATGGGAAGTATAGGCTGTTCTATCTTTAAGATATCTGCCTGTTTTGGGGTTAATTCGCCATGGTTCACTTCTCTGTCAGTGAGGTTGTGTGTTAAGATCTTAAACTCTTTATCAGGATCAGTGGCAAGTATACTATACGTTGTTTTATCCTTCAACTGCCTGAGAACTTCTTTGTGGTAGTACTCCATGTCTATCACTACCACTGAACCCCCCCTCTTATTTGCATTTTTATTCCTAACCTGCTCCAACTCTCTTAGGTGTCTTAAAGCTTTTTTCTCCCCTCTATTAAGATTATGATCACATTTTCTATCCATTAGGTTTGCATGTAATTTTACAAGGTCCTTCTCAGCCTACTGGATAGAAGTGTGACTTCGAAGTAAGTTTGTTATTCCCTTTCTCTAAATTCTCCAATCCTATTTGCTCAATGCATGCTTTTAAATCTATTAGACCCAGTAAACAACAATTTTGTTTAAAAGTAGACATTTCAACTTTATTGACCACCATGGATTCAATGACTTGTTCTGATTCTAAATTTTTATGATCATCCATTGAATTATCAAAATATTTATTTAAAGTCAATTTTCTAACCAGTTAATTTACATCAATGTGTCAAACAAGCTGAAATGTCTAGAGGGTATAAAATTCAGACCCTTCTCTAGGACCCTTTTCTCCACCAAGGACAGCTCATATTGGGATAAATTAATAACTGATGTTATTTATTTTTCTTGTCTTTCTTCTTGGATGTTTTCCTGTGAGATTCTTCGCTCATTTCTCTATTTCCTTGTCCTCCCCTCCTGATTTTGCCTTTAAATCTTTTGTCAACCTTGATCTCGATGAAGTCAGAGGTTTTCTCTCTTGGGTCTCTTCCTTGTTCCTGGTGTCCGAGAATACTGAAGCTACTCTCTGTTCCCGATTTGGGGACAAAAAATAGATATTGCCGAGGTATTCGATGTTGCTGAAGCACTATTCAACACTACAGATGAAACATCACTTATACCGTCTTCCATTACATCAGTTTCTGTACTTGAGCAGTTCACTCTTTTTAGCATGTGATTGCGATTTCAATATATATTACATCTTCCATGTGTCTCTTTATAAGAAAATCAGGACACATTTTTATTCTCAGTCGTCCTTGTCGCTAAGGATTTTTTTCTGTTGTATCTCCATTAATGAAGTTTCCAGCTCATTATAGTGTGCAGCCAGCTCAATATCCAGTTTATCAAAGTCAGGTTCCTGTTTGTGATCCATCACAATTTCTTGTTTACGTTTTATATCCCTTTGCAGTTGAAAAAGTACTTCTTGATTATAATCTATAATTAATTGCATCAACAGTACCAACAATAGGCTCACCTCTCGCCTGTCCTCATTATACCGGAGTTCCCTAGGATTATCTAGAACAAGTACAGTGTAGGGTTGCACTGATACCGATACTGGTATCGGTACCGATACCGTCATTTGCACGAGTACTCGGACTTGCGCAAATGTGGCCAATGCCAGCACCGATACCCTGTGTCAGGGGTGGTGCTGCATAGAGGGAGCCCGGGAGCTGCTCACAATGCTCCCCGGTCACCTCTCTCCCGACTGCAGCCACGGAGCGTTGCCACGGGTTACCATGGCAACGCTCCGATGCTGACCTCTGCCGGGGCTCGCGAGAGAACAGCAAGCACCCGGCAGAGGAGGGTAAGGCAGGCAAAGGGGGGATCAATAGAGGCAAGATGGGGCATCAAGAGCGGGTGAAGAAATAGGCAGGGGGGGATCAAGAGGGAGAAAAAGAGGCAGAAAGGACTAAGGGAGAAAAAAAAAAAAAAGAGGCAAAAGGAGGAAGGATCAGGAGACGAAAGGATGGGGGGCAAAAAGAGGCAAAACGAGGGGGGATCAGGAGGGAGAGAGAGAAAGAGGCAAAAGGGTGGGATCAAGAGTCAAGGAGGGGGAGAAAGGGGGATCAAAAGGGAGAGTAAAAGCAGAGGCAAAAGGAGGGGGCTCAAGAGGTGGAGAATGAAGCAAAAGGTGGGAATCAAGAGGGGGAGAATCAAAAGGTGGTGTATGTATGTAAAATTATATATATATATATACACACATATACACAGGGCTTATAATTTTAAGTCCTTTGGTACTAGCCAGACCTGAAAAGTTACTTGGCACTGCAAGCCAAAACATACCCACCAGGGCTAAATTTTCACTCGCCATTGGCGAGTGGAAATTTTGAGCCCATATATATATATATATATATATATATATATATATATATATATATATATATATATATATATATATATATATATATATATATATATATATATATATATGTGCTTTAGGTACTTGAAAAACTGGCAATGACCGCAAAAAAAAGTATCGTACTTGGTCTTAAAAAATTTATATCGGTGCATCTCTAGTACAGTGCAAACCAAAAGTTGCACAGCATACACAAAACAAGTGCCAACCTTGCTCAAACAGTTAGTACGGCACAGAAGGAGAAAAAAAAATCCTTAGACAGGCAGGACTTCCTGAAGGACCTTCCAGCCAAAGCCGGAACATCTACAGGTCAGGAGACCCCAACAGACCTGGTGGAATGTGCTGTAACTCGGAAGGGAGCAGGTTTCTTCCAGAGTTCGTACACGCTACGAATGGTAGACTTTATCCAAGAGGCAACTGGAAGCAGCCTGATCAGCCCTAGGACATTCGGGAATGACAAATAAAGAAGCAGTCTTACGAAAAGACTCTGTGTGGTGTACATAAAACTACAGACAGCACACCACATCCAACAGAAAAACGAAGGCACAACAATCTCCTGATTGATATGGAACTCAAAAACCACCTTGGGATGAAATTCCTGAGCGGTAAGGAGGACAGCCTTGTCCTTGTGAAAAAACAGGAAAGCATACTTGAAAAACAAAGCCTGCAACTCAGCAACCCTATGGACTGAGACCACAGCCAGAAGAAAAGCCATCTTCCATGTCAATAGACTCACAGGAATGGTAGCAAGGGACACAAAAGGAGGCCACTGCAAAGTCTCACAGAATCAAATTAAAGTCCCATGGAGATGTGGGAGACTTGAAGGTAGGGAAAGCATGGGCGACCCCCCACATGAACACCTTCATATCAGGTAGAATGGTAATGTACCTCGGGAAAAAACAGAAAGCGCAGACATCTGAACCCTCAAGGAACTCAAGCAGAGTCCTTTGTTCACACCATCCTGAAAAAAGCACAGAAGCACCAGAAGGTCAAAGTCATGTGAAGACAGGTCCCTGTCCACACACACCAGGAGTGAAATATGAACCAAACCCTATTGTAGGCCTTAGAGGAAACAGGCTGTCTAGCCTGGATCATAGTAAAAATTACTTAAGGAGAGAAAGCCTTTCTCCTTAAGATGTGGGCTTCAACAGCCATGCCATCTAACCCAGCTTCTCCACGTCCTCTTTCCAAATGTAGCACCGAAGGACGACGTCTGGTGTGGGTGGCAGAGGAAACTGAGTCACCAGTTCCGCAAACCATGCCTTCTTGGTCCAATAAGGAGTGACCAATCACAATTGCACCATACAGCCTCATCTTCCTGAGTACCCTGCGAATGAGGGTAATTGGAGAAAAGACATCAGCTAGGTGGAAGCACCATGAAATAGCCATTGTGTCCGTGGCAAATGTCAGATGCCCCCCCCCCCCAATGGGAGTAAAACAAATAAACCTTCCTGCTATCCTTCGTGGCCGTTAGATCTATCTGCTGCAGTCCCCACTGTTGCTTAATCAAGTTAAACACTTCCAGATAGAGTTCTCACTCTCCAGATCTGCATCCTGGTGGCTAGAAAGTCTGCCACAATGTTTTCTACCCCTGGAATGAGAACAATGGAGATGGCCAGAATGTGGGCTTCTGCCAAGCCCAGAAAATACAACACCTCATACCAGGCTGTGGCACTTCGAGTGCCCTCTGATGGTTGATGTAGGCCACGGCAGTGTCGTTGCCTGATTGGATTCATACTGGACCCTTTAACTGAGAGGTCCACTACATCAGAGTGAGATGGATCACCCAGAGCTCCAGAACATTGATTGACAGAAGAGATTCCTCTGCAGTCCACCTGCTCTGGATCCCCAGGTGACCCAGTACCACAACCACAGGGCTCAGGCTGGCATCTGCTGTGACCACAGTCCATTCCAGAATCACAAAATTGCTTACCCAGGTGCAGGTTACATCCCAACCATGACTGCAGATCCATTATGACTTCCAGAGAGAGGGAGAGCTGCTGATCCAGGAGATCTGGATTCCCATGCCACTTCTGGATAACAAGTCTCTGGAGTGCACCTGAGAATATGGTACTGCTTCTAGGGTAGACACTAGGTGACCAAGAACCCTCATGTACTCCCATACCGAGGTCGAGGGCCACTCCAGAGCTAGGGACACATGCTGCATTACATGCAGAATCTAGTCCTCCAGCAAGAATACTTTCCACAGGCGGGTGTCATACTTCATTCCTAGGAACAACAGCTCCTGGGAAGGGATTGGAGAGGACTAAGACATGTTCACCAAGACATGTTGACTCCTGGTCCATGATGGACCAGGAGTCAAACACATTTTTGGACCTGCTGAGCTAGGAGTTCCTCCAAAGGAGCCTTGAGCAGAAGATTGTCCAAATAAGGGGTCATATGAATGCCCCAGGTGTGAACGAAGGAAAACAAAGGCCACATGACTTTGGTAAACATCTGAGGAGCTGAGGCCAGTTCAAAAGGCAGAAGAGGTAAACTGGTAGTTCTCAGAGTCGAAGGCAAAATGCAGATAGCATTGACTGTCCGGGTGAATCAGGATGTGTAGGTACACATCCTGAAGGTCTAGAAACGCCAGATACTCCCCCAGGCAAGTTGATGCGATGACAGAGTGCAAGGACTCCAACTCGAAGCGAGCAGTCTCCACATACAAGTTGGGACACTTTAGGTCCAGGATGGGACAGCAGCCATCAATCCTTCTTCGGAACCACAAATAGGTTGGAATAAACACCTGAAACTTGCTCCTGTGGAGGTACTGGAACCAGAGCCTTCTTGTCCAGCAGTTGCACCACTTCCCGGAACAGATGCAAGCTTCAGGGACTCTGGACTGGAAAAAACTTAAAAGGAGGCAGGGACTTGAACCTATTCTCTACCGTTCCTGAGATCACACGCAAAACCCACTGGTCCAAGATAGTTTTCCCAGGATTCCAGAAAAAGGCAAAGACTTCCACCAACAGGAACCTGTGGACCAGGATACTGCGAGTCATGCGGAAGCTGGCTTGTCAGACTTAGGCCTTGAAGCTGTTCGCTTGGGCTGCCAGTGGTATCTGGTCTAGGCAGGGGAGCGCTGTTTGGAGGTTTGCTAAGCACGTGGCTATTGCTCCTCCATTTGGCGGGGACAAAAAAGGGAGAAATTTACCTTGAGATATTTCCTTTTCTTCTGTGTCCCCCCACGGCCATAGACTTCTATGGGTATTGTCTCCTCCCACTAGCTGGTGTAGGACCAATCAAAAAACTACTTAAGGAATCCCCTCGCTTCCTCTCGTCAGTCATCTTTTGTCAGAGCTGAAAAATATTTAAGGTAGATAGGTTATAGGGCAGGGGTGCCGTGGGGGGACACAGAAGAAAAGGAAATATCTCAAGGTAAATTTCTCCCTTTCTTCTGTGTCCCCTTCCACGGCCATAGACTTCTATGGGACATACCAAAGAAAAAAGGCATATAGGGTGGGAAATGTATCTTAAATATAATAATCAAATGTATCTAGTAATTATATGGAAAGACCTTACCCAGTAGGAATAGTTGCAGCTTTTAAGACTCTCCTGCCAAATTTTGCTGCGGAAGATGCTTGTACATCTAAACGATAGTGTTTTATAAAGGTAGAAATGGAAGACCAAGTGGCCGCTTTACATATTTCTTCAGCCGTAGCGGCATCTTTTGCTGCCCAGGATGTAGCCATAGCTCTTGTTGAATGAGCCCTTATGGTTCTAGGGGGCTCTTTTCCTGCACTCATATATGCTTCCTTAATGCATTCTGTTATCCATCTCGCAATTGAGGGTTTTGAAGCAGATGACCCTTTAAATTTTCCTTGATAATGTACGAATAGGGAATCTGACTTTCTTATTTCCGATGTTCTTTCCAAGTATTCCAGAAGACATCTTTTTAGATCCAGGTTGTGCAATGTTTCCTCTTTTCTGTTTTTAGGGTTAGGAAAAAAGGTTGGAAGGACTATGTCTTGGCTTAAATGAAAAGTAGATACTACTTTAGATTTAAATTCACTTTTTGTTCTAAGTACTACTTTGTCATGATGAAAAATAATATAAGGCTCTTTAGAAGATAACGCCTGTAATTCACTTACTCTTCTAGCAGATGTAACAGCTACTAGAAAAACAGATTTTAATGTTAGGAACTTTATAGAAGCTTCCTGAATGGGTTCAAATTTGTTTGATGTTGCCAACTGATTTAGTACAGTGTTAAGGTCCCAAGGAGGAACAATACTTCTAACTCTGGGTCTTGATTTGTCTATTGCCCTCATATATTTCTTGACTAGGTCATCCTCCGCAAATTGCTTTGCTAAACACGCAGAAATAGCAGAAACTTGCACTTTCAAGGATGCTGGGTGAAGTCCAGCCTCATACCCGCTTTGCAAGAAACTCAGCAGTTTAGGGGTAGAAATTGTCTTCCTATTGACATTGTTTTTTATACACCATGTAGAAAATATTGTCCATACCCTATTATAAATCTTTGCTGTGGACGGTTTTCTACCAGCAATAATAGTACTAATTACTGAATCCGTTAGACCTTTTTGCCTCAAGGAATTCCTTTCAGCCTCCAGGCCACTAGTTTCAAAAACTCCGGAGCTGGATGAAACACAGGCCCTTGATGTAGAAGGTCTGGCCTGGCAGGCAGAGGCCAAGGTTTCCTTACCGACATATTTACCAGACTTGAATACCATATTCTCCTGGGCCAGTCTGGTGCTATCAGAATGATCTCCAGTCTTTCTTGTCTGATCTTCCTTATGACTCTCTGAATCATAGGAATTGGAGGGAATACATATGCTAGACTGAATGTCCAATCCTGCGTCATTGCATCTATGGCTTCTGCTTGTGGATAATACCTTCTTGAGAAGAATCTCTGGCATTTCGCATTCTGTCCTGTGGCCATCAGATCTATCACTGGATGACCCCATCTTTCCTTGATCTGATTGAAAACTTCCTGATTCAAGGACCATTCCCCTGGGTCTAACTGTACACGACTCAGAAAATCTGCCTGTATGTTCTGACTTCCAGGTATGTGTATTGCTGATAGGACTGTCAAATTCTTTTCTCCCCATAACAAGATTCTTCTCACCTCTGAGTTTAGGAATCGGCTTTTTGTTCCTCCCTGATTCTTGATATATTGTACTGCTACCATGCTGTCCGATATTATTAGTACTGGTTTCTTTTTCAACTCTTTCTTGAAGGCTTTCAGACAATAGTAAATTGCTCTTAATTCCAGTATGTTTATGTGTAGCAGCTTTTCCTTTGCACTCCATATTCCTTGTATGGACTTGTTGTGCCAATGTCCTCCCCATCATGTGAGACTGGCATCCGTTGTGATCTTTTGCCATACTGGTTCTCAGACGTTTTCCTTTTTTTAGGTTTTTCTTGCATGTCCACCATTTCAGTTCTTTCTTTACTTGAGATCCCAATGGAATCACCTGAGCCGAATTTTCTGGATTCTTGTCCCAATGATTCAGGAACCATCTTTGTAACGGCCTGAAGTGTAACTTGGCCCATGGAACAACCTGTACTGTCGATACCATGACCCCTAAGATTGTCATGTACTCCAGAGATGTATGCTTCCTTTGTCTCCTGAATCTCTTGACCTTCTTGACTAAGGAGTTTATTCTGCTGTGAGAAAGAAACACCTTGTTCCTTACTGAATTCAATATTAGACCCAAGAACTGCAATTGCTGGGTTGGAAACAACTGGCTCTTCTCCGCATTGATTTTCCATCCCAGGTGCTGAAGGTGGTTTATGGTGATCTTGTTCTGAGTCACCGCTGAACTGAAGGAACTTGCTATCAGTAATAGATCGTCTAGGTATGGTACTATTATTATTCCTTGTTGCCTCAATGGTTCTAAGGCTACTGCTAGTACCTTGGAAAATATTCTGGGGGCTGACGTAAGCCCAAATGGCAGCGCCTTGAATTGCCAATGCTGCCCCTTGAATGCAAATCTGAGGAATTTCCTGTAACTGTGAGCCACCGGAATGTGATGGTAGGCATCTTGTAGATCTATTGTAGTCATGTAGGCATTGGGTATTACTGCTTGAATGACTGATGTTACAGTTTCCATCTTGAATCTTTCTTTCTTGATGAAGGAGTTGAGTACTTTCAAGTCCAGAATAGGTCTGAATCCTCCTGATGTTTTTGGAACCACAAACATTGTGGAATACCAGCCTAGCCTTTTGAATGCCATTGGAACTTTTTCTATGACTTGTTTTGTTGCTAGTTCCTGGATTGCATTTGAGAGTTCTAAGGCTTTTATAGCACTTTGTGGAGTCCTGGAACTCCTGTAGTGATCTTTGTGAGGTCTGCATTCGAATTTTAGCGGGCATCCTGCTTCTAAAAGGTGATGCGTCCAAGAGTCTAGATTCGTCTTGTCTTCCCAACTCTTGATAAATTTTCCCAGACGACCCCCGACTGGTGCAAGAAGCAGGTTCCGCTGATCTTCAGGAAAATTCTTTCTTGAATCGATTACCACGAAACCCATCCTTCCTGAAAGAACCTCTTTTGGCTTGTGCAGGCAGTTGTTTTCGTGTTTCATACTGTCTAGAGTTCTGAAAGCGTCTCTGGTCTCTAAAATTCTGCTTCTTACGAAAGGATGTGTGCGTAGGTGATGTTCTATGCTTCCTATCCTGTGGAAGAAAGGAACTCTTACCCCCTGTTACTTTCTTTACAATTTCTTCTAGTTGTTCTCCAAACAGCAATGATCCTGTGAAAGGCAAGGAAACCAACTTGCTTTTAGAAGATGCGTCAGCGCCCCAAGATCTCAGCCATAATGACCGTCTAGCCGTAACAGATAATGCTGATGATCTGGCGGAAGTTCTTATGGCATCCAGAGAGGCGTCACAGACAAAACTGACAGCTTCTTTAATAGACCCAACCTCTTTTAGCAGTTTAGATCTGGATACAGATGAATCAATATGCTCTTCCAACTCTGAAATCCAAATTTTTGCAGTTCTGGAGATACAAGCCAATGCAGTAGCAATCTTCATGTTTTGCCCTAACAAGGAAAACTGCTTCTTTAGTGAACTCTCCATCCTTCTATCCATTGAATCCTTCAGTGAAGATCCATCCTCCATAGGAATTGTCGTTCTCTTGGCGATTTGAGAGATAGCAGCATCAATCTTGGGCGGAGGTACCCAAGTTGCCGTGTCTTCCTCTTTGAACGGATACATTTTATGCATCCTTCTTGATGTAGACAGACATTCTCTTATCTCCTTTGCTCCATTCTGATTTAACCATGTCTGCAACGGAATAATGTACAGGAAATACAGGACCTTCCTTCTTTGAGCCTGTAAATACCATATCAATAACTCCCTGTTGTTTCTGCTCCTCTGTTAATCCTAATGTTTTGCGCATTAACTTTAGAAATGGCTCAATCTTATCCAGATTAAATGTTCCATCCTCTTCATCCACAATTTCTCCATCTTCTTCCGATGAATACTGAGACATAATATCTATCATACTGCCTTCTTCTGTGTCTTCTCTCCTAGTTGAAGGGCCTTCATCTGGGTCATCTACCCTTTGTTTTTTTCTAGGCTGATTCTGTATAGCAGAGAAGGTTTCTTGCATTGAAGTTTTCATCCAAGACAAGAAGTCTTGGAATTGGCTGGGTACTTCCATTCCTGCTGCCTTTTTAATACAGTCTGTGCAAAGTTTAGCATTATCCTCTGCAGGAATCTTATTGTCACAGGCATTACAGAGCTTTGTTTTTGAACTGGATTTATCTTCTTTATTTTCTGAAGTATTCTTTTCCTTCATGGTTCCAGGCTTGGGAGTAGAAGCCATAAATACAGCTAACAATATTTAAAACATAACTTTTACTATTTATAATGATAAAATTCTTGGCCTTTAACATTGACCTGCAATATTCACACATGTCAAACAGGTTCTACGCTTGCTTAAATAAGGCCTAGTAAACGTGCGTTCCAAGCTGGAACGCATAAAGGAAGTACATCCACAACTTATAAATACATCATCCTACCTTATCCTCCGGTAAAGACTACTGCCCTCAGGTTGCCATTCTCGCTGCTCCAATCCTTTGCACATCCTTGATGCTGAATCAAGGGGCTCCGTCAAGGATCCTGATGCGGCGAACGCCGTTTGCAGGCAACTTCCGGTTCGCGGACTTCCTGTGAGCGCGTCACTTCCAGCTCACATGCGGGCAACTCTGGGACTCCTTCGGAGGATAAGGCGATAACACACAGGCCGGCACAAAGCGGAGCCTGGTCTCCGGGTCTACCTGCCCGGTCTGGGACAGCATGTAGCGGCCGCAGTGAGTAACTTTTACTGGTTAACAATTTTGTAAACGATTTTAGGCTGGATCAACCAGCCCTCCTACTCCAGCTGGTGTAGGACCAAAAGACTGACGAGAGGAAGCGAGGGGATTCCTTAAGTAGTTTTTTGATTGGTCCTACACCAGCTAGTGGGAGGAGACAATACCCATAGAAGTCTATGGCCGTGGAAGGGGACACAGAAGAAAGACGCAGTTTCCTCTCCATACTAGAGCACTTGGTGGAGATCTGAGGCAACAAGGTGCTCTTGCACCCAGTTGCATCGCTGATCTGCTTTAGCTCAGGTCCAAATAAAGAATTGCCCTTAAAAGGTAAGGAAACCAATGACTTCTTGGTAGATTAGTCTGGAGACCAAATCTTATGCCACAAAGTGCCTCAACACAGCCCCAGTGGCCACAAAATATGACCGGAGGAGAAAATCAAGCTTCTTATCCACCATGTCTTTTGAGTCCCGCAGCATCAGCCAATGGCAGAGCATGGACTTGACTAGCCAGCAAACTGGGGATCCACAGAAGGAGAAGAGGCCTACTACACCAAAGCTGCCTCAGAAAAACGGTACAGCTTAGAAGACATCTTAGAGATTGATAACCTCTTATATGGCATCTTCCACTCATCCAGATGAATCTGATCAAGCGTGACATTAGGGTGGAAATACAGTACAATATTTCCAAAGTCGCTGGAAAACATCTGAAGAGGATGGACCCTCATCAGGAGTGCCAGGGAACTGAAGGGCCCTCAAAACAGCACTAATAAGCCCCTCAGCAGTGGGGAGAGGGTCAGCCTCATAAGCATCCTCATAGGAGTAGGAAGAATGCATACCTTCATATTCCCCTTCCTCACAACAGTCCTCCTCAGAGGAGGCCGCAATGAGCACAGGTATACTCGGAGCCCTAGAAGTACCCCTTGGATGGAGAGAGGAAATTGGGCCATAGTGGACAACAATGTCTTAACCCAAGCTGGCTCTTGTTCAGTACTGGAGGGGCCTGGATGAGTGGTAGAGGACAAAGCACAGGAGGGGCAGAGAGATCCAGAATACTCTCTAGGGAGCCCCGTTTGAAATGAGGAACAGTAAACAAAGGGGGGGGGGGTTAGATATGCCTCAGAGTCCTTAGCCTTAGGTTTAGCCCCATGTCCCTTAGGATATGTCATCCTGACAGAAGTAGTGTCTAAAACTAATATAAAGTATAAAAAGTACACCCAAAAAAGCCCAGAAATTACTTATCTGAAAGGCAAGGGGTTAATCTGGAGAAGGAGAGCAAGTTGAGCATGCCTCTGCATAGGATAAGCAAGAGAGAAGTAAAACGGAAACTGCAAAACAGGCAGCCAATAGTAAGAAAGTCCACGTAGTATTCTATGTTGCTGTTGCCTGGCAATGCCTACAACTCTGTCCACAGACCCCAATGACACTCAGGACATGACCCGGATGAAAGGGTATGAGGAGACAAGAGCCCACTCTGACCTCTGTATGACAGTGTAGAGATATATCCCAGAGAAGTTCACCCATATAAGTCAATGGAGCAAAGAAGCAGGAAACATCCTTAAAGGAGCCACACACCCCAAAAAACCAGAGAAATTCTAAAGTATCCCAAATTACCCACTGACCCTAGGGAACATGAATGGTGAATTAAAGAAACAATCCCCTAAAGGGAAAAGCCCCCAACCAGGAGAAACCAGCAGGGAAGGGGTTAACTAGTCCCAATGCAGCCATCCACGCTCTATAAACCCAGGGAATGATAACTATACCCACAGCATGACTGCAAAAATCCAAAGGCTCAGCGAGACCACTGTATGAAGAGGTACAAGTAGGGACAAGGTGAACAAAGGCACTCAAAGGGTTACTCACAAATCACCATCTTCTGTCTTCAGTTTACCATTGTGAAGGAGGCAGAGCCTCAGGGAGGGTCCACATAGCACCTGTACACTGGTCAATCCACTCCAGGGGAAGCCCAGTAATGGTAACCCTCCTAATGGGGGAATTGTTAACAGCCACATAGCTAAGAAAAATAATAAATAAACTAAAAACCAAGCAGCAGTGTTCCAAGCCGGTCCTTACATTAAAGAACACACAAAAAAAACTGGAGTTGGGGAGAGGTTGGCCTGCAGAAGGGGAGGAAAGGCTCCACCACAAGACATTGTATTTTTTTAATGTGTTCCACATTCCATAGGAAGATCAAACCCCACGTTACTTGTGTTCCATACTGGACTATCGAGAAATACAGAATATTTTGGAAGACTTTCCAAAATAAATAATTATAAAGTGTTAATACTACTTTAAGGGGTTACATTTTATTGTGGTGGGCACACACAAACACAAAACCTACAAGTCCCAGGGTGGTGTGCAACACTTTGTAATGTTGGCATCCATCCAAGTTGTAAGGGGTCAATTTTCTGGTGGCTAGTGCTTTGTATCTACCACTAAAATAATTCATTCTCTCCACCAGCGTTCCCCAAATTGATAAAAAGTAAATATGGGTTTTCTAACTTCAGCCTGTCTCTAGAATATTTTCTCTGCCAAGATGATTGGGAGTGGTTCTCAGTGACAGGGTAAACAGGAGAAAGGAGGGCACTCGGGTAGCTTCCAGTTTCTTTCAGTCAAACTTTTGCTTCATGGATTTAAAGGAGACTTGAAGCTACCAGAATATTTCTTCATATTTATGTTTACACATACTGCCACCTCCATTTCTCCCCTAAGTGATCTGTGCATCTGCCACCTCCACTGCTACTGTTTGTGTCTGCTTCTAGCAGAGGGGGGCATTTGTGAAAACAGCTAATAAGAGCTAGAGGTGGCAGGAGGAACAAACAGCCAGGAAGCTATGAAGAGAAGATCTGCCCAACATCATCCGACAGCGAGTGATGCACAAATATCAAAGGGCATATTATACTTAAAGGGGATCTTTCACCCCTGTATGATCATGGCTTTATCCCTTCCTTTTTGTCCCCTGGGTATATTGCTGTGTTTGTTTTCGCCTTAAAAATCTGTATAAATTAAGCAACAAGATACTGGAATTCTTTATCTGATGACGTTAGAGCTGTACCCTGAGCACCGTATGGTGAAGAAGACACTTCCACATGGCTTGGCAGTGAATCGTCCATCCAGCACAGCCTCTGCTCCTGTCACTTGCCCCAGCATCCCCCGATGACGACGGCATTCTGTTAGTAAGCTGGAGCAATCTCATTGGCTAGATATCGATCTCTGCCAGTGAGATCGCACCAGGTTACCAACAGAATGCTGGGTAGAGTGACAGGAGAAGAGGCAGAACGGCAAGAGACGTGTACCCGGACGTACGCTGATGGCATACTTTAAAATGTAATTTTCTTGCAAATACGGTTTAAAAAAAATAATATATAAAGTTTTATAATTATTCGTTAAGTATTATAAATATAGATCAAAACTTGTGAAGTGGTGATAGATCCACTTTAAAATCTCTTATCCATCTTCCAACTGACCTGTACTCTCCCGTCAGACATTAACAATGGTCACTAGGAAAATGTGGGCAGTAAGACAGAGACCATTTTAATAGCCAACTTTTTTATTAACTGCTTGGGTTTCTAAGGTGTGACTCATAGGCAGGAAAATATGAAAAACATTTATAGTTCATCCTTTCTAATTCTAACAATTAATTTGCTACAAGTTAACCTCTAGCTGTATATTACCTCTGTGTCCAGGAATTAATGTAGGCAAATATCTTGAGAGCATGATCTTTTCTAAGTTGTAATCCATCATTGCCTTCAGTATCCGATACTACAATAAATAAAAATACAAAAGACATTTAGCAGTTTTAAATAGTAACAAATCATACAGAAATACAACACATATAACAATATCTTGATATACATTATATTTTAAACTAAGGTCGGGCAACAGTCACCCTTCTGTTTTTTTACGGTTACCTTCGTACTGTCATGGTGCAGTGCGAGCAGGTGAAATCTACAGGTCTCCCAAGCAAGCACCGCACGCCAATTTTTTAATCTCACAAAGAGTGTGATATTCTGCAGATCTATTAATACCTTAGAACCCTATATCAGTACATAAAGTTAAACTGGTTTCCTATCATTGCCTTGAACAAACATTGTTCTTCTAATACTTGGTATCTTCATGAGACTAATAGTTAATCAGAAGATCAAAACACTATGCAAGTACTCCGATGTGAGGTCCTGTTAATTAATGTACAGAAAAACAAGGGGTGCCCAATAGTGTAATAAAATCACATTCAAATACACAGTGAAAGCAAATAAGTGCAAATGGGTACCAACATATGGAGTGGTCAACAGAAAGACCATCTGACAAATACGCTTTTGGAGATTTTGCCCTGTCTCTGTTCGGATAACTCAAGGAATACAGCTCCATAAGTACAATCCAGAAGGCTCCAGAAGTAAATTATTAAAAAAAAATATATATATATATACAATAACATATTAAGTATAATAGATTATATTTCATATGCCTTCACATTTTTTTTTAATAAATTTATTTTTTTCTTCTGGAACCATCTGGACTAGACTTGTGGAACTGTATTACTGGCATTACCTGAACAGAGACCAGGCAAAATCTCCGAAAGCATATTTGTCAGTTGTTCTTTCTGCTGACCATGTCATATGCGAGTACCCTTTTGCACTTATTGGCTTTTACAATGTATTTGATTTTATTACACTATTGGGCACCCTCTTTTTCTTTTCTCTACATGGTTGATCATTTGGGAGAAGGTGCTGCCTATTTAGAAGAGATATTGATTTGTTGCCGTTTTGGGGCAGCTTCAATACTTCCCATAAGTGTGATTAGCTGTTTACCACATACATGGAATAACAGAAATCATATCTGTTACATCTATAACAAGGCACTGTGGTGTAGTGGTGGAGACTGTATTGTCATTCGATTCAACATAAGGGGCGCCACCTGTCCTTTTCTCTACTGGTTAATCACTGAGTGGAGAAAAACAGAATATCAAAATGTAAATTTTTATTAGTTACAGAATCCCATTCTGGCTAATTACCAGTTACCTAAAACACAGAAGTGCCTTACTTGCAGCAATTATGCCGTACCGGAAATTGTTTAATTGCCAGACTTGGTGGATTTTTTTTTATCTTCCTTAATTTGTTTTAAATGTATGCAGTTTTGATCATCATATGGAAAAAGTTAAACATCTTGACAAATGTAAAAGGAAGTCATACTCTACTGTACGACACCTCTTTCTACTATGCTGAGGATAAGAGCCATCAAATACAATCTTGATTTTTCATTCTGCTTGAATAGTTAGTAGTTATGGTGGGTGGGAAAAAAAAAAAAAAAACACAAGTCCATAATGTTCAACCCTTTCATTCTTATAACCCTGTATATCTTGATTTGCCAAAAGAAATCCAACCCTCTCTTGAAGATTTCTAACCACCTCCCATCCTAATGAAGTCCATAGGTGGGACAAGATAGGAAGCAGGGAGGCTAGTCAGTAGGAAACTGCACAAGTTTAAGCAGGGAAGAATGAGGGCATGCATAAGAGGTTTTTTTTGGCACAGGAATGGGTGGATAATAACTGGAATAAGTTCATTCACTTGTAACCCCCTGGTTATCAGCAGGGTATACAATGCATTGTTCTGGCCAACCTTCTGGCACTCTAAGGGTTAAAGACAATGAAGAACTGCCTATAAGTTGTACTAGTCATTTCTAATTTAGAGAGTTTTTGAAAAATTAAACTTCACATATATTGGTAGCACACAGATGGCTCTTACTGCTAACTTGTAGACAGTGCTGGACCAATTATCACAAACTAAGCTCTAACCAATATAGGCAGAGACCACAAACTGTGGGTATATCTAATAGCACAGCAATAAATATGTTTGGAATCCAGGGAATTGGATTAGTTTAAAGGGATAGTAATACTTTGTTTTAGCTTTATTTTATTTTGTAAGCATTAAAAAAAAACATGAACAATATAAGTCTCATCTCTCAAACCTTTATGGTTTGAGAGATATTCACAAGCAAAGTTTCCTCTCACTGACCAAAACGGTCAAGTCTGCCATCTAGCTGTCAGATTTGGAATTCGGTCCGCAGATCAACTGGTGCCTCTTCAGCTGAGTCGAGATCGTAAGATATAAAAATAAATATGTCATTGGAAGGGTCTAAAAAGTGTGCTTGCAAACCAGGCACACTTTGTAGACTATTCGAATGAAGTAGTTCTTCTTATTCCTCGCAATCTCGGCTCTGCTTTAGAGCCACAGCCGGTCAGCGGACCAGATTCCAAATCTGACAGCTAGATGGCAGACTTGACCGTTTTGGTCAGTGAGAGGAAACTTTACTTGTGAATATCTCTACAAACATAAATGTTTGAGAGATAAGACTTATATCGTTCATGTTTTTTTACTGCTTACAAAATAAAATAAAGATAAAACGAAGTATTACTATGCCTTAAAAGTCCCATACGATGCCACAAAAGCATTAAGTGCCATGTAAAAAAAAAAAAAAAAATTAAATATATATATATATATATATATATATATATATTATATTAACAAACAGCTAATACAAATATAGACAGACTTTAATTCTCTGTAAAACTAACTAAAATCACATTAAGATTAAAAGGTCCATTTTAATGTAATAGAACCTTTTATATAATTGAACCTTTTTTCTTGTGTGTCCTATCCACTGCAATAAACAATGGGATTTGTCCCCATCTCATATCTAGGTAGGACCAATCAGAGCTGTTTATAAGGGAGTTCCCAGCATGCCCTTTTTCAGTAATATTTGTTTCTACCTATTTGGAGGATAAGAGGATTTTAGTCTTAGCTGTTAATTCCTTTTCTCTTAGTCCATACATGTTACTGGTAATACTGGGTAGGCAATCCGCCCCTTTAACTAGGCAGGAACAATTCTAGAATTGTATGCAGGGAGTGGAGCCTACCTTCCCTCCTTGGCTGCAGCTAGCCAATCAGCTCCAGAAAGATTTGAGACACTAACTATTGACTAGATAGTGGAAGGGAAAGAAGACTCCTGTGAGCATGACCCCAAAGGACCCCCACGGTCTGCCACAGGAGAGGCAAGCATGGTCCCTTGACAGGGTGGGAGACCAGTAACCTGTATGGAGTAAGAGAAAAGGATTTAACAGGTAAGACTAAAATCCTCTTTTCTCTGTCATCCAAAACAGGTTACTGGTAACTCTGAGATGTCCAACCATTGATTTTCCCAGAGGCGGGAAGGCAAGGACCAGGTGCAAGGCCCCCAAAGTCACCAGAGCAGATATGAACCATCAGATCAGAGATTGCCCAACAAAACAGTGTCAACAGACAATGAACAGGGGTTACAACACCCCAAAACTGTTACACAGCACACTGAACTAGAGCCAACAGGGCTCAAAAGTGAAGGAAGCACTAAGAACCAAAGGAGATCCTAGACAGGCAAGACTGCCTCCAGGATCTTCCTCCCAAAGCTGGCGTCAGCCGATGCCAGCACATCAACACAGTAGTGCTTCAAAAAGGTGTACACAGATGACCAGGTGGCAGCCCTGCACAACTGATCAGCGGAGGCCTGATTTTTGTAAGCCAAAGAGACCCCAATAGATTGTGCAGATGGAGCCGTGACCCTCAAAGGGACAGGCTTCTTCCTCAGCTCAAAAGCCTTACGAATAGTGGACTTGATCCAAGAAACAATAGTCACCTTGGATGCAGGTCTTCCCACCCTAAGACCCTCAGGGATGACAAATAATGCGTCAGACTGCCTGTGTGATGTACATGAAACTTGAGACAACGCACCACGTCTAACAAGTGGAGCTCCCTCTCCTTGTCAGAGGTGGGGTCAGGGAAGAAAGAGGGTACCACAATCTCCTGATTGATGTGAAACTCCAAAACCACCTTCAGAAGAAACTCCTGAGAATTGTGAAGCACTGCCTTATCCTTGTGAAACACCAAAAAAAGGTGGTTTACAGGACAGAGCATGTAACTCCGCAACACATCAAACTGACACAATCACCAGGAGAAAAGCCACTTTCCACATCAACAGGCGTAGAGAAATAGTAGCCAAAGACTCAAGTGCAGGGTGCTGAAGAACACCCAAAACAAAGTTAACATCCCATAGAGTAGCAGGAATCTTGAAGGCAGGACGAGTATGAGCAACGCCCTGGAAGAAAACCTTGACATCAGGAAGGATGGCAATGCGCCTCTGAAAGAAAACGGAGAGGGCAGAAGTCTGAACCTTAAGGGAACTCAAACTGAAGCCCTTATCCACACCGTCCTGCAAAAAGGCCAGGACTGTAGGCAGATCAAAATCCTAAGACAGGTCCCTGTCAGCACACCAAGAAAGAAAGGTTGATCAGACACGATGATAGATCTTGGAATAAAAAGGTTTGCGGGCATTGAGCATAGTAGCCACTACAACAGAATAAAACCCTTTCTTCCTCAATATTGAGGAGGCTAGACTATGAACATCCTCCTTCAATAGGTAACCCTGTAGAAGAAGATCCGGACGGCAAGGGAGCAGGAATGGCTCCGCCACTGACAGATCCAGAAGCTCCGGAAATCAAGCTTGGCAAGGCCAGTACAGAGTAGTCAGAACGACTGGACAACGCTCCAGTCGTAATTTCCGTAACACCCTGTGCAACATTGGGAGCGGAGGAAAGATGTAGGCCAGAGGGAATAACCAAGGAATGGACATTGCATCCAACGCCAGAGCTAGAGGGTTCCTCCATCGAGAGCAGAACCTTGGCACCTTCCTGTTGTGTCTTGTTGCCATCAGGTCGATGTAAGGAAGACCCCATTTCTGAACAATGAGGGTGAACACCTCTAAGTCCGACATGATGTTGTCTACTGCGAATATGGCAGCAACGTGTTCTGCCCAGGACAAAATAGCCTTGACCTCTAACCAAGCGGCGAGACTTCTTGTTCCGCCCTGCTTGTTGATGTAGGCCACTGCCATGGCATTGTCGGACTCCACCCGGACTGGACAGTCTTCCAGCTGAGATGTCTAATGACGAAGGGCAAGAAATACCGCCCGAAGCTCCAATACATTGATGGGAAGGAGAGATTCCTCCGGAGACCACCGACCCTGAGCGCTCAGGAGACCCAGGAAAGCACACCAGCCGGAGAGGCTGGCATACGTCATCACCGCGGTCCAGAAGGGTACCAGGAAGGACCTGCCCTTCAGCAGAGAGGTCGAGCCACCATGATAAACTTAGTTCCACATGAAGAGGAAGGGACACTGACATCTTCAGAAGGTCCAGCTGGCCCCTGCACAGCTGGATTACAAACCACTGGAGTTCCCTGGTGTGCGCCATGGCAGACGGTACTGCTTCTATGGTAGAAATGAATTTCCCCACTACAGATGACAGCTTCTTGGCTGGAACTGGATCTTGAGCCAGTATCGCAGAAACCCTGTGGGCCACCTCATCCGTGAGAAACACCATATTCTTCTGGGTATCGAAGAGGAGGCCCAGGAAGAACAGACGCTGGGATGGGACAAGATCTGATTTGTCCAAGTTGATGATTCACCCATGATGGGTGACAGCATGAATGCATTGCTGAACCTGGTGATGAAGACGTTCCATGGAAGAGGCTTTCAGAAGCAGGTTATCATTGTATGGAGTAACTCTGATGCCGTCTCGGTAGAGGTCGGACACTAAGGCTCCCAGGACATGGTTGCAGACCTGAGCAGCTGTCGTCAGATCAAATGGAAGAGCTGAGAACTGAAAATGTCCTAGGTCACAGGCATACCGGAGGTACTGCCGGCTCTGTGGATGAAGGGCAATATGTAAGTATGCATCCTGAAGATCCAGAGATGCAAAGAATTCCCCCAGGGACATGGCAGCAATCACCGTCCGAAGAGACTCCTGGTGATAATGAGTCTGGGTCACAAAGGAATTGAGATCCTTCAAATCTAAAATGGGATGACAACCACCGTCCTTCTTGGACACCACAAAGATGTTTGAACAAAAATCCATATCCCTGTCCTGAACTTGAACCGGCTCCTCAACATCCTTATCCAAAATAGCCTGAACGGCTCCTTCAAAAAGACAGCGTTTCTCTGCGCCCAGAGGAATATGAGAAGGAAGAAAGGGAAAGGGAAAGGGGGGAAGAGACACGAAAGGGATCCTGTACCCTTCTGTCACCAGATGAAGACTGATTTAAGGTAAAGTTATTGCGGGGTGGTAGTTCCCCTTTAATTGTTTTTTCACTGTCGTCCAATACAGGTCACTGGTACTTCTGGGAGGCGATTCGCCCCTTTAATAGGCAGGAACAATTATGCAAATGATTGCAGGGGGCGGAGCCTCCCCTCCTACTTAAGCCACCTTCAGGCCAGAGCCACCAGATTGATTTGTTCCTGGGTGCTGTGCACACCAGGTAGAGAACATCTATGCATTCAACTTAGTCTTTTGTTATTTTTTATTCAAATATGGAATACCACCATTAGGAGGGTGACCATGGCTGTGAATTGCCCTCTTTAAAGTGGCTGGTGCAGCTTCCAGGGATTTTCTGTGGACCTTATGCCCTGAAGAGGGAACAGCTTGAGTCAAGCAGCTTCCCTACTGGGGAATTTTCCTCTGGTCTATTCCCACTTCATCATGGTCACCTGAAGACAGAAGTCCTTGCAGGAAAGGTGAGCCACCCTTTGAGTGCTGAAGGTTCACTTGTCCCCACAGTGTCCCTTTGCTGGGCTTGTATTTGGGAGTTTGCTTTGCACTCCAGCACTCATAGGGTGTTTTTATTTGCATTTAATGTATTTAATGCAGTTTCTGTGGTATTCTCTGAGTTTGGAGCCTTGTATTGTATTTCTTTATGTGTTTTATGTATCTTTGGGCACTTTTTAATGTTTTCTTAAACTTTATTGAAAATGGTGTTCCACGTCTGGGACTTATCTCTGGAACCGCTTGTCACAGCAACTCCAGAGAGGGCTCATTTTAATGCTAAGCTCCTGCTCTATCATCCGGTGTGTGTTTTATTAGTGTGGGGTGTTCAGGGGGGCTTCGGGCACTGTTTGGGGTACTTGTATGGGGAAAACTACATTTCCCATGAGCGCCCGGTTCGCGCTCGTTTCTGATTTGCTATCCTGACGGCCGCCATTTTGTGGAGCTCTTCCTCAGCAAGTACACTACGCAGGGACCGAGCCTTCTCTCCCCTCAACAGATTAACCCTTCGCTGGCCAGATAAGTCCAAAATTAGGCATTTCTGGGGTGAAACTTTAATCTTCCACACTCTTACTGGGTGATAGAGTTTAAAGTGGGGTATACTGATGCTGTGAGCATGTCTACTTCACTGGAGCTAGGGGCTAGACCCAAGTCTAAGGAGGATGGGGGGTCTGCTCCCCCCATGGCGTTTTGCTCCTCTTGTCACACTGGGCTATCTAGTGATAATGTGGGGGATCTATGCCCTAACTGCACTGGTCAAGATAGCAACCCTGGGCTTCCCAGCCACGCTATTGAGCCATCTTGGGTGAGGGAGTTTAAAGCTGCCACTAGGGATCTCAGATCCACTCTTCAACTTTTTCCCTCTCAGGTACAGGGGGCTCTCCAGGTCTGGCAGACCCCCACTACAATCAGAACCTCCCTGCCTAAGCCACAGGGTGCTCCTGATTTGTCTGATTCTGCTGAGGAAGAACTCTTGCAGGATTCTGATGCTGAGGAACGCACTGTTATTGAGTCTAACAGGTCCATTGGGGACCCTTATGAATGTGACCCTGAAGTTTCGGCTGAGGGTCTGATTAGAGCTGTACTGAATACGCTCAACCTTCCTCTGACTCAGGAATACACTTATGATCCTACTGATGTTTTTCAAAAGAAACCATCTAAGCCTGTTTGTTTTCCAACTAATCCTACTCTTGCCCGTCTAGTCTCTGAGGCATGGAAGAATCCTGATAGATCCTCCTCTGTCTCTAAAAAGTTTGCTAAACTGTACCCTTTTCCTGAGACTGAGCTGGCAAAATGGGTTCATCCCCCCAAGGTGGATGCTCCTGTTTCTAGGCTATCCAAGTCTACCGCTTTGGCTGTCTCTGATGCCTCTGCCCTGCAGGATTGGACGGATAAAAAGCTAGAGCTTTCTCTTAAATCTATATTTGCCTCCATTGGCACTGCCATGCGTCCAACCTTTGCAGTGGCTTCGGTTAATAGAGCCATTGCGGCCTGGACTGAACGACTGACTGAAGCAGTTCGCCAGAATGCACCAGTATCTGAACAGTTGCACCTTCTTGCTAATATCACTGAAGCTCAGAACTATGTTGCTGACGCTGCTTTTGATGCTGTGCGCATGATGGCGAGGGCCTCCACTGCCTCTGTGGTGGCTAGACGTGCCCTTTGGCTGAAAATTTGGTCTGCTGATACAGCCTCTAAGAAAGCCTTGCTTTCCTTGCCCTTTCAGGGGACTTTGCTATTTGGATCTGAGCTCAAAGAAATGATCAGTGAGGCTACTGGTGGTAAAAGTACTCTTCGACCCTCAGTCTTTAAGAAAAAGTTTCCAGCCAAACGCAATCGGTCCTTTCGTTCCTTTCAGACTGAGACACGTTCCTCGGCCCAGACGGGTCCTCCTGCTACGCGCTCCTCCTCCAAGCCCAAACAGTCCTGGAAGCCCAAAGTGGCCCCCAAGGCCAAGACCTCCAAGACTGCTTCGGCATGACTCGCAGAACCCGGGTCCGCATCCGGCTGTAGGCGGACGTCTCCGCATCTTTCGCCGGACGTGGGAGGAGTCAGTGGCGGACCCATGGGTTCTTCAGGTAGTGTCAGAGGGATACAGGATCCCTTTCTCCTCCCTTCCTCCTTTTCGGTTCCATTTTACTCGTCCTTCTCAGGAACCCACAAAAAGACGTCTGTTCGACGACGCTATTCAGGATCTCTTGGACAAAGAGGTTCTGGAAGTGGTTCCTCAGGAGGACACAGGTTCAGGATTTTATTCCAACCTGTTTGTGGTGGCCAAAAAGGACGGAGGGGCTCGTCCTATTTTGGATCTCAAAGATCTCAATGCCTATGTGGTGACTTCCCACTTCCGCCAGGAGTCCCTGCGCTCTGTGATTGCAGCAATGTCTCCAGGGGAGTTCCTTGCCTCCCTGGATCTTCAGGATGCTTATCTTCACATCCCTATTCATCCAGAGAGCAGGCGGTACCTCAGGATTGCCTGCCACAGGGGACACTTTCAGTTTTCTGCTCTTCCCTTTGGGCTGACATCAGCTCCTCAGGTCTTCCAGAGAGTGTTGGGCTCCCTGATAGCGGTGCTTCATCAGGACGGGGTCAGGGTGACTCCCTACATGGACAATCTCCTCATCAAAGCTTCTTCGGCGGAGCTTCTTCACCAGCAATTGCAGAAGTGTATCCACACTCTGAACCGCCATGGCTGGATCCTGAATCTGGACAAGTCGGACTTGGTCCCATCTCAGAGGCTTCTGTTCCTGGGTCTCCTGTTCGACACTCGCCAATGCATGGTGTTCCTGCCGGAGGATGTGGCTCATCAGATAGCTATCAGAGTGGCGGGGATTCTGGAACTGGACTTCGTGCCGGTAACGAAGTTGTCATCCCTGGTGGGGAAGTTCATTTCCACGATCGAAGCGGTTCCTTTTGCCATGGCCCACTCCAGGGAACTTCAGAGATTTGTGATCCAGACGTGCAAGAATCATCCAGATCATCAGCATCTGTCAGTCTCTCTACCTCCTCATGTCGAATAGAGTCTGCACTGGTGGTTGGATCTCTCCCATCCCCTGAAAGGGAGATCCTTTCTAGTTCCTTGTTGGACCACGATCACAACGGATGCCAGCCTTCGGGGCTGGGGTGCTGTGTTGGGTCACTTCAGTGCTCAGGGGAAATGGGGTCTGGAGGAATCTCTTCTCTCCATCAATGTTCTGAAGCTACGTGCCATCCGGCTTGCCCTGAGACACTGGAAATCTCAACTGACCGGTCTTCCGATCAGAGTGGAATCCGACAACGCCACTGCGGTGGCTTACATCAACAGGCAAGGCGGCACAAGAAGCGGCACCGCCTGGTTGGAGGTCAAGGATATTTTGTCTTGGGCAGAAGATCACGTGCCTGTCATCTCTGCAGTTCATATTCCAGGCGTGGACAACGTCATGGCAGACTTCCTCAGTCGTCATACCGTCGACAGCGGAGAATGGGCTCTTCATCCAGAGGTGTTTCACTTGCTCACCCAGAGGTGGGGGATGCCGGAGGTGGACCTGATGGCCTCCAGACACAACAGAAAGGTTCCGGCGTTTTGCTCCGGGCGGAGGGACTCCCTTGCTCTAGCAGTGGATGCTTTGTCGATCCCTTGGGATTTTTCTCTGGCTTACATCTTTCCTCCTCTTCCTCTATTGCTCAGAGTCATCCAGAAACTGAAGCGGGAGCATTGTCCTGTTATCCTGATCACTCCAAACTGGCCTCGCCAGTCCTTGTATCCGGAGTTGATGGCCATGTCAGTGGCGGATCCGTTCCCACTTCCTGCCCGTCCGGACCTACTTCTTCAGGGATATCTGTGGAAGGAGGATGTTCACTCTCTCCATTTGATGGCATGGCGGTTGAATCCTCGATTCTAGCAAAGAAAGGATTTTCTCCTTCTGTGGTGTCGACTATGCTCAGTGCTCGTAAGCCTGTGTCTTCCAAGATCTATCATCGCATATGGTCAACTTTTGTGGCATGGTGCTCTGATAAGAAATTATCCTTTGAGTTTCATCTTCCCACTGTCCTGGCCTTCTTGCAGGACGGTGTTGATAAGGGGCTCAGTCTGAGTTCCCTCAAAGTTCAGACTTCTGCCTTGTCTGTGTTTTTCCAGGAAAGGATTGCTATCCTTCCTGATGTGAAAGCTTTCTTCCAAGGTGTGACTCATGTTCGACCTGCCTTCAAGAGTCCTGCTCCCCAGTGGGACCTCAATTTGGTGCTGGGAGTTCTCCAGCGACCGCCGTTTGAATCCTTGGCTTCCATTCCATTACGTCTCTTGACTTGGAACATGGCCTTCCTTTTGGCTATTGTTTCAGTTCGCCGGGTAGCAGAGTTACAGGCTTTGTCTTGTAAACCTCCTTACCTGGTGTTCCACAAGGATAAGGCTGTGCTTCGCACTACCAAGGAATTCTTACCCAAGGTTGTGTCCGAGTTTCACATCAATCAGGAGATTGTGGTTCCCTCTTTCTGCCCTAATCCTTCATCTGACAAGGAACGTGATCTCCATTTGTTGGATGTGGTGCGTTGCCTCAAGTTTTATGTGCATCGCACCGAGTCTATCAGGAAGTCTGACGCTCTATTCGTCATTCCTGAGGGGCCTAGGGCAGGGAGACCGGCCTCCAAAGTTACCATTGCCTCTCGGATTAAGGCTACTATCCGTGAAGCCTACAAGTTGCGGAATAAGCATGTTCCCTTCCGGGTGACTGCCCATTCCACCAGATCTATTGGGGCCTCTTGGGCCTACAAGAATCAGGCTTCCGCTGATCAACTGTGCAGAGCGGCTACTTGGTCCTCTGTGCACACCTTTTCCAAGCACTACCGTGTTGATGTGCTGGCCTCGGCTGATGCCAGTTTTGGAAGGAAAGTCCTGGAGGCAGTTTTGCCTGTGTAGGTCTTCCACTCTGTGATCCTTAGTGCTTCCTTACTGTTGAGCCCAGTTGGCTCTAGTTCCGTGTGCTGTGTTAGTTCAGGGATTGTTCCCTTGATTGGTGTCCGTTGACACTTACAGTTTGGGCTATGCAATTAACTAGTTCATAGCAGTTTTTCTGACTTGGGCCTTGTTCCGGTCCTTGCCTTATTCCCGCCTTTTTCCCACCTCTGGATCAGCTCAATGTTTGTACATCCCAGAAGTACCAGTGACCTGTATTGGACGACAGTGAAAATAGGATTTTAGTCTTACCTGTTAAATCCTTTTCACTTAGTCCATACAGGTCACTGGTCTCCCACCCTGTCAAGGGACCAGACCTGGCTCTCCTGTGGCATTCAGTGGGAGACCTTTGGGGCATGCTCACAGGAGTCTTTCTTCTTGCTTACCTGGGGTCAGTTTTAGGGTCTCAAATCAATCTAGTGACTCTGGCCTGAAGGTGGCTTAAGTAGGAGGGGAGGTTCCGCCCCCTGCAATCATTTGCATAATTGTTCCTGCCTATTAAAGGGGCGAATCGCCTCCCAGAAGTACCAGTGACCTGTATGGACTAAGTGAAAAGGATTTAACAGGTAAGACTAAAATCCTATTTTTTTTTCTCTCTCTCTCCATCACCAGCTGTCTGCTGGGGAGAGAAATCCATGAAGCCCTTGGAACCGCTCTGAGCTGAGCTAGCTAGTGAAGTGGCATAGTTCACCACAACCTCATCCTTGTTTGTACTAAAGACTGGACGGAATGCAGTCCCACTTTTGATCGCTGGCTATGGGGAGGAAACCCAAGTGTGGTTATGAATATCTATCTATATATATATAAAAGAATAAGCCTCATTGCATAATTTATGGTACCTCACACAAAGAACATAATTTATGTCTCCTCAGAAAAACACACATTGAACAGAATGCCTCATTACATAATTTATGTCTCATTAGGAGACACCTCCTATTGGGTGATTCAGTGGGGACTTTACTGCTCCCATTGGGTGATTCAATGGGGGCATGTTTATCATACAGGGAGCTGGCCCGTCCCCTCCAGCCCACGCACCACTATCCAACTGACATAAAAAAAAAATATATAGATGCCACTCGCTCCTGAAGTAGGGGATATCATAACTTCTCCCGGTCCACCCATACACTCTCACTCAGGATCATGATCCCACAAGCACACTGTGTCACCTCTCACAGATAACTGAAACCCTTCATACACTCTGTTTCAGTACAAGGGTGTAATGTTTCCATAAAATACAAACTCAGGGATAAACTTAATAGCAACTCTTTTATTTAACGCTTTTCATCTCTTCAGTCAACCTCACTAACTATCTGTTTTCAACTGTCACTCCTCCACTTCCTGCTTCCCGCCCTTTCTCCTTAAAGGGAGAGAGATGCTTTGCTGTATGTTACAGAGGGCAGGCCTCAAACACCACTTTCTATTAGTTCCCTCAGCATATTGCTACGCTGCCTCAACTGAAGAGCCACCTTGTGTTATACTGCCATGTTACCTCAACCTAACCCTTTGAGTGCCAGAGGGGTACGCAACGCATTGCAAAGCAAAGTCACCCCCTTATGACTCACTTCTGTGTGTGTGTGTGTGTGTGTGTGTGTGTGTGTGTGTGTGTGTGTGTGTGTGTGTGTGCGCCTGTGTGTTCCTCACTGCGTGTGTTGCATGCCTGTATTACACTCTGTGTGTCTGCATGTTCTGCACTGCATGTATTTGTGTATGACTGTGTCGCTCTTTATGCATCTCTGTGCATGCGTGTGCATTCGAGTGTGTGTCTCTGTGTGTGTTTGTCTTGCATCCGTGTGTGTGCGCATTAATCCCTATATATCCTGACCTGCAGCACCGCCCCACATTGCTAGTCATTTGATAAGAGGATTTTAGTCTTACCTATTAAATCCTTTTCTCTTGATCCATATAGCTTACATGTACCATGGGGAGGCAACAGCTCCTCCTACAAAGAAGTTGCACTGGCGGAGCCTACCTTTTCCTCCTTAGAACTCCCCTCCCAAGTTAGATTTGTGACATAAAACCTATTGAGCTAGACAGCGAGAGGAAGAAGAAGAAAACTTCTGTGAGCATGGACCCAATAGGACTCCCATGTCCATCCACAGGAAACCAAGCATGGTCCCCTTCACTGGGTGGGAAACCAGTAAACTATACGGACTAAGAGAAAGTATTTAACAAGCAAGACTAAAATCTTCTTTTCTCTGTCGTCAAATATAGCTTACAGGTACCATGGGGATGTACTAACATTGAGTTCCCAGGGTGGGAAAATGAAGGAAAGGACCAAGCGCCGGTCCCCATGATACCAGAGCTCCCATGGATTATCCAGACATGGAACAGCCCAAACTAACAAAGTGTCAACGGACACTGAATAACTAACACAGCACACAAAATGAAAGCCAACAGGGCTCAAAAGGATAAAGAACTATATAAAGGCACAGGAAAGTTAAGTCCCAGACAGGCAAAGGTGCCTCCAGAACTTTCCTGGCAAAGCTGGCTTCAGCCAAAGCCAGGACATAAATACAACAGTGTTTGGCAAAAGTGTGCAACGATGACCAAGTGACCGCCTTGCACAACTGATCAGCAGAGGTATGATTCTTGTAGGCCCCAGAGTCCCCAACAGACCTAGTGGAATGTGCTGTGATGCAAAAGGGAACAGGTATCTTCCTAAGTTCATAAGCCTTACGAGTGGTAGACTTGATCCAAGATGCAATAGTCACCTTGAATGCCACCTTAACAGCCCTGGGACCTTCAGGGATGACAAAATAGTGCATCAGTCTGACAGACAGACTCAGTGACGTGCACACAGAACTTAAGGCAGCGCACCACATTCAACAAGTGGAGATTCTTCTCCTTGTCTGATTTAGGGCCAGGACAAAAGGAAGACACAACAACCTCCTGATTAAAGTGGAACTCAGAGACCACCTTAAGAAGAAATTCCTGGGAGGTACAGAGAAAAGCCTTATCCTTGTGAAACACCAGGAAAGGCTGGTTGCAGGATAAGACTTAGCCACTCTGAGAACAGCAAAGAGAAAAGCCATCTTCCACGTCAAAAGTCACAAGGGAATGGTAGCCAAGGACTCAAAAGAAGGCCGCTGCAAAACTCCCAAGACAAGGTTAAGGTCCCACTGAGGAGGAGGAGTCTTTTAAGCAGGGTAAGCATGAGCAAAACCCTGAAAGAAGACCTTGACATCTGATAAGGTGGTACTATATCTCTGAAAAAAAGACAGAGAGGGCCGAGGTCTGAATCTTCAAGGAACTAAGGTTAAGGCCCTTGTTCACACCATCCTGCAAAAAGGACAGGATAGCTGGAAGATCAAATTCCTGTGAGGGCAGATCCATGTCCACACACCAGGTATGGAAGATAGACTAAACCCTATGATAGGCTTCAGAAGGAATTGGTTTTCTAGCCTTAATCATAGTGGAGACCACTTCTGGAAAGTAGCCCTTCTTCGTCAAGATGGAGGCTTCAACAGCCATGCCGTCAAAGCCAGATGGTCCACATCCTCCTTCCACAGGTACCCCTCTTGAAGGAGATCCAGTCTGTGTGTCAGTGGAAACTGTGCCTGGGCAGAGAGTGCCAGTAGTTCTGAAAAACAAGGGTGTCTGGTCCAATATGAAGCAATCAGGACAGTGCAAGTTCCATCCATGTGAATATTCCGCAGCACCAGGGCATGAGAGGAAGAGGAGGGAAGATGTATGCCAGATGAAATCTCCATGGAATTGACAAAAGCGCCCACCACAAATGCTAGGGGACCCCTCCAGGATGAGGGAAACATCTGTACCTTCCGGTTGTCCCTGGTAGCCATCAGGTCTCTTACAGGAAGAGCCCACATCTGAACAAGGAGATTGGACACCTCTGGGTGAAGCTCCCACCTTCCCAGATCCACCGTGTCGCGACTGAGAAAGTCTGCTAGAACATTTTCTACGCCTGGAATGTGCACTGTGGAGATAGCAGGTTCATGATCTTCTGCCCAGGCTAAAATACCCTTGACCTCTAACAAAGCAGCGGGTCTTCTGGTGACTCCTTGCTTGATGATGTAAGCCACATCCGTGGCGTTGTCAGACTGGACTCGAACTGGGCAACCCATTAGATGAGAGGACCAATACTTCAGATCATAGGAAATTGCCCTGAGCTCTAAGATGTTGAGAGTCTCCTTCTCAGACCAATGGCCCTGAACACTTAGGTGACCCAAGAATGC
Organism: Rhinophrynus dorsalis; assembly: GCA_037306005.1. Classification (NCBI taxonomy): domain Eukaryota; kingdom Metazoa; phylum Chordata; class Amphibia; order Anura; family Rhinophrynidae; genus Rhinophrynus; species Rhinophrynus dorsalis. Next base: position 118,201,666 of record CM074720.1, read on the forward strand.
ACCCCAACCATGCAGGCTGACATCTGTCGTCACTATGGTCCAGTATGGGTTCACAAACTGCCTCCCTTTTACAGGATGGCAAAGTTCAACCACCAATGAAAGCTCTGTGCTACCTCCACAGGAAGGGAGACAGGTTGATCCAGAAGGTATAGTTCCTCTGCAAAAACATAGATCACAAAATTCTGAAGTTCTCTGGCATGAGCCATGGCAAACGGAACCGCTTCCATGGCGGATATCATCTTGAAGACACCTTGTAGGTGAGCTGTTGAATTGAGCCCTCCGTCACATAGACCATACTCTGCTGAGTCTCACAGCAGAGACCAAGGAACACCAGGTTTTGTGAGGGCAATGGAGCAGACTTGTCCATATTCAGAATCAAACCATGTTGGAGGAGGATCTGGGCACAGTCCTGGACCTGGCGGTTCAGGAGGTCCCTGGAGGGTGCCTTGAGGAGAAGGTTGTCCATGTAAGGCACTACCTGAATCCCCTTGGTGTGCAGGAAGGCAATCAGTGCACCCAGAACTCTATTGTACAACTGAGGAGTTGTTGTGAGCCTGAAGAGGAGAGCAATGAACTGGAAGTGACCCAGTTCGTAGGCACACCTGAGGTACTGTTGACTTTCTGGATGCACAGGGATGTGCAGATAGGCATCCTGAAGACCCAGAAATTCCCCTGGACACATTGCTGTGATGACTGATGGCAAGGACCCCTTCTTGCAGTGGGTCTTGACCACAAACTTGTTGAGGGCCTTGAGGCTCCAGATAGGGCGGCAGCCAACATCCTTCTTGGGAACGACAAAGAAGTTGGAATAGAAGCCTGAACCTCTCTTCTGTTGGGTAACCGGTGCCAGAACTCCCCTGTCCAAGAGAAATTGGACCACCCTATTGAAAAGTCTGAGCTTTTCTTGTTCCTGTGGGAAGCAAGAAGGAAAGAACCTGAAGGGGGGCAGGGATTTGAAGGGACTCCTGTAACCTTCTGAAACCACCTGTAATACCCACTGATCCGCAACAGAGCCTGTTCAAACACTCAAAGTGATGCAGGTGGCCACCTACTGGTGGCAGACCAGAGTTTGGCGAGTCATGCCGAATAAGGTTTTGTGGGTTTGGGGGATGTGTGTTTAGACCTCCACTGCTGCTTGGGCTTGGAGGTGGAGCGAGGGGCCTGAGGTGCCACTAGGTTTGCCCTAAACATTTCGCTTTGTTTGAGACAAAAAAGATAAATGTCTCTTTGCCTGAGGGGTGCGTTTAGGAGCTTGAGGCAGTAATGTGCCCTTACCCCCAGTGGCCTCACTGATGAGAGTCTTCAGTTCAGAGCCAAAAAGAGAAGAACCCTGAAAGTGAAGAGAAATCAGTGATTTCTCAGAGATCAGTTCAGCAGACCAGATCTTCAGCCACAGCATGCGCCTAGCAGTCACAGAGAAAGCAGATGTTTTGGCTTCAAGCCAAACAGCATCTAAGAGAGCATCAGTAACATAATGCTGAGCCTCACAAATGTTGGCGAGAAGGGACAAAAGGTCAGCTTTAGGAGCATCTTTGTGGATGGCAGCAGTCAGCGTTCAGTCCAGACAGCCCTAGCCCCACTGACCCATGCAAAGGACAAGGTGGTCTCATGGACACACCTATGGCAGTGAAGTTAGCCTTCAATACAGAGTCAAGTTTTCTGTCAGTCACATCTTTGAGAGCTTAAGTGTCCTCTACAGCCAAGACCATGGGCTTAGAATGCCTGGGAATGGGGGAATCAACCTGAGGAGGAGTAGCCCATTGAGGCAGCTTCAGAAAATGGATAGAGTTTAGAGACCCTTTTTGATAGAGGAAGGCGCTTATCAGGAGTCTTCCACTCATCCGGTATAATCTGATCCAGAATGGGATTAGGCGGAAAAAGAGTGCTTGACTTCTTAAGGCTTTTGAAAGACATCAGCAGTAGCCTGTGGCTCTACACGAGAAGAGGAAATATTTAACATGGTCAATACCGCCTTAATGAGACTCTCAGCAGAGGTTTCAGGGTCAGCGTCAAAGGAGTCACAGTAAAAGTGTGAAGATGCCCCTTCAGAAAACACACCATCATCAGAGTCTCCATCTGAATCCTAAAAGGAAGAATCAGATAAATCAGGAATGCTAGGAGCCTTAGGGGCCACAAATCTGAAAGAGGTGGAGGGTCTCCATGACTAAAGAACCCCCTGAATAGAGAGAGGAAACTTTGCTATAGAGGACTTTTAATCCTTGACCCAAGGTGGCTATTGGTCATGGCTGGAAGGCCATGGCGGAGACACAGGTGCCACAGCACATGAGGGGCATAAATGCCCAAAATACCCCATAGGAAGCCCTGAGTGGCATGAAGAACAGTATGTGAGAGGATCTGAGAAGCACCTGAGTCCTTAAGCCTTAGGCCTATCCCCATGTCCAAGAGGATCTGTCATCCTAACAGGAAAAAAGTGTCAATACAGTAAAGGAAGACAGAGATACTGTTAGCCAGATTAAAGAGAACTACCACCCATGAATAAATGTGGGCCAAATAAATATCCATCTGGCAACTAGCTGCTCAATAGTGCTAGTCACCAAAAATATTACCTAGTGTTTGAGAAATGTACACTGTTCCCAGACTGACAGGCAGGAAACAGCTCAGACATCTTTCTATAGCGACGTCTGCGCTCCTGCGCTGTCAGTCCCTTTTGGAGCTGAACGGCTCCTAGCAACGCCTCCTAGAGCGGGCTGGGACTGACAGTGCATGCGCGCAGACATCACTATGGGACGATATCTGCTCTGTTTCCTGCATGTCAATCCGGGAACAGCATACATTTCTCAAACAGCAGGTAATCTTTCTGGCAACTAGCGCTATTGAGCAGCTAGGTCGCCAGATGGGTATTTCTTTGGGCCAGATTTATTAATGCGTGGTAGTTCTGCTTTAAAGATTATACCCCAGAAAACCTAAAATGCACTTATCTGAGTGAAGGGTTAACCTGAGGAGGAGAGCTGAGGAGACCAAGAAGCCTTGCGTATGATACTTGTGTGTAGAGAGGAAAACAAAATGGCGACCACACAGGGAACCAATCAGAAAACGGCCCATGAAATGGATGTTTATGGGAAACGTGGTTTCCTCAATACAAAGTACCAAAATCAAAACCAAATCTCTCCAGGGCCCCCAAGACACTGACAATGTCCACCAGATAGTCAGGGCAGTGGAGACAAGAAGGAATCATCTCCCAACTTAGTACTCAGAGCAGCTGCGGAGATATATCCCAGAAACGGCTGTCCCATAAAGGTCAATGGTGCAT